>VZRS01012328.1:40194-81670 GCA_013398055.1 Ifrita kowaldi
CACCAAAAAAAAAAAAAAAAAAAAAAAAAAAAAACAACAAAACACCAAAAACTTGGCATGTGAACACGTACCCTTCTGCTGGGAAAGCAGTGCCAAGTCCCAAGTAGATTAAATGGCTTGTGTAACAGAGAGCAGCTGCAAGGACATTTTTCTTTGGGGATGTGACTGAAATGTGTCATTCTGTAGAGCTGCACGCTGCTTAAGCAATGAGATATGGTATGTTAAACATACGTCACAGCTGAAACATAATGCTCTCTCTGGACAAACAGAAGGATTGGCAGCTTCTGCCAAACACTACAACAGGTTAACCTGCACAGGTACCCTGTGTGCGGTCCCTTGTTGCGGTGTGTCATGGAATAATACTAAATGTCAGTAAGTTTGAATTTGCACATAAGCTGGAGATTTCCAAAGGGAAGCATTAATATTAGAACAGTCTGGGGACTCGAGTAACATTTTGTTCAGTTGGATATGTTAATTGTGCTTTCCAGACCAAATGGGTTTGTTTGCTGTCTCAGTAAATCATTTTCTTTAGTGTGAATAAATTAAAACCTCACATTGTAAATTATGGGAATGAATGGAAGATTGTTTATAAATTGGGAAAAACAAGCCACAGTTAGCCCTAGGAAAATCATCGCCATTGTTCAGGTTACTTGTCTTTGTTTTGGTGCTCCACTTTTCAATTAAGAGCAGACTAGATGATTTATGTATTATTGTAACCTGTGACAGCTACAGAGGACTCTTATTTCATGGCTGTGAGCGTCTGTATTTGACTTCACAGTACAAGTGTTGCAGCGACAGATACTACTTACTTGGCATAGCCTCTGTAGTGTATTGAGCTGCACAGCGATTAAAACTCAGCAAGGCCTTGAGTGCATAATTAAGAAGTTTTAATAAAGTGCTATTATTAAAACAACTTTGTATTTTAATTTTTTTTACCTGTTTGTGTATCAAGTTGTTTGTGTAACAAGTTCTGATTGTTGTTTTGACCCTTTAAATTGTTGTAACACCCATATAACATGTTTGAGCTCATTGGTGTGTTGCCATACCAGCGCCATCACTTGCATGGTGCTTTGAGTAGATCATGATCAGGAAATGGCCTCAAGTTACAGCAGGGGCAGGGTTTAGATTAGGTATGAGGAAATTTTTTTCATGGAAAGGGTTGTAAAGCTTTGGAACAGGCTGCCCAGGGAAGTGGTGGAGTCATCAGCCCTGGAAGCGTTCAAAAAAAGTGTGGATGTGGCACTTGAGGACATGGTTTAGTGGTGAATATAGTGGGCGCTGGTCGATGGTTGGACTTGATGACCTTAGAGGTCTTTTCCAACCTTAACAATTCCATATTCTGTTCTGGTCTGTGTATTTGATTCATCTGCTGTTGTGGTGTCAAAAGCCTGTTTCCCCTTGTGCTTTATGTCCCTTTCTCACTTTGAGAGTCATAATTAGAGCTTGCAAATCACATTTGGTTTTTGTGACATGTTTCAAGCTCCCAGGCTGGGCTCAGTGATTTTTCCAGGCATCCCTGTAAATCCTTTTCTGTGTCTCAGACTTGACAGTGGCAGAGGCTCACAGGGTGCAGTTTATCTGGATTCTTGTTCTTGATCATCACTGCCAACGCATCTGACTTGAAATGGAAATCATGGGCCAGTTTACCCCATTTTTGAAAATACAACAAATCTTTATAAATAGGCAAAACATTGTTAATCCGTTCAGTGTTTTTTCTCTTCTCAGAAAATATCGAATTAAAGAGAAGAAAGGAAAGTCTCCATGTATGACCAGAAAAGGTCATATTTCTCTTGTGGAAAGTTCTTTTGCATTTTTCTTCCCCACTGTTAAGCTGAAGGAAATGGTTATGTTTGCATTTTATTTGAAACCCATTCATTATTTTAAATTACTTGAGTTCTGCTTATATCTCCTTCAGTGTCTGATCTTATATCAGAAACAGCTGCATAGGCCATTGAGCCTTGCTGTTCTCCTGTTTAATAATGGAGTATTAAAATACTCGGCATTATCAGAGTAAACCCAGCTCACTGGTAATTCTCCTGACTGTATTCCCATGGTTAATGGATTTTTGTGTGCATGCAATGTATTACTGTAATCATATCTGATACTGGTGTGTGTGAAGCTGGAGTCTGAAAGTTGGAACTACTTTACTCAAAAGGATTTTCATTTTTAAAATCCTTAAGGTTGTAGGCAATTCATTAGGCCATGCAAGTTTTTTTTGCTGCCAGTGCAGGGCATAAAACCAACTTAAAATGCTGCCTTTCTGTGGAAATCATGCACAGGCTGAGAATGTCTACAGATGTAACAAGATACAGAGAAGAAAAGTAGAGACCCCTGCTAGAACCATGTAATTGAGTAGTATTGCTGCCCTACATACGGGTTTCCAAATGCAGCTGGTCTCAATTTCCTATTTTTTCCTTAGTTCCAAAGTGGTGCGTGATCCAGCTCTGCCATGTGCTGGCTGGGGATGCCCTGCGGAGACATGGCCACGTCCCAGGAGCAGATGAAAGGGAAGGGGCAGGCATCTGCCCGAAGCTCTGCTGATGCTCTCCGTGCTCGGAATGTGTTCTGGCATGTGAGCTGAGTGCTTGTGCTTTTAGGTGGTTTTAAAAAAAAAAGCTGATTGTTACTGGTTGCGGTTAGACCGGAGCTGCCCTTTGTGGGTGTAGGAGAGCGTCCCCCCACCCTGCCCATGGATACTATGGAGCTGGCAGGGAGGTGAGCTCAGGGTAGGTGGCAGAAGGTTAAAAACCTCTTGGTTTCACAGTGCTGGATCACAGAATCCCAGAATGGTTCAGATTGAAAGGGACTTGAAGGATTGTCTCATTACATGGGCAGGGACACCTTCCACTAGACCAGGTTGCTCCAAGCCCAGTCTAACCTGGCCTTGAATGCTTTCAGGGACGGGGCAGTCACAGCTTCTCTGGACAACGTGTGACAGGGCCTCAACACCCTCACAGGAAAGAATTCCTTCCCTCTCACAGTGGGAAGCCATTCCCCCTTGTCCTGTCACTCCAGGCTTATTTTTCACTTCCGAGCTTCAGTGGTTCTGGTACGTTTGTGAACAGTGTCAAGTGTTAACTGGGTACATTCCCTGGCTACGTGCACTGGGACCCAGAAACCAACCCCTCCCTCCCCCCCCTGCCGCCGGTCCTGGGCTGATCCCACAGCGTGGGCAGCAGGGGAGAGGAGGAATTCTGCCCTGCTCCGGTGAGACCCCACCTGCGGATCTGCCTCCAGCTCTGGGGACTAACATCAGAAAGATGTGGAGCTGCTGGAACAAATCCAGAGGGAACCATGGAGATGCTGCAAGGGCTGCAGCCCCTTGGCTCTGGGAGAGCTGGGGGTGTTCAGCCTGGAGAAAAGAAGGCACTGGGGAGATCTTAGAGCCCCTTCCAGCACCTAAAGGGGCTCCAAGAGAGCTGGAGAGGGACTTTGGACAAAGACCCGGAGTGACAGGACAAAGGGGAATGGTTTCTCACAGCCAGAGGGCAGGATTAAATGGGATATTGGGAAGGAATTCTTGGCTGTGAGGGTGCTGAGGCCCTGGTACCGATTGCCCAGAGCAGCTGTGGCTGCCCCATCCCTGGAAGTGTCCAAAGCCAGGTTGAATGAGGCTTGGAGCAGCCTGGGATAGTGGAAGGTGTCCCTGCTCATGGCAGGGGGATGGGACTGGATGAGCTTTAAGGTCCCTTCCAACCCAAACCATTATAGAATTCTATGATTTTACCCTGCTGTTCACCAGTAGAGCACACCAGGACTTCGGCTGTTTTTTAAAAAATTTCCTCCAAAAGCAAGGGAATGCAATTCCGTTTTCTCATCTGTTCACTTAAAATACATTTTTGTGCAAAAGGCTGTAATGAAGGTGTAAGCCCTAGTAATGAATTAACATCATTTAATAGGAAAGCAGCTTACTTTTAATAAACTGCTGATTTGAAAAATTGCTTTTATAGTGAACAGTAAAGTATTTTTGGAAAACTTTGAAAGAAAATCATCCCCTGTTTATTGAGTCACCTATCAGCACTGCAGCTCCTTGGTAGTGTGTAGCTGCCACTGTCTCCAGAAGCTGTTGGCATGGAAACTTAAGGCAGGGAATACCATGTCTCTGGAAAGTTGTCACCTGTGTCTGTGTAAAATGTTCATCAAAACAACATGGCAAATTTCCACGTGGTCTTCAGAGTGATTTGGTGAGGATGTCGCCGATACTCTGTATGCCAACAGCATTAGTCAGAGGTATTTGGGACATTATAACCAGACAGCAACATAAAAACTACACAGACTGAATTCTTAGAATTTATTTGTATGTATCAGTGTTGAACGTTGCTGTTTTACCAACATTACTGATCTAGAAATGCGGTTTTGTGCCGAGTTCTAGGGGCACCATGGCAATGCTCCTCTGTTTGTAACTGCAACATGTATTCTTCAGCATTTCCTTGACAGGCTGGATACATAAATAGCTGATTTTTGTCCTGCTTAGGTACAGCGGCAAAGGCGACTTCACCAGTGCAGTTTGTAAGAGCCACCACCCCCATATTTGTGATACCCATCACTCCTATTTGCCTCTCTACTTCACAACGCTGTGTTTTGCTGCAGTGGCACTTGAGCCTTTTTTTCTTCTGCAGTCACTTAATTCTCCTTCCCCAGCTCCAGCGTGCATATCCTCATCTAAACAGGTCTTTTGTGGTTAATTTAAATTAAAACTGAAAACAAGAGGCTTGTGCCTGTTCATCTTGCAGAACCCGAGAGGTATAAAGTACATTATTCCTCTTGACTGGTCCCTGTGTTGCCTGTGTCATCCTTTAGAGGCGGCTCAGCAGCACAACAAACGCCAACCCGACATTTATCAGGTCATTTTGGAGAGGCTGATACATGCAGTTTTCCTAAAAGCCTGCGTGAAACAATGTAAAAGAAGCATGTTCAGCTCCTGGAGGGAAAATAATCTGGTGTCGCTGTCTGCACCATGAACGGCGAGAAACGACACGAGAGTCCAGGCTCAGGGATAAATGGAAACCGAAGCGATTTAATAATTTTTCCAAAGGCATTTATATGTTAGTTCGCTAAAGTGTGTTAAGCGGCATAAGGTAGTTGGTCCTTTGGCCATCCACCCCTTGAGGGGATTGGCCAAATTCTAAGACACCCATTTCTAAGTATTTTTCTAGTTAGAACCATAACAATACTGCAAAAACAAGCTGCAGGTGCAAGAAGTTTACAAAACCGTAACATTGTTTTAAATAATTTGTATGGGAAAGACAGAGCTCTCACAAAATGCTGCGGAGAGCTGGAAAACTTCTCTGCTAAAGCTTTTCAGCGTCTACAATCTGGTTTTTGCCAGAGGTTGCCTAAAGCATCCTTACTGTAACTTTATTTTTCTGTTTTCTGATGCACACCATTCTCTATGTGAATTTCTGTAATTTTTCCTCTGCCCACTATTTTGTTTGACTTTCCTCTGTTTTCCCCAGGCAATCGTATCAACCTTCAATTTAGTCATCTTGGTCTCAGAGTATAGTCCAGTCTCTAAGCTTTTAGTATTAAGATTAACCCCTTAATATTGGGTATCCTCAGTAGCAGCCTTGCTTTTATTTTGTTGATAAACTGAGTTGATATTTATTGAAAAGGGTTTATGAGCTTTTAAAATTTTAAACACAAAGAGGGAAAGATCAGTGAGTAAATGAAGTCTATAATTCTACATCCAGAACAGATTTTCACATATCGCCAAGTTTTTCCAACATGCAGCGCTCTGAAGGTGGCTAATGACCAGATTCACCTGCCTCAGTGAAATACGAGTATATTGATCTGTGTAAGTGAAATATGCTGGGATTGCTCAAATGCAGATCTGGCTTTGACCAGGAGATGGATGGGACATTTTAGCAGCAGAACATTTTTTTAATGTTGAGAAACTATCTTGTCTACAAAGAATAAAGTAATTTGTAGTAACAAATGGAAAATACTGTTCTTGCTGGAGATTACCCTATTTGTTTCCATTTTCCGTGACATCTTTTGCTCATTACGCTGCAGGAAGCAAATCCAAAGTTTTATCAGGAACAGTTCATGCTGGTAAAATAGGGAATTGAGGTGAGGGCTGCAGAGTTGCTGTGCATTCCTGGGAAGGGGTTGGGTGGAGAACCGCATTAGTGGGAATTGCTGTCGCTTGTGTAACTGGTGGACAGCCACGAGGACAATGCTGAGGTGTTGTCCCAACACTGCAAAATGCTTTTTGTGTGTTTGGAAGTAATTTTTAAATAAATGACAGTGTTAAAGCAGGTGAGAAGTTGACTTCATTTGGAGCTCAGGGCTCGTGTTTGGCGCAGGATGGGCTGCCTGTTCGGAGGGTGCGCCGGGCTTCTTCTGCCCTTGCTTGAGGGCTTAAGGTGGTTTTGTGTGTGTTTTGGTTAATCTGTGGACATCACCGACCTCTCTGAAGGGCTGATAGGTAATCTTGGTTCCACTTTGGAATACTCCTCATCATGCCATGGTTTTGTTTGGAGGGAAGAGGGTGCAGATTGAAATTCTGTTTGCTGTTGGTGAGTGGTGGTTGCTGAGGTCATGTTTGAGAGTTGAGTACAAGGTGTGAAATGTCCTCACCTTGGCTAAAAGGGAAGGGCAAGCATAAACTCGCCACAACCAAAACATGCAGCCAACTTTGCAGAAGTGACACGTGGTTGGGAGAACCTGGTTAGTGGGGGGAGGGGTTTGATGCTTTGGGATTTTTTCCAAATTTGACATATATCTAAGTACAGTAATTGGTTGATGATGTAGGTGAGTGGGCCTTGTATGAGGACTGCTGTGGGTCTGTGACCTGTTTGAGGTGGTCTCCTCAGCAGCTTTGAGCTCACAGGCTTCAAAGGCTCCTGTCAGAAATGCTTCTGGGGCAGGTTTATGCATTTCATAACCTGTTGGTGATGTAATTCAACAGGAGCAGTTGTCTGTTCCAGCCTTTGTCCCTGCTGTTGTGCTACACCAGCATCCGCCTGCTGCTGCCCATCTCCCGCTCTGGGTTTGGAGACAAAGGTTGAGCTTTTTCCCTAAAGCCCTGAGTGTTCTACTGTAGTACGTAACTTAAATTTACCAAGGTCACTGAACCCTATTTAATGTGCTTTCTGGGAGGCTGACAGGGTACAAAAGATTGGTTTGTACCCTCCTGTCAGAAGGATGAGGCAGTAATACAAGAGCTCAGTTATTTGTTTGCTGAAGGGGTCGTGGTTCTCCAGTGATGTGACAGATTCACTAATGATACCTGACAGAAGTATTGCAAAGGAGTAATTGTAAAAAAACCCAAGTCTTTTCTATTACACGACGTTTTTAAGAAAGAAATACTTTCTTTTTATAATTTGAAGAATGCAGGTTCTCATGTGACAAAATGTTGAACTAAGGTGACTAGTGAGTAGGTGTAAATTGAATGGAAACTGCTTCAAAATACAGTGAAATAGTTTCCTGTCTGTAGAGACTTTGAATTTTGGTAATAGGTTTTGTATTCTAATACTTTATATTGATTTTCAAACAATTCCAGAATATTGTCACTGTCTTGTTTGGGAGATGAGGGGGGATGGTTGTTAGTCAGCTCTGCTTAAAATCACTGTGCCAGAAGAAATTCTTCCCTGTGAGAGTGGGGAGGCCCTGGCACAGGTTGCCCAGAGAAGCTGTGGCTGCCCCATCCCTGGAAGCATTCAAGGCCAGTTTGAACGGCGCTTTAGAGCAACCTGGTCTAGTGGAAGGTGTCCCTGCCCACAGCAGGGGGTAAAACAAGATGAGCTTTAAGGTTCCTTTCCGACACAAGCCATTCTGGGATTCTGTGATTTGATAGCACAAAATGTTTTTTTCCATCAAGGTTGTTGTATTTAAAACTACCCAACTCTTCCAACTGCTTGCTTCTTCTGAAACTTCTATAGCAGTAAAACACAATTCTTGTTGTGAGATCCTGCTTTACAAGTTATTCTAATTCGTTCTTTTTTCTTTTTAAGGAAAAGTCATCAACAAGGACTTGCGCCACTACCTGAGCCTTCAGTTCCAGAAGGGCTCAATAGACCACAAACTCCAGCAAGTGATCAGAGACAATCTCTATTTGAGAACCATCCCTTGTAAGTATGTAAAGATCAGCCTCATTTGATCTGTTCCTGCTAACTCCCACATCATTTGTGAGCTTGAAATGCCTTCTCTCTTCATCTGATTTAGAGTTTTACCTTGCAGCAGGGACTTCTGGCTTTGCTACAGTGGTTTCACGTCTGAAGTTGCCATGAATTGGTACAGCCAGTATGAACTGAAAACCAGCAAAAATTTGAGAATTCAAAGCTCAGATTGTTTCGGTAATATCTGTGCACTGCTCTTCACAAGTTCGTCAGTAGTTGTTGTTAGAATGACTGCAGCCACCACAAGAAATAAATCTTTCTCTGCATGATCGAGCAGTGCAAAAACATCCTGATTTTTGTCAATGTGTTGGGGTTTTTTTTTCTTCTCTTCACAAAGAGCAAACCGAGACCTTGAGTGTCAAGTGCATTAGGCAAAGCAGGGCAGCTGGAAGGAGGTGACAGGAGGGGTTGAGTGCAGAAGGGGTGGCAGTGGCAGAAGGTGCAGGCAAACCGTTTGCTTATGCTGAGAAGACTGACTGAAAAAGCTCTTTGCTGACTGTTTAAATATTCATTGACTAAAAACTTTTTCTGTCAACTAACGTTTTTGTATCTACAGGAATTCTGCTCTGTTCTCTCTGAGCACACCCGAGAGTTTGTGGCTTTCTTAAACTGCATTTCACTATTATTAGCTTTTATTTACTAGCTCTTGTTCATGCTGCTGCCTGAAAAAATTGGCATATGCCTTTAAAATGCTATTAGATAGTAGGCAGTTATGAATAGTAATAAGTCAGTGCAGTCCTTTCAGGAGAGTTTTAATTAAGCTGTTGTAACTACGGGAGGCCTATTCTCATAGACAAAACACTTTGAGAACCTCTGCATTAACACAGCAATTTACTGATAAAGCTTACCTACGGCCAGGGGTTGGAGTGTGGCTGAATTACACTCTGAACTGTAGGTTAAAAAATAAGTTTTGTGCCTAGTTATGGATTTGGTGGCCCAAAAATCAAATGTGCTTAGTCATGATGACCTCATTGCAAATTAGAGAGTTGGTGCTGGTGGAAGCAGGGAAAGATGCAGCACCATTACAGCTGGGTTAAAATAAAATACCACAGCTGTTCCCGGAATCCCAGACTGGGTCAGCTGCCACAAAAGTTGTTTTTGGTTCACTGACCGTAAGAAAGATTTCTCTCTTAATTACCACCTCACCCAACTTTTTCTCTTCTCCTCCCTCAACACCAGAACTGTCATTCTTATGTAATTTACTGGCTCAGTTTTTATACATTATTGTTCGCTTGCTCACCAATTGTTCAAACTCTTACTGGAGTGACTTCATCTTTGTATAAAGATTCGAAAATATATTGTTTTTGTTGAACTGTACAGCAGGCATCATTTGGTAATAGACAGCACTTAAGTATCTTACAGGAGTGTTTTCTCTGTCTTTGCAGGCACTACAAGGGCTCCCAGAGATGGGGAAGTCCCTGGGGTAGACTATAATTTCATTCCTGTTGAGCAGTTCAAAGCACTGGAAGAAAGTGGAGCCTTACTAGAAAGTGGAACATATGATGGTATGTTGGTGATGTTTAATGGAATGGGAATAAGGACCCAGTACTTGTGTCCAGGATCTTAGTCCTAATGCAGCTCCTTGTGGTACCGGTTTTCCTGCTCACTTGATGGCCATGATAGTGGTAGAGAGACGATAGCGAGTCTGTTTTTGGATTACTGTGAAGAGGAGGAACGATCTTGTTTTAAAGCTCTCTGATAAACCACAGATTGTCATTTCAACCATTCTTAATCCTACCTGATTATTTTCACTGTTGTATTTTTGGGAAGCATTCTGAAAAAGTTTGTCTGTGCGGTACAAATTTAAGAGAATTTAGTCAATTTTGTGTAAACGTCAGAGAACAGAGCCGTGTTCTCCTCTCAGGTGTGCTTTAAAAGGACAGAAGGCGAGAGAAATTCTGACCCAGTGGGGAAACAAAAGCATTTTTCAATGAAAAATTGAAGAGCTCTCGACCAGATTGTCCAAATCTGTAGCAAAGTTGGGTTTGTTAAATGCGGTGAGGAAAAACATTGTAATGAAGGTAATGAAAAAAGAAAAGAAGATGTCAAAAGTAGACAATGCTGTGAAAGGCTCTGTGCCTCTTGTTTTCTGTATCCCACGCTATCTGTTAATATTGTCCCGTCTGAGGAAATCTCCTAAGTAAATTTAGGCTAAACTAGTACTTTTTTTTTTTGATCCTTAGCTGCACTTTATCTGGCTGTCCCCTCTCTGAGCCTTGCCCTTGCTTGATATTTGCAGAAGGGTTTTCTTTCTTACTTTATTTACGTGGTCAAAACCATATCCAGGCACCAAAAGTTACCCCAGCAGGAATTCTGGGAAGCTTCCTTGCTTTGTGCTCAATTCCCTAATAAAAATCATATGAGCAATCAGAAGAGAGGTCAGTTGCTGAAATTCTTCTGCAGAAAACAGCGGATGATTCCTTTGTGCTTTAGATTAAAATACTGAGGGAAAAATCTGTTCCTTTTTCTGATGTAAAAATAATTTTTAGATTAAGCCATATTAATATCTTTCTTTTGCAAGTGTATTGTCAGTAGAAAATTGCAAATGTTAAAAATCAATTACTTGTTAACCGGTTTTATGGAAATAAATACTTTGTTTCTGCACAAACTTAATTTGCTTTTTGACTTCAGTATCTCTGTTGCTGAGTTTATTAGTATATAGAGTAAGAATAATTGATTTTCACTCTTTTGCTCCTCTCAGATTGCTCCCTAAGTCTCTTCATGGTGTATGGGTGAATTCCAGGCAAAGTAACAAATCCATCTTTTTCTTTAGAAAACTTACGGCAGGATAAAAGTTTTGAGCTAACCTCTTGTTTTCTGACAACTAGTGCTTCATTGGCAAGAAGTCAGTGTATGAATAAATAGCCTTTGACTGTTGCTTGGGTTTTGGTAGTGCTGATGTCTTCTTTGAGGCTTTAAATTTTCACCAAAACATGTTTGCTTGCGCAGTAAAATGATAACAGCCACTGCCAGTGCATTCAGCAGTATCAGTGCTTCGGTGACCCTGATTTCTGTCTCATTTTCAGGTAATTTTTATGGTACTCCGAAGCCTCCAGCAGAGCCCAGCCCCTTTCAGCCTGATCCGGTGGATCAAGTTCTTTTTGACAATGATTTTGATACTGAATCGCAGAGGAAAAGAACCACATCTGTCAGCAAAATGCAAAGGATGGAAAGTTCTCTCCCTGAAGAGGAGGAAGAGGAGGAAAAGGAAGCAGTTAATGGCAGCGGAGGGATAGGTTGGTTGACAAGGGGAGAAATTGCCTGGAGTACTGTATGAATGGATAAGGACTTTACAAATAACATTCGGGCTTCCTTAGTTTTGGTGAAGTTTGAAGGCAGTTTCTATTCAGGCTGCTGCTTCTACTCGATTTTGAAATGACCTTTTAAAAAGAACCAGCTGTTCTCCCAGCCAGATGTGCAATTGCATCATAAAATGCACTGCTTGGTCAAGGACATGTGGTGCTGGCTATGGGCCAATTACACGAGTGGGAAGGAAAAATTTATCCATTCTTCAAATAACAGAACCCTTCACAGAGTAGAATTCATACCCTGTAAATGTTACTGTTTAATTTTGAGGCAATTACTGAATTTGTACACAGGAGATTTTAGGGAATTGGTTGGTTTAAGGGGCAACGTTGGCTCACACCGTAAAATTTTCAGACGATTTTGCATAGGGGAACTATCACACAACCTAAAACCACCCGAGGGGGAGCTTGTGGAGAGAAATAAAGCCAAGCGTGTTGAGGCTGGAGCGGTGTCCAGCAGGACCTTTCTGGGATTGGCAGGATGCCCTTTTCCTTTTGCTGTCATGGTTACTCATCTCGAGGGGGGAAGAATTGATGGTGGAGAGGAGCTGTCACATTGCATTTGCAGCTGATCCTGTGTGTTAGTGTGTAGGACAGAGTTACAGTGACCAGATGTGACCTAATCTTGTCATCTTCAGGGCTGGCGACACCACAGAGGGGCCAGTGGTCAGGCTGGTGGTTGGGTGCAGGTCACGGACATCATCATGTCACAGGGTACCAAGCGTAACCTCGGTTCTGAAGGGTGGAGGCTTTCATTTAAAGTTTCCTGCAGGAGTTTTTGGGATCTTTTTTCTAGTTGTGGCTTGTAGGAAGGTGTTGTTTATTTTACCAGCAGCTTGGGTCTTCTCTACATTTCCTTCTGATCCTTTGAGGAATATTAGTAGGATTTTTTGGCATTGTTGTTTTATGGCATTACAAACACCGTTCTCTTTGTAGAAACGGCAACAGAGCGTAGTCAACTTGGATTTCTGCCAGCGCTGATTTTTCAGAGTAGGCTCAGACACAAAATACAAGGTTAATTCTGTTTGGCAGGA
The DNA here is from genome assembly GCA_013398055.1 of Ifrita kowaldi. NCBI lineage: Eukaryota > Metazoa > Chordata > Aves > Passeriformes > Cinclosomatidae > Ifrita > Ifrita kowaldi. The sequence goes on from VZRS01012328.1 coordinate 52,654, forward strand.
GAAGAGCACAGTTCAGTGTTTTCATGTCAGCTTTTCAAAGTTCACAGCTGGAAAAAGAAGTGAAAAAATGCACATCACATACAGGGATGTGTTTGACGTCCACTTGTAGCCAGATTTAAGAGGGTGGTTCTTTGTGAGAAACAACATAAGCATCTGACAAACACTTTCCCTGAACAACTGCAGAAAACAAGGAAAAACATTCAGATTCTCCTGACTGGATGAAACCTGTTCCCAGCTACAACCAGACAAGCAGCAACATGGACTTCAGAAATTATTTGTCGAGGGATGAGACGCTGGAACCACTACCCAAGAACTGGGAAATGGCCTACACGGACACTGGCATGATCTACTTTATCGAGTGAGTAACTCTCTCCTTGGAGGAGAGACGTGCTGGTGACTGCAGTGTGGAAAGCTGCTCTTGCACCTCTCTTCTGCTCTTGCTGCTTCTATTTCTTTATGAAATTTAATATATTCCTAACGTTACATTCCTTACTCATAGTCCTCAACGTTGCACGCTCGGTATGATTGCCATCGTGAAGGAAAACCTTATGGTTCCACCTGCAAAGTCAGTTTGTTTGTTCTAAGTTTTGTGTCTCACAAATACAGAGCTGGCTGGGTATTACTAAGTAAAGTATAACATGCAAACCTTCTCTATGTCAAATTTCTCTGAAATTTGAGACCTTGTTTATTTTTTCTTCTCTGCTTGCATTCCTTGGCTGGGAATGAATGTTTCAAAATACAAATAGCCCAGATGAAAGCCCAGGACAGGAAAGTAGCTCATGTGTGCACGTGTAAAACTGCCTCATTTATGAGTTCTAAGGCAAAAATGAAACAGAAACCTTCCTGAGAGTTAAGCTTATGAGGAGGCTAAAAATATTTCTTTTCCTGTCAGGTAGAAACAGCTGCTGTTCCCATACGAGCTTTTGGGGGCTGGGGAGAGGGTCTGTGCCTCTAACACTTCCCATGTGTCCTGGAGAGTCTCCAGTGTGCTGGTGCCTTTTCTTTTTAGTATTTTATGATGTGACTGAGGCACAAATAAAGGTTGTGTTATCTGAAATGTACAGTTTCCCTACAACAGTAAATACTTAAAGTGAATTTTTTCAGTGTGAGGGAGTTCTCTTACTGGCACGTGTTCTGCTCCACAGTCACAACACCAAGACAACCACATGGCTTGACCCCCGGCTCTGTAAGAAGGCCAAAGCTCCTGAAGATTGTGAAGATGGAGGTGAGATGTTCAGAATGCATTTGTCACCTGTCACTGATAAATGTCTGAGTTTATCCCAGCTGGATACAATCCACTACTGCTGTGGTAGAAGCTTCTCTCTCGTAGATGTGACTCTGGAGCTGCCAGCGTAGTGCTGAGTGTGCCCTGCTTGGTGGCAATAGGAATTTACGTAAGACTGGGAAAGTCCGTGGTGTATTTTCCCTGGAGTAGTAGAATCTGGCTGAATGGAAGGTTTATCTGCATTCCTGAGCAGAATATGAGATGTTTTGTTCCAGTAAGTGTTATTCTTAAGGAGAAAGCTGCACGTGAGTGATGATCTCACTGGAAACTGTTGTATAGGTGGAATATGGCAGAAGGAGAAGGTCCATAAGTAACAGAATATAGAAATAACAAAGAAGCTATGGCAAAATACATATTGCTAATGAGAACTATTGCATGTGACATAGTATTTGAATGTAGAAGCTAAGGGAACAATCTGACTGCTTTCAATTCCCTCAAGACTTCCAGGTCAGTAGCCTGCAGGCAATTCCCGCAACCCTTTCCTACACAGTTGGGCAATTTAGTCTGCTAGAAAAGGGTATCAGATAGCTCTGTCTTCGGCAAATGCCCGACATGTTCCAAATGCTGAAGCAGGCTCAGAATGACCTGCCGTCCTCCAAAATTGCCCAGCCTAACAGCCACGTATCCATAATGAAGCCAGCTGGAACAGTGGCTGCGTACTGCTGCTTATTAAACATACGTGCAGCTCACCACAGGATAAAAAGAGCACTTTAAACAGAGATGCAGGATATCCAAATGAACAATACTTAAAATATTAGACCCGCTGGGTCTTTTGTCAGACCCTGTGGAGCGATGCTTGTATTAGTAATTGGTAACATGCTGTCATATGCTAGGGAAATTCCTGTTACTGTCAAACTTAGGGCAGCCTCAAACAAGATTGCAGGGCAAATTTATCCTTAAAATGTCTGGCTAACTGACTATAGTCATTATTCTAATATTTAAATTTCCGTGGTCAAGATAACTGGAACAATAAACTTGAATAATCTGACCTCCGTGGTAACTGCTTATCACCTTCGGTCAGTCACGAGCTGCTGGCGCCCTCTTACTAGATGCCGTTTGCCATAAAAAGGAGCCTTTGCACGTAACTTCCAGTACAATCAGATCTTTAAGATTATTATATGTTTAAAGTGGTGTGATTTCATTGAATACAAATCTCATCATTAAGTGGAAGAAAGAGGAAGAGTTACAGGGCTTCGGATTCCCTGGAACAGGCTGATACCTTTCATCAGGGAAGAAAATGGGACCTGTATTTTCCTCATATTTTTCTAGGTGTTCTTTAGTGAAAACTCTGATATTTGCAGATAGTTTTCCCCTGTAATGGAGAACTTGGTCTTTCTGATTGCAGAACTTCCTTATGGATGGGAAAAAATAGAAGACCCTCAATATGGGACATATTACGTTGAGTAAGTGCTAATTATTGATTTGGCGTACTTACAAATTGAGCAGGAAATTCTGAAGTGCCTTATACCCGGTAAGGAGAGGTTGTAATGCAGTGAAAGGCTGGGCTGGACAGGGCTTGGAGCAGCCTAGTTTAGTGGAAGGTATCCCAGCTCATGGCAGGGGGTGGAACTGGATGGGCTTTAAGGTTCCTTCCAGTCCAAACCGTTCTGTGATTCTGTGAAAGCATTAAATATATCCAGGAAAAACAGTTCCGGAGGGCAGTGAACTCACGGCACAAACCTCTGGCAGCACTGGCATGCGGGAAAATCCACCGTGTGGCCTTAAAGACTTAGCAGAGCGTTTTTCATTCGGGGACAGAAAGCAAATAGCAACCAAACTAATTTATAAATGGAAATGAGCTGATGTAGTTTTTCTTAGCTTTAACAAAAACAGAGTCACTTGACTTAAGAGTGGCACCGGATACCTTTAAAAGAGCAAAAATAACTTGCAGATCATTGCTGTCTCCAAAGAGCCAAGTTAATAACCACTAAACTGCTGCAAGGGCTCTTTCGAATCTCCTTCCGGCCAGAGGAAGTTAAATCTCTCCTTAACCGTGGAGAAGAAAATCGATAGAGTTGAAAGTGTAGCTTCGGAGAACAAGCAAACATTTTTCACTTTGCAAAGCCAAGGTATTTGAATTATGCTCAAATTTGTTGGTTTTCCCCTCCTCTGCTGTACTGCTCTAGCATCTACTAGGAAAAAGGCGATGCCTGAGTTTGTAAACACTGTAGGTAGATGGGTCAAGAGAAGAAGCAGATTTGCTCAGTTCTAAATGATTACAACTCTACCTAGTGATCAAAGGGAGTAAAATTTTAGCTGCCTCGAAGTAAATAAGCTGCTGAAAGAACGAACTTGCTTTCAGTGTCGGTTATGAGGGTGTTTTGTTCATTCCTCCTGAGCATTCATCTGAGATTAAAAAAAAATAGTGTTTGTAGGTGTATTTTTGGGGGGTTGTCTTTGTTGGGAAATAGTCAGAATGTTTTCTGTTGAAATCCTGACCTACCTTTTGTATGCTTGCAGTCATATTAACCAGAAAACTCAGTTTGAAAATCCAGTATTGGAAGCCAAAAGGAAAAAACAGCTAGGACACACTGATGCTGGGCCTTCCAAATCAGGTATCACTGAATATTGTGTTCTTTGTCACGTATATCTTTATCTGCGGATATGCTTAACAAAAACCCAGTTCTGGAATGCATCAAGGCATCAGCCTTGTCTTTTTGCTAGCCATTACAGTGTTGCCCTCCCAGATCTTTGGGGTTTTTTGAAGGACTTTTTCATGTTAAAATTGAACCGAGGCACTGAGACTGCTTTTAAATCATTTTGATTACTCTGAAGCTGGTTGTCATAAGCAGCTTTGGAATATATGGAGGGTTAGAAGAGCCATCTGGAAGATGCAGGTAAAACCACACCTGGAGTTTTTATGCTTTCAATCTACTTTAAGCTTGGTATTCAAGGATTAAAACTGGGAATTTGAGGTGGGAGGTTTGCATACAGCTCTGTTGCAGTCTGTTAGAAAAAACTCTTAGCTTTTCTATTCGCTGAGTTCAGCTGGAACGCGAGTGTAGCACTTTCCTGTCTGTTTGCTTTATTCCTTAAGAGTGCTTCAGAGGCTGACCAACGATAAACAAATCGTTAACCTTTGTGACACCTTAAAAACAAACAAAAAACTTACCAGAACTAACCCTGGTTTCCTGCCTTCCTGTCTCTGTATTCCATAACTCCAAAGGACCAGGGAGGTCTGTCTTCACTCGAGATCCATCCCAGCTTACTGGAGCACTTATAAGGACATCCCTGAAAAAAAGTACCATGGGATTTGGCTTTACAATCATCGGAGGGGACAGGCCTGATGAGTTTCTCCAGGTGAAGAACGTGTTAAAAGATGGACCCGCTGCACAAGACGGGAGAATTGCTCCAGGTCAAGTATTATTTCCCTAAACTTCCATTTCGTGGGGTGCTTTGGAGAACACAGCTCGAGGCGCAGGGAGGTTGGATGACTCCATCCACATCGTCACTAAATTAAGTATTTTCAGATTTGTGAAAGATCTGTGCAGAGCAGTGCCTGAAAAGGGAAAGAAGCAACATTCTAGATAAAAATCTACCTTAAGGGCGCTTCCGAAGGTTTCCGTTCTTCCGCTTTAGCAAAGACACTCATCTTCGTGTTCATTCATAGAACGGTTTTCCTCTCTGTATGTAAAGTAAAAATAGTGTTTTTGAATCCCGGTCTGTTTTGCCTTGTTGCTGCCAAAAACCATGACACCAGTTATTGAAACTGCAAAAAACACACAGCAGACATGAGGAAGCAAAGTCGTGTAAGCTGGACGAGTGAGGAGAGAAGAGGAATGAGGGTTCCTGCAATCCGTGAAGACTTGCACGTTTTTTCGTGGTTATTACATGTGTAATTAAGTCACCTATAACCTTACTGTAACCTATGGTTTGCATATTAGAAAAGGCAAAATGCTTCTTTATGTATAACATGAACTCTTACTCTTCAAATGAGTAAAAGAATTCATACTTTGAATTATTTAATGCTATTTACTTATGAAATGGAACAATTTCCTGTTCTGTTGCTGATGTGTTGTTTGAACTTGTTTGTATGTGGTTCATTTTCCACCTCTGCAAAAATGAAAACAATCCTGCAGAACTGTTGGAATGAAAAGATGTGCAGCTATTCTGGTTGTAGATCATGGAATAAGAGGGATCCTGTTTTACCAATGCCTGGGCTTTAAAGGGATCGGACAGTTTGCCGGGCATATTGTACCACCCATGCAAAGTTTCACATCAAAATCATGGAAACACAAAACAAGGTTTTGGGATCTGAAGCACACGTCGCTTCATTTTGAAAATGTATTCTTAGCCACGTGTGGCAGCAGCGTAAGAGTACGGAGCACGTGTGTGCGCACAATCCTACCTTAAGTTCAGCCAGTTCTAAAATAAACGCGGGGCCAAAAAAATCCGATTTATTCTGCATTGGGTTTAGGATGCTGTGCAATGTGAATTAAAGTAGAAGACATCTGCTTGCTGTAGTGTGCGTGCTCTGCTTCATCTCCCATGGCTGTACAGTATAATTTTTTAAATCTGCTGCAGATTAAACTTTATATATTTAGCACACTGTGTCCTGAGATGAAATAGAATAAATGCAAAGAGGAAATCCTTTATGCTTTTTGGCAATATTAGCTAATATCCCAGACACTAGTTATTAGTTTGAAGACAGCACTGTGATTTCCTCAAGGTAGGCTTTTATTGAAAGTTTCCCTTCTGTTTTTGACGCTGTCGAACTTTCTTTTGTAACAGGTGACGTCATCGTGGACATAAATGGAAGTTGTGTTCTTGGCCATACCCATGCAGATGTTGTCCAGATGTTTCAGCTCATTCCCGTCAATCAGTATGTGAACATGACTTTGTGTCGTGGGTACCCTCTTCCTGACGACAGCGAAGACCCCGTGGTGGATATCGTGACAGCCACGCCTGTCATTAATGGCCCGCCGGTGGCCAAGGGAGATGCTTCCGTGTCCAGCCAAGATTTAGTAGCAGGAACAGTTGTGTTGGACCAGAATGGGAAAACGTTGGTCAACGGTCGCCTGAACGGCCCTTCCGCGGATTCAGCAGAGCAGAGGGTTTCCTTTGCCTCCTCAGGAGGCTCTCAGCCGGAGCTGGTCACCATCCCTCTGGTCAAAGGGCCTAAGGGCTTTGGGTTTGCCATTGCAGACAGTCCCACAGGCCAGAAGGTGAAGATGATTTTGGACAGCCAGTGGTGCCAAGGCCTACAGAAAGGGGATGTCATCAAGGAGATTTGCCATCAGAATGTGCAGAGCTTGACCCACTTGCAGGTGGTGGAGGTGCTCAAGCAGTTTCCAGTAGGAGCAGAGGTGCCCCTGCTTATCTTAAGAGGAGGTACAGCCAAATTTGCAGTTGACGTGTTGGTTATAAGCATTTCGAAGTCCCTTTTTAGTGCGATATCTAAATCATGTCTGGTCTTGACAGCTAAGCAGCAGCTCATTATATCTCTGAGCCATTATGTTCTAAGTTTGATTTATACCCCTGACTGTTTAGGGTGAGAGCGTGTTTCAATTCTAATTGAAACTTCTCTAAAGTGATGGTTTCGGTCACTTTGATATTTAAAAGCAGAGTCAATCAGCCCCTATTATTTTCACCCCAGGAGCAGCTGATTATATTGCTGTAATGTTGTTGAAACTTTTTGTAACCCGCTATTAAAATTACTTTCTATTTTCTTCAGGTCCACCCTCACCTACTAAAGCTGCCAAAGGGGTGAGTATCGGTGATGTATTTAACTTGGTTTCTGACCTGCTTTGTAATCTCATTTCCTCTGGATTTTAGTCCCCGTGATAACCCGCAGGATGGTTTAGCAAAACCACATCTACTTGGTAGGCATACATTCTTTGTCTAAGTTGCTCCTGTCAGAGTACCCATTAAAAGAGAAACAAAATACAGTATCTATTTTTTTTCATTGCTAATTATTAAAGTGAAATGGGATTTCTAAAGGAAGTTTATGTTCCTTTGATTCTTCTCAGTCCTCACATAGAATTAATGGGCTGGTTAGGGCTCCCTTCTGGAAATGGTTATCTTTGGATCCGTATTTTCAGCTAGTCTCTATGGAGCCGTACATTCCTAGCTTGATACTCATTATTCTTGGAAGTTTGATCTCTCGGGGCATCTTTAATATATATTAGCTCGGTAAAGGATCCTTGGTCTTAATAAAACAACCTCTGATTTAATAACGCTGATATTAATGCTTATGTTTGTCATGAAGGTTTCTGTTGTAAATTAGGCCGGTTGAACACAGATCCTTTGTTAAAAATGCTTCTTGTACAGAAAAAATCACGGCGATTTAGGAAAACCCTGTTACCAGAACATAGACGTAACTTCTCTTTCTATCTTTATCCTGCCGTTGGAGTGCAACCTTAGTCGTATCCCAGCAGTGGCATGACGCAAGCACACGTGCTCAGCGCGCTCAAAGCAGACTGTGTTCAATAAGATCTTCAGATTCTGCTCCTTGCAAGCGTCCAGCTGCCCACACTGAATAAATCAGAGCAGAAATCCCTGCAGTTGGAGGGCACTGGCCCTGTCAGCATGGATCCCATGGCAATGTGCTAAAAATAGTTTGGACTCGGGGACTGGCGTTCTGTTCCAGCACACATGCAGGAGCAGCAGCCCACAGAGCGCTCGATGCTCAGTGGCATTCAGCAGCGTGGCAAAATAATTCACTTAAAAAGGGCAAGTTCTTGTGTTTATAAACATACAAGAAGTGTCAAACTGCTGAATGGCTCTGGGCAGTTTCTTCTGCTCTTGGTGAAAGGGCAGATCTACGTCTGTTCTGCTCCTGTTGTGGTTCAGCATGCACTGCCATGTGCCAGTTTTCCAGGCTGGGTTTCAGCCCAGGAGAAGTATTTAGAGTTATTTTAGTGCATAATTGATTGGGAATTTAGATGAGAGACCACAAGGATGTTTGGTGTCCTTTCCTCGCGAACAGGAGTGTTGCAGCTATCAGGTCATTGAAAGGCAAATAGCGAGTTGTTAATGCCTCACACTATCCAGTGTGTCTTTCAGTCTTGTATGAATATTGCTCCAGCAAACAGCTCATGCTGGGAGCTCCTCTGGGGAGGAGCTTGGCAGAGAGGGCAGGAGGCAGTGCCTGCAGAGCAGCGGGTGCCCGTGGTGCTGGACTGTGGTCCAGAGCCTTGCAGGTGCCTGACAAGGATTCGGTGTCTTCTCCAAATGCGATCGGTCCGTTATGCCCCGCTTCATCCCATGTGTTGGTAACCACCGGCATCTGCCCAGCTTCGCTCCTCTCTGAGCATCAGTCACTTCAAACCCTTTCCAAGCCCAGTCTCCAGCAGAAATTCGCGTACCAGTGAGGAAGACTTCAGTACTCTGGTCGGACACATCCACTGGAAAAGCTGTAATTTTGTTCCCTTATTCCCGTGTTTTTCTTCTGCGCGGTGTTCACTGTCTTTGCACCCACAAGCGTAGTCATGCCTTTATTTAATACGGATTTTGTGTCTGTGGGCCGTTTCAGAAGGACAAGCAGGACAGTTCAGGGAGTTTGGAAGCTGTCGGCGATACCATTCCGCAGCCGATGCCCTTCCCGCCCTCTGCTGTGCGACCAGGCTCTCCTAAACTGGACCCTTCCGAAGTCTACCTGAAGTCTAAGACAATTTATGAGGACAAACGTAAGTACATCATCTTCAACTTGAAAATACTCAATTAAGAAGGAATTTTTTCTTGTACGTGCAGTAAAACTACTGAGACTTTGTTGCTAAGTTTGTTAACCTGCCGTGGATAAAACGTTTCAAGTAATGCATACTTCAACCAGCAATTAGAAAAACAAAAAAGATAAAATATGTTTCAACCGTATTTTCAATAGAGCAGTTAATTGCAGAAATAATCTCGAGGATGATTCTGAAGTAAACTGGAGCAGACCTGCTCATTTCAGAGTCTATAAAAGTAGCTCTGAGTTGTGTCACAGACTGGCTTTTATCCTGGTCTAGAGCAAAAATGTAGTTGCGATTTCTGCTCTGAAAATTAATGATACCATTTTGGAAAGAGAATATCACTGTATTTCTGGTTACTGTGTTCTGTCACTAGAAGACTCAAGAGCGTACCACCAAAGCATAATCCTTCAATAATCGAAGATAGCTCCTTACATGTTTTGAAATACTTTTTTTTTTTCTTAGCTCCAAACACAAGAGATTTAGATGTTTTCCTGAGAAAACAAGAGTCAGGCTTTGGTTTCCGGGTGCTTGGAGGGGACGGACCGGATCAGCCTGTAAGTGAAACGGCTCACAGTTATCTCATAATACTGCTGTTGGAATGATCCTGCTCTGTCATCCTCATTTCCCATCATCCCATCCGGGCAGTTCAGTGATGGCAAAATTGATCGAATCACTACTTGCCTTTCAGACATCAGGAATCGGTCCAGATTACCTTTATTTTTTCCCCTCTTTGCGGACTCCAGTCTCCAAAGTTCTGCGCCCTTCCCGCTACCGAGCCCGTCCTTGGCCACGGTTTTTTGTCGGGCTGAGGACACCGGTCGTGTTTCTACAGCAGCTGCTGTGTCTCGGAGCCCTCGGAAGGGCCGTGCTGGTGCCCAGCCTTTGCCCATTGCCACCTAGTCCCAGCGGTCGCCTTGGCACAGGGCGTGCCCGGATTCAATGATTGGTGTGCCGTGCACAGCGGCGCATCCTGGGAAGCAGCTGAGTGGAAGGAAGCGATTGCTGTGTGTTCTGATGAATTCATGTTCCCGTTCAAACCCCTGGACTCTGCTCACAGATTTATATCGGAGCCATAATCCCATTGGGAGCAGCAGAAAAGGACGGGAGGCTACGCGCAGCGGATGAGCTGATGTGCATCGATGGAGTCCCTGTGAAAGGGAAGTCACACAAGCAAGTTCTGGATTTAATGACCAGTGCCGCACGCAACGGGCAGGTGCTGCTCACTGTCCGGAGGAAGATCTTCTTCGGTGGTAGGTGTCTGCTTGCCCAGAAAGAACACTTAGGGCTTGTAGTCAAATCCACTGAAGCTGCTCTGGAACTTAATTACTGCACTGGGGCTGAGCAGCCCGAGATTGAGGAGGGTCAGCTATAACTCTTAAATGGAGAAAAGCAGAATTTAGTAAGCTTGGGCTCTGTTGCTCGCTAACTTGCACTGCTCACACAGGTAAGGCTCTGAAAATTACAGTGCGGGGGTGATTTCTTTAAACCTTTCTGCGCATAGTAGTTAGAACAGCCGTTAGTGCTGTGGAAATTGCGTAGTAACGCAGTCTGTTTTCTCTACGTCCCAGAACGATTTGGGTTGGAAGGGACCTTAAAGCTTGTTTTGTCCCACGCCCTGCTGTCGTCAGGGGCACCTTCCACGTGCTGTATTCTCAAGTCTTTTGGCCTTAGCGTGTAGCAAGATTACCCATATTCAAACGAGAGCTGTTTCAGGGCAGCATCTTGAGATGCTGCAGTTTTAGATGAGTGTCCAGATCAACAGTTCAGAGAAGATTGGTCCGCGACTCCGTGAATGACAAAGCTGGGATGGGATTTAGAGATGACAAGTGTCCCCTGCTCTGATTAGCAACCGCTGTTGCCGCCTCACGCTGGCACTGACAACCGAGCTTCACGGTTGTGCTGAAGCTGCTTGGTGTGATCTGTTCCTTATTTGTTGTTTGTCCGTTCCCTGCAAGGGGAGAAGCAGGTGGAGGAGGAGGAGCCACAGCCTGTCCTGACACAGAACGGCTCTCCCCGGCCTAACCGCGCGGACTTTGCCAACCAACCGTGCCCGGAGGTCTACGACGTCCGTCTGCAGCGGAAGGAGAACGAAGGATTTGGCTTTGTCATCCTCACCTCCAAGAACAAACCTCCTCCTGGGGGTAAGTGCCATGTCCTGGTGGCTCTGCCCCTGCCTGGCCTCGCCGGGGCTTTTCCAGGGATATACCTTCCTCTGCAGTGCCGGTGTTTCCCTCATAGTCACCTTTCACTCACACTGGCACAGCCCAGCCAGCTGAGTCTTGGTCTGTCTTGCTTCGTATTTATGCTCTTTTTCACCCGACTGTGACACAAATGGGGAACGGGGAATGTATATCCCACACAACCCATACCCAGGAGTGTGCACCTCCATTCACTCCCAGTGAAGCATTCCTCATTATTTGCAGGTTTGTCCTGTACTAGCAGTGCCACCGTTTCAAGCAGGAGAGGAGGGACGAACACTGATCTGTGCTCTGTAATGACCGGTGACAGGACCCAAGAGAATGGCTGGAGCTGTGCCAGGGGAGGGTTAGGTTGAATATTAGGAAAAGGTTCTTCCCCTAGAGGGTGGCGGGGCACTGAACAGGCTCCTCAGGGAACCGGTCAGAGGCCCAAGGCTGCCAGAGCTCAAGGAGTGTTCAGACAATGCCCTTCAGGCACAGGGTAGGATTCGTTCGGATTTTGGGACGTCCTCTGCAGTGCCAGGAGTTGATAATCCCTGTGGGTCCCTCCAACTCAACGTATTTTGTGATTCTGTGACTGGCAATTCTGGGTCTGTGTGATGCTTATCTGATGAGCGCACGGTAGGATTCTTGAGGTTGCCCTGTGCAGGGCCAGGAGCTGGACTTTGATCCTTGTGGATCCCTTCCCGCTCAGGATATTCCATAATTCCGTGAATACTTACAGCGTTGCTGTGCCTGTTCTCGTTTCGTAGTGATTCCTCACAAGATCGGGCGGGTTATCGAGGGAAGCCCGGCTGACCAGTGTGGGAAGCTGAAGGTCGGCGATCGAATCTCAGCGGTGAACAGCCAGTCCATCGTGGAGCTCTCCCATGACAGCATCGTGCAGCTCATCAAGGATGCAGGCAACGTGGTGACTCTCACGGTGGTCGCTGAGGAAGGTAAGGAAGGTGCCACCACGCTATCAAAAGTCGGGTGTTTATCACTGCTGAAGTTTATTGGCTAAAATGGAATATTTGAAGATGTTTGAAAACCAAGGAGAGTGAATCTTAGAATATCCTGAGTTGGGTGGGACCCACGGGGATCATCAGCTCCTGGAAGCTGAATAAATTGGAAGCTCATGTGTTTGCTCTGGAAGAGCTGAAGGCAGGTAGGACAGAGAGAGGGAGCTGCCAAGGTGGTTGTACCCAAAAAGAAGCTAGAAGTATTAACAACGCAGTGAAGAGTGAGAGAAATTATCTATTGCGTGAGAAAGTGCTGCTGACATAGAAATGTCCTGTCCAGACCTTGTATTCTCCAGCCAAGGAGAAATGACCCCTCCTCAGGGGGCTGCAGCAGCCACAGGATGATGCTTAGTGAGAAAATCTCACCCCGCTCAGGTCCCGGCTCCTGCTGCTGCAGGTGCTGCCAGAGCTCTGTTCCCAATGAAGCTGGTGCTGCCAGGACGCTCTGTCCCTGCTCTAAGGCCACAGGGACTCCTGCTTTTCAAATCTCTCAATTTAAACCCTCAGTTTTTCCTCTCTCCCGTGTCAAAACACGCAAATTCCCTAATGCTGCATCCCTGCGGCAGAAACATGCTGCGGTTCTGTCTGCCAAAGCTCCCCTTTGGAAAAGGGTCACATTCCACCACATGGGAAAAAAACCTTGACAGGGTTTTCCTGCAGATCTTGCACCTGCAAAACCTGCTGTGTCACCTGAGCAGCAAAGTGAGTTTTAGGGACTGCAAAGCCCCATCTTCAGAGACTGTGACTTAATGACAGCTCCCATATAACACTGCACTCACTGTGGTATTGTTTCTAAACAAAAATGTAAATACGTAAAATCCAATAATTTGGAGAGAAAAGCTGTTTTCCCGCCCAGCGTTTTTCTTGAACGCTGCTTACGGGTTTAATTAAACTCCCTATCGTTATTTTGTCAGAAAGTTGGCTTTCTTCAGCTTTTAAATAAGAAATACGTAGAGCCAGGCTATGAATAAAGCCAGCAGATGATTCTGTGATTTCACATTCATTGCAAATATTTAACATGCCATCTCAGCCTGTAACACAGAATTTCAAAGACTTCATGTTCCTTTTTGTTAACACTTGAAGAAGAGAGACCTCTATAAGTTGTTATTTTCTATTAAGATTTTTACTTTTATCAAATCTGATTCATTCCAGTTTGAAGAGACACACTTCAGAGCAGTTGCCATGGGTGATGTTTATAAAACAACTGAAGTTTGAGTTGGTTGAATTAGATCTGTTTTCTCTGCAGCTTTCAGTCATCGAATCCCAAACTGGTTTGGGTCGGAAGGACCTGAAAGCCCATTTCGTTCCGCTCCCTGCCGCGGGCAGGAGCACCATCCACTTGTTTTCAGGATAAGTTTTCTGAATGTCATATTTCCATCCATTATTTATGCATGACCTTACACGGACTCTGCGTAAAAACCTTTCCCGCTGCCTCNACACTGCACTCACTGTGGTATTGTTTCTAAACAAAAATGTAAATACGTAAAATCCAATAATTTGGAGAGAAAAGCTGTTTTCCCGCCCAGCGTTTTTCTTGAACGCTGCTTACGGGTTTAATTAAACTCCCTATCGTTATTTTGTCAGAAAGTTGGCTTTCTTCAGCTTTTAAATAAGAAATACGTAGAGCCAGGCTATGAATAAAGCCAGCAGATGATTCTGTGATTTCACATTCATTGCAAATATTTAACATGCCATCTCAGCCTGTAACACAGAATTTCAAAGACTTCATGTTCCTTTTTGTTAACACTTGAAGAAGAGAGACCTCTATAAGTTGTTATTTTCTATTAAGATTTTTACTTTTATCAAATCTGATTCATTCCAGTTTGAAGGGACACACTTCAGAGCAGTTGCCATGGGTGATGTTTATAAAACAACTGAAGTTTGAGTTGGTTGAATTAGATCTGTTTTCTCTGCAGCTTTCAGTCATCGAATCCCAAACTGGTTTGGGTCGGAAGGACCTGAAAGCCCATTTCGTTCCGCTCCCTGCCGCGGGCAGGAGCACCATCCACTTGTTTTCAGGATAAGTTTTCTGAATGTCATATTTCCATCCATTATTTATGCATGACCTTACACGGACTCTGCGTAAAAACCTTTCCCGCTGCCTCGATTACAGATTTAGAGCCAAAATACAGAGATAAGACCAGAACCTGGGGAGACTCAACAAAGAGAGGAAAAAACCCCTCAGTAGCAGGTGGTAAAACCAGAGTGAAGATCAGTCAGAAAAAATCTGCGGCTCAGAGGAGTGGAGTTGGCGTGTTTCAGATGTAAAGAATTTTGTGACAATGAAGGAGAAAGAAGCAGAACCGGTTCCACTGGAGTGGGAATATATCTCCACTTTAAAATTCCCCTTGATGTAGCTGAAGAAATAGAGTTAGGCTCACAGTGTAGAACCCTGTGTAGTGGGGGAATCCAGCATGGATGTGGGCGAGTCCGGGCTTCAGGCACTCAGGGAGAGAGCTGAGCCTCACAGGGCTGGTTCACACGCAGGAAAATCCAGGATACAGCTCCAAAACCACAAAATGCCCTTTTTGCTGGAAGCTGTTGAGCCTCACGAAGCACAAACTCTGACAGAGTTTGCTGTTCCCTAGCTTTGTCCTTTGAGACTGGCAACAAAACCTCTGCCTGGTCCCCTTCCTTCCTTCCAAGCTTTCACAGACCTGTGATCTTTGCTTTTCATGGGAATAAATGAATTCCCTTCATGCGCCAGAAGAGATTCTCTAACATTTTTCACAAAAGCAGGAGCCTGTCAGCTTTTGTCATGTATTAGCTGGGAACACACGAGAGGAGGCTGCAGAGAGGGCTGCAGGATTTGTACAAACAGATGGCGTTTTTCTTGCCTATGCTTCTAAATTAAAAATCTGAAGATAAACCAGGAGTAAAAGTTGACATTTTATCTCTAGAGAAAAACCTCTTTAAGGCATTTCGTGGGAACAGCACCGAGCAGTTCTGTGGAGGGCTCGGGAGGTCTCACGTACCTGAGAAATTCAGTGTAATACGCTTTCAGTTTCCCTTCTCTTAACATTCTTGAGCACTTTTTGTATTTTAGTGGAATTTGTGTGCTTTTAATTAAGAAATGCAGTAGTGTGCTGCACCTAATGGGGCTGGAACAGCTCTAGTTTTGGTGCTGGGAATGATTTTTTTTTAACCCTTTCAGGGAAAAGGAGTTAGTAGTTTATACTTCAGCACAGAAGTCCATCTTGGGCCACTGCTTGCCACTCAGGTTCTAGCTAAGAGGCAGCTTTTTGCACAGACTGTGTTTTTTTATTCTTAAGTGACAGTGTCATTTGGTATGCTGAAACGTGGGATTTTTTCGAGAAATGCACTGGATTTATTGTAAAGCGCACACTAACGGTATTTTCCGTGGAGGGGAAAACTATAGGAAGTTATTTGAAATGGTTTTCTTAAAACCTTATTTTTTACTTAGCTTTTGGGAGAAGGCAAAACACTTTAAAATTCCTCTCGACTGCCTGCCAGTGAACTCCTCACCACAGTGTGGCTGTGGGACCAGTTCCTCACCTTTCCTGGAGCTGGGCAGTGGAAAACTCTGCTGTGTCTTAAGTGAGTTGGCAATTTCCCTCTATTTGATGGGGCCGTCACCTCCAAATCCCCATTGCTCCTGCAGATCCTCATTCCCTTGCCTTTACAGCGGGATACTTCTCAAATGGACATTGTTCTTCATCTCCTACAAAATTTTATGATATTGGATATCTGAACCAATTTCATGGATCTGATCAGCCCCGATCCCCTCTGGCGTTTATCAAGTTGCAAACGGTCCAAAACCCTTCAGTTCGTGTCAGGATCCATACTATTGTGTTGGTTTTTCCTGAGGAGAAGCAGAGTAAAAGAACAAGAATAAGGAATAAGATTCCTAGGAATTTATTCTATGGGACTAATGAGCTGTTGTACTTGTGTTCCTGGCTTGGAAAATTCTCTCTCTGTTGTGCCCACGTGAGCTCGGCTCAGCCCAGTCCGAGGTGTCGCGGCTGCGGTTCCTTGGGAGCAGCAGCCCCAGCATTGGCGGCGACCGCTGTCCTGGTTGTGGATTTGTGAAGTCGTGACTGTTGATTTTGTTTGAATTGTAGAGCAACGCGGTCCTCCGTCCGGAACAAACTCGGCCAGGCAGAGCCCGGCCCCACAGCACCGACCTCTGGGATTGGCCCCGATCAACCCCGACAGGTTGGGAAGAGGGGCTGGGAACGGTGGGAAAAGCTCGGCCAGAGGGATTAACGCGAAGGTAACATCCGCGTCCTTTCACCTTTCCGTAGGGGAGCTACGGAAGGCGAAGCTGGAAAAGAAGTTTCTTGTGGTTACCGGCTGTCCTGGCCCGAGCACAAGCACGTGGCACAGCTGGATGCTGCTTCAGGTGTTGGCAGCCGTTATTCCCAGGTACAAAAGTCCATCCAGAGGATGCGGAGACACGGGGAATACTCATCCGTCAAGGCACTCCAGTGGCATTGCCACAGAGTTCTCAAAAGCAGAACGTTAAAACATTTCTCTGTCGGATACGGGTGGAAGAGTTCTGTCTAAAAATGTATTAAAGGGTCTCACAGAATGTTTTCGCTCGTGTTTTAAATGTGATTATCTCCTTAGGGTAGTTGAACACCCATTATAGTTATGAAAGAAACAGAGGATGCTTGTAATGGAGCTACTACAGACCCTTCGGCAAAGTTTCTTCAAGAATTTTGTGCCCGTCTCAGACTACGAAGGAAAGATGTTCTGAATGTTTAGACTTAGATTAAGACCGTTACCCTGAGACACCCCAGAGCTGGGATGAATGCAGTTTAAGCGCTCAAAATACAGAAATATTGAAATGTTTTTCTAGAAAAACAGAAGGTTAAATCTGCCTACAGGTCCTCATCTCTTTTTCCTTTTTTTTTCTTTTTCCTCTGACTTCCCGCACAGACTCCTGGCTGTTTCCCAGTGGAGTTGGAAAGGGGCCCTCGAGGGTTTGGATTCAGCCTCCGAGGAGGAAAGGAATACAACATGGGCTTATTCATCCTCCGTCTGGCTGAGGATGGGCCGGCAGTCAAGGACGGGAGAGTCCACGTGAGTTTGGCCTCTCTAATCAACTTGTTGATACAGTTGCTACATTAATTTACTCAGAGTGGCAACAAACTTGGATTTTCACGGGCACAGGGTCCCAGAACAGTATCTGGACCTCTGCCCTTCTTCCAGCTGTCCCTGTGGCCATGGGCTTTTGGATGAGAGATCCATGAACAGCTCTGGCCATCCCAAAGGCATTGTCCGCCTTGCTGGAGTTACAGTAGCATCTCTGGGTGTGAGCAGAAGCTACTCGGGGGTATTTTAGGAGCCCCGACAAGAGATTGCACGGCGGAGCAGAAAGCTGGGAGGAGAATCGCTGTCCGAGTCAGTTAATTTTTAAGGAATGTTTGTGTGTACATTGTGCTGCTGCTGTTCCATGCCACCTCTGGAGGTATAAACCTGATTTTTTTCCAAATATTATGTTAATTCTTGTATTTGTGTAAGGAATTCACTCTCAGATATTGTAGTAAAAGCATGGGTGCAACAGAAGGAATGATGGCAGGTGAGACTCTGTGGCTACTGCCCAGAGCTGGATTTTCAGAGGCTGGAGCATGGAGCTGAGCCGGGTGCCCATGAGATGCCATCCCTGGCAGTCCTTGTGCTTCCCTGCCGCTGGCACATGGCTCTGCCTCTGTACTGTACTTGCAGAATGGGGCTGGCACAGATACTTGCTGTGAGGCTTAATTGGATGTGGAATTCCTAGTATTCGTAACTTCTCTTATCCTGTTGTTCGCGGTAATTAGCATTTTTCCCCACACGCTTTAGACACAACATGAGTGTAGCATTCAGTGGTGGTATTTTTTTCTCATAGTCCTCCTTCAAGTGGCGTCACACTGAGCTCCAGGGCTTTGCTTTTTGGGCAAAGCAACCAGAAAACTGTTCAGCCCAGAGAAGAGGAGCCGGAAGTCAGACCTCACCGGGGTCCGCAGCTTCCTGCCGAGGGGCAGGACCAGTGACAGGCCCTGGGGGAACGGCCGGAGCTGTGTCAGCGGAGGTTTAGGTTGGATACGGGGAAGAGGTTCTTCCCCCTGAGGGTGGTCAGGCAGTGGAACAGGCTACCCAGGGAACGGTCACAACCCCAAGGCTGCTAGAGCTCAAAGAGCGTTTGGACGATGCTTTCAGGCACGGGATGGGGTTGTTGGGGTGTCCTGTACAGAGGCAGGAGTTGGACTGGATGATCCTCGAGGGTCCCTTCCCACCCTTGGCACTAAACCCCTCCCAGTGCTGGCATGTGCCAAGTCCCCGGCCCAGCCCAGAGCACAGATGGGCTGAGCTCGCCCAGCCTGAGGTTATTCACATTTGTCATTTCTTGTCACCCGGATGCGGTGTCACTTTCTGGCTGTACTTAACAGTGTGAGGAGGAATTTCTCATCCGGCTAGCTGAGCTGTCCCGGTGTGTCCCTGTCCCAGCGGCGGTACCTCGTTTGACAGAGTGTCTTCAACAAAGCCCAGGCAGCCTCTTTAAGCTGCTGCCGTTACACGCCAGTGACATCTGTTGGCTGCTGTGCGCAGTGCCAAATAGGCTCCCGCTCCCTTTTTCCAATTTCCCTTCCCAATTTCCCCTAATAGAGAACTCTTTTTGGGGTATGTTATTCCAGCCCCTTTCCAGCAGCCGGGGAGGTTAGCGCGAGCTGAAATTACTTGCCTGGTACCTGTGAGAGTTGTTTACTGGCTCCGAGACCTCAGCGCCGATCTCTCCAACCTGAAATAACAACTCCTTTCCCTACATCGAACCTGTTGCGTGGTGTTCAGCTCTGCAGTCGGTGTAGGGAAGGTGCCCTGTCCTCTCCTGGATAAGGTGACCTCAGACAGGTGTGACGTGGTCGATCCGTGTGCTCCCTCCCCACCGTGATGCAGAATGAAAATACATTCAAGCACATCCTGTATCTGCCTCATCACTGGTAAATAAATAGAAGATGTGGTTAAGATCTCTGGAATCTTTTCCTGAGCAGACGGCCTCTGTGCACCTCTGAACCCCCAGACCCTGGGGTCACGTCCTGCTTGTCATCCATGGAATGGTGTCACTAATGCCCACTGGATTTTAGCACGAGAGGGAAAACAGAAGCATCTGCCTCTATTATTTTTTCTTTCTAAATTAAAAACCAGTTCACGGCGTCAGAGATTCCCAAAGACTAAGCCGCTGCTCTTTTTTCCTCAGGTTGGTGACCAAATCGTGGAAATCAATGGAGAACCTACCCAAGGGATCACTCACACACGAGCCATTGAGCTGATTCAGGCCGGAGGAAATAAGGTTCTGCTGCTGCTGAGACCAGGGACTGGATTAATACCAGATCACAGTACGTCGTCTCAAGGGCTCTTTGTTGTTGAGGGTCCAAGGCAGGGAAGTACAGTGGGATAAGGAGATTCTGCTGCTTGTTCACTGCAGTAGTTGGCAGTTGCCTTTGTGACAGCTGTGCATTTATTCTTGAATTAAAGTAAAAAATAAATGAAAATGTAAGAATTGAAAATTAAAATATCTGTTTTCAAATACGAGGAATATTTGGGGTAAAATCAACACATGACAAGTACATAGGAGTATTGCACAATCTGAAATTATTCCATATTTCTTATTAGTTTCTCAGCTCTGTCCAAGCTAATCAAGTTTTTCTATAAAAACATGCTGATTAACCCTGTTGGCCTTTTAATTTAAATGAAAATTCTCTGTGCTACAGTATTGTTAAAATTTTGTTTCTGTACATATTTACTTCTGTTTTTAGCCTTCTAAATTATGGAATGCTTTGTTTCTCAAAGCCAAAACTTCAGGAAGCAGGAAAGGGACAACTTTGCTCTCCAAAGGGATTCAGTTTGATTCAAGGTGATTTCTGCATCTACAACAGGAAACCGCAACTTTGTAGGCAAAAAAAAAACCAAAAAACCAAAGGAAGGACAGCAAAGCAAATGCTTGCGGGAGCCACAGAGTTCAGAACTGATGACTTTGGGTCTGACTCAGCCCCAAAACTGCAAATCGGAGACTTACGGCAGCGACAGCATTTTACAGCAGAGAACATTTTGTTTCCTAAGTGCGCATTTTAGTCTTTGTAACCCCCGATGCCGACACCGAGGTGTTGATGGTTAAACTTCCTAAATTGTAGGGTCGCTTTTTCTGATAAGGAGTTTTTCAGTCACGGTGACCAGCCCTGAATTTATCCTTTCAAAATCCCAGACACACAGTTTGAACTACCAAATACTCTGTGTGTTCAGTCGCTTACTGGCATTCACTCAAAGGGTAAAATCTGCTTGGAACTGTCTCAATTTCTTTCCTCCTGAGAACCAGAAGAGGGTCCTGAGCATCACTCCTGACCCTGCTGGTCACAGAAATTCCCTGAGCTTGAGGGATAAACAGAGTCAGACAAAAGGGAACCCCTGGAGCATGTCCAGGCTAGCTCTCCGTCTAGAGTGGGGCTTGGGATGAGGTGAAGGAAGCGGTAGAGCGGGGAAGGGTTTATTGCCTCTTGCCTTGCTGTTAATCCCACATTTCTGATTGAAATCTCGCTTGCTGTACTCCGTGATTTTTTTTTTGGTATGTACTTCTGGGCTTTTTCTCTTCCTCCTTCAGGTTTGGCTCCTTCCAGTCTGTGTCCCTACGTGAAACCCGAGCAACATTAAGGGCTTTCAGTGCTTTTCTTGGTTTTTCCTTAAAGACTTGGTAAATCTGCATGTCTTGTTTCATCTCTTCCTATTATTAAAGTGCAAAGCTATTAATAACCCCAACTTTTCACTGTTTCAGATTTCTTTAAGCGTAACAGTTCCAGTTAGTTCGGTTTTATTAAACAATGTACGTCGGTAGTTTGAAATTTTGCTGCGTAGGCACGAAAATTGTTTTGATCCGAGACCGTGTCTGCCCTGCAGGGATCCGGCATTCTGAGCGCTAGAATTTTTTTCCAAAATCACATCCTCAGGGTTGTTGTAGGTTGTAGAACAACGCAGTACAGAAATCTGGCTAACTAAAGCTTTGAGAGTATGCCGCTCCGCAATGCTTCTTGAATTGAACTCGGTAGTTTGCTGATCATTACTTTTTGTGTATTTAGTCAAACCTCTTGCTGTTCGCTTCCAGGTGATTGGGATAGCTACAGTCCTGCTTCATCAAATGTAATATATGAAGAACAGACGCCATTATTATCTTCATCTTCCCATCCTGCTTCCCCATCTGAAATGTGTTATTTAGCAGTACCAGGAGAAGCTTTAACTAGAGTTCAGCTGTCTGAGGAACTGGAACAAGCAGAGAACACTGTGCCTGACAAGATAAGCACTTTAACTGAAAACCAGTGTGAGAGGAAGCCTCAGTCTTCTCCCCGGAGAACAAAGAACAGATGGGAACGTCCCTCGAGTCCCGGGTTTGGAATCGGTAAAGCTAGTTCGGAAGCGGGAACCGGAAGGGACGGATTTGCCAGCGCAGCAAAGTCGGGGGCTGCCGAAGGATACCCTCGCGTGGGATTCCACAGCCCCGGGAAAGGGGATCCTGAAAAAAGCAATCTCTCACATAAATCTGACAGTTCCAGGAGTGAGAGTAAAACCACAGAAATAGGGATAAAGAATAGCGACAAAACAGAGCGTTCCAGTGGAAGTCGAGGGAGGTCAGCCAGTCCTCAAAGGCATCTCGGCAAGCCAGGAAGCACGGAAACGGTGGGAAGGATCCGAGGTAGAACATCCGGCGGTGATAAGGCAACTGTTGAGCAGTTGAAAGGTGAGAATGGTAAACCGGGAATCATCAGGAAAGAGATGAAGCAGAAGACCCCAGGAAAGACAGAAGGGTGTTCTGTAGAGCAACATTACCCAGCATTTGGTGGGAATAACCTTCCCCTCAGGGACTCCAGGAGAAATGCCTCTGAGGATGATTTATTAACCAAGTCCAGCTCTGGAGACACAGGTTCCGGCAGGTTCAAAACCTCCAGCCTTTCCAATATCCCACTGCTTTCCATGGAGAAACAAAGGAGGGTGGAAACACAGGAGGCTCTTATGCTGAACAGTCACCGTGGAGAGAGGCACGTGGAGCTGCCCAATGAAACCAAAGATGGAACTTCCCAACCTGAGAGCAATTCTCCAGTAAGGAAAACACTGATAACTCCCGGGCCGTGGAGGGTCCCCGGTAGCTGTAAGGACACCCCAGCAGCAGGAGTGCCTGGAAAACGGGTGTGACTGACTGACGCTGTTTTTTAGAATGTGTCTTATCAATTTTCCAATAAGGGTAGTGTAAAGCATTGGTTCTTCTCACAAAATTGTCTTTTTTATTTTTTTTTTCTTCCTCAGAAACTGGTTAGAGGGGGGGAAGTATTTGATTTGTTCTTGAATTATCTAAGCTGCATGAAGGACCTTTCAGATTGCTTCGGTGAAACTCTTCCATGAGCTGCTGTCCCCGTGTCCCTTTGCAGGCCATGTCTGCTGCTCCCAGTGTTGCACTGCTGCAGCTTCCTCAAGCGTTGTGAACTCTGAGCAAAGTTACTTAATGCCTCTATTGCCAATGTGATCCTGACTCACTTCCCGTTCTTGTGCCAAGCTATCTACGGTATCCAGTCAATCTAATCCTTCCCACGTGGATTCCGGTCGCAGATGAGGCAGGTTTGGGCTGAAGTGGGTGTTTTCTCTAGAGCACGTTGCACGTTTACATCGGGAAACCCACGTGTTCTTGCTGGATCAGGGAGAACACGGGCGAGTTGGTTCTGTCAGTTCCAGGGCAGCAGATGAGCTGCTGATGCTCCTCGGTTCATACGTTTCCTGGAATTTTTCTACCTGATACAAAACCCTGTAGCTAAATACGATATTTGACATAATTTTGTAATTTTGCTTTTTCTGACACAGCAAAATCACTTTAGTTCCTCTATTCGTGGGGATTCAGGTTGCAAACATCCGTGAGAGGAAAGAAAATCTGGGTTCCGTCAAATAACACAATTCCCTTGGTTTCGCTCGTGGCACCGTGACGTGCTCAGCCTCGGCGTAGAGCCGATACTGAAGTCCCATCTTTAATTATTTCATGCTAGTTAGGAATTGGGTTTTTTCCCTCTGTAGAGGTAAGAACTGACCTTAGGATGGACTCAGCTGCCAGAGCAGCTTTGTCAGTGAAGTTCTTGCCTGCGTATTTTAGGACTCTCCCCTATTTACTATGAAAGCGTGATCAAGGAGTGTCGATGACAGACAGGATGCAGGAGACACACCGTCTGTGGTTCGGGCTGGCAGAGGTACTTTAAAGAGGGATGTTACCACCAGAACCTACTGACACATCAGTCCCACAGCCGTAAGAACAACAGAAGCTGAAGGGGTTTATTTTATTCACAGTTTTAGTGATTATTTCCTGACATCTGAGATTTTTAATGACTGCAGGAAAGTGGTAAAAGGAGGGCCCTCGGTCCAGTTTGCAGGAGAAAGATGAGTAAATGATTGAGCTTTACTTACTTAAAATGCAAACTTAATAGGATGTACTCTTTGCAAGTCAGTATCTCATTTTGGCTTTGAAACATTAAATGCTTTTAAAGGCTAACAAAGCACAGTGGGGCACTTCTGAGTGGAATGCTTCACGAGTACAGCTGACTGCTCAAAGAGCTTTTAAACAAAGACTTCGGGAATTCAAAAGGCTTTAAAGCAGCTCTGAGCCGTGCTGCCGTACACCGGGTGAGCCACTGAGGTTTGCTGTGTAGCGTAACACATACAAATACTCCCTGGGTGGAATACGACTGTGAAATATTTAGTACTCTGAAGTAGCCTGTGTAGATATTGCCCTGTGTTCTTCCCCAGAGACTGGTTTATGTTGAGCTGTGTGCACTCGGCCTGACCACTAATACAGTGACAAATCCAGTCCTTTAATTCCAGATTAATTGAAATTATTTCCCTGCCATCAACTCCCCTCTATTTTTCTGTATGTTAATGTGACCTGATAATGTCTTACCTGTGTGTGATTTCTCCTTCCATAGACCTTGTATCTGTACTTCCGGTATCAGACTTAGCCATGTGGCCTTGGAATGCTACGCAATGTATGGATGTACTGGGTGTAAATGTTTATATATTGTACAGCACCTTTATACAGACTTCTGAGGTTCTGACTAGAGAGAGACCTGTAAATCGCTCATTATTTTTTATATAGATATTAAAAACAAACTCCAGTTCATGGCCTGTTGGTTCTGCACTGTCTAAACCAGGTTCTCGGTTGGCTTTCGGGGGCACGATCCAGGTTTTACCCACAAACACGCTGCTCTTACGGAAAACAAATGCAATTTATTGTCGGAAGTCCTTGATCCCCCATTCAAACAACAAATGTTCAGCAAAGATGGTATAAAAATCATTAAATCCTGTAGAAACAGTACTGTGATGAAGTACTTGTCCTGTAGGTTTATTTGTACATTTTGCTATATAAAAGTGTCATTTCCTTTGACATCTCACAACTTTTCCTTGTACAGAAAACAGCTGTAAACAATTTAGTAACAATTTAGAGCTGAAGCTCTTCTGTGGCTTTAGCGTTTGATGTCCCACACAGGTTCCTACTGGTTTTAGTGCTAGCTGCCAGGATTTGGCCCCATTAATCCGGTTTTTCTGCGCATGCCACGGGATGACATCTCCGATGAGGCCAGTGCGTTCTGGATATTGTAGAACAGCGAAGCAGAAGGAAAACTTCTGATACATACGCTGAGAATCTATTTAAAAATTGTAACGATAGATTTCCGTTGTTTTTTTTCCTTTCTGCCCACACTGCCGGTTCTCTTCTCTGGTGTCTGGTGGACATGCCTAGGACCGATGTTCTGGCAGTTCACGGTTTAGTTTTCTGTAACTGTAAAGAGACCGGGCGAGTTTGGGCCTAAGCCTTTAGGACCAAATGTTTTTCATCTATAGATAAGACTGGGTGTCCCTTGGCCATCTTGTTACGCTCCAGTTTCAGGATGAGCCACGGGAGGACCGGGATAAAAGGAAGGAACCTGAAGAGAACTGAAACTGAAACGAGCCCCGTCCTTCCCCCAAAAACTGGTTCAGGGAGATGGAGACTCACCCAGCACGTTCTGGTCTCTGAACTCCCCGTGCAAACCCAGGCCTCTCTGCTTGGGCAGGAAGAATTTGGCCACAGTACAGACGTGACCCCAGAGCTGTTCCCATTGGTTTGTACATTTACTCTCGATATCGAGTTCCAGCAGGCCACCGATAACTCCTGGGAGAGCAGGGAGGATGACAATCCGTGCGATGTTGTAAGTTAATGGGTTCACGGTCGGTCCGTACAGCCTGAACGGACCATCCGATTCCTGCAGTGAACAGACAAGGAATAGAGTCCGTTAGCATTCAGCAATACCAAAGAACTTATCCTCTGACTTTTAGCTTAACACTGACACTCCAACAGACCGTGATGCCCTGGGCTGCCTCCGTGTCCCTTCCGAAATGTACGTACAGGAACACCCACTCTATTCAGAAGGGTGTCTCCTGCTGAATCCAAAGTCTCTTCTGCAGCAACACCAGCTGCGCAGGTGCCCGACACTCCAGGCTGCGGAATTTACCCAGACCGATCTATGCGACTCCCAGACTCTGCTCGCTCCTTCCCGAATATCTCTCTGCTGCTGTCGGCAGAGAACGTAAACCATTCCTCTAATGAGCTTGCAGTAAGAGGTCTCATTTCTAATCTGGCTTTAGCTTGGAAGTGGCTCGACGAAATGTCCATCTCTGTGGATCTTTAAAGATGGCTTGTACATACGCTTGTGACAGACTTCTGTATGTTGTTTCCTCAAACACTTCTATTTTAATGTATTTTTATATTAGAAGTGTTTAAACAAGCTTCAACACAAGCTTCAAAACAAGCTCTGTGCCCTGCCATACTTAAAATCCTAAGGAGGAGCTGGATAGCCTCACGCTCGTCCAATACCCGGGTCCCAGATACCGGTGCTAAAAGCACGCACATTCCCCTGCGGATCCCACCCGAGCCAAGTGACCCCTCCGCAGCCCTCGCTCCCGTCCAGCCACCGTTCCCTCGTTCCCAGCCTTGCGGCCCGAGCCAAGGGGATTTTCCCCATCCCTGGCTCAGGACAGCTCGTTCCTGGAGCAGCCGCTCCCGGCACGGCAGGAATGGGGCGGCCGAAGGAGAGCGACCCCTGTATCGCGGGGCGTGCTCCGCCTCCGGGGAGTAGCGCCTGTATCCGACTGGAAGGAGGAAGTGTGGGGAAAGCGGCAAGCGGGATTCCGGTTCCTCGTGACGGCTCTGTGCTGCCCAAAGTACAAAGGGAGTAAATCCTGGAGTACCTGTTTGTTCCTCTGTTGAGCTGGGAAGAGACACACCGGACGTGAAACTCCAGGAAAGCTCCACTTGCGGTAGCAGCTGGAGCGAGAAGTAGTGGAAGCTGTTCGCTGTCTGCTCGATCCCCATCTTTACCTCAGTCTCCTGGAGCTCCAGGTCACCGGACATGACCTTTGCTTTTCCAACGGCTTTGCCGAAGGGTTTCTGAATGCGGCGGTGGGCTTTGCTGCAGCTGGAATTTATTTCTGTTTCGGGAAGCGTCTCACCGTACAGTCTGCGATTTAACGGTGCCCGTGCCAGGTTAATCGTAGTGGAAGAAGGCAAACGAAGCCGGGAGACTCACTAGGATGCCCCAGACCACTGCCAATCACAGGTTACAAAATACCTAACCCCCAGCCTACAAAAACACCAAAATACAAAGCCTACAAAAAACCAGGTTCCAAAATACCAGAATAACCTAGTTTCAAAATAATAGAAAACCAAATTTCAAAATACCAAAGAAAACCAGGTTTCAAAATCTCAGATTTAAAATACCAGAATTTTAACCTAACTCTAACCCAAGTTCCAAAAAACCAAAGTAATCCCGTTTCAAAATACCGGAACAGCGAGTTCGGAAATACCGAAAGAATTTTTTTTCAAAATACCAGAATGTCAAGTTCCAAGATACCAAAATGACCCAATTTCAAAGTATCAAACTGCAAAATACTGAGTTTCACATCTCTTATATGGGCAGGATTCCCAAACCCAAAAGAATGCCACATTACCAAAATGGATATTTTTTTTCCTCTGAAAAGCTTTCCCCCGATGACCATCAATCTATGTATTTCTTTTAATCGTGCAACCTGATGTAATAAGGATTTTACTTTAGAAGCAAACACTTGTAGCAATTTTCTGCTTAGCTTGTGTCTGTGAGAACCGGCATTTGGGCCGGATAGCTGCGGTACATCTGCTCCCCGGATGGACAGGGAAAGACTGAGTACCAGGTAAAGGGAGTATTTGTAAACTGTATCAATATTTCACTGAAATCCAGGGTGGATCGGCGATGGGGGTGCTCGGGTTCGGTCCGGGACTGTCAGGATTAGCCGTTAAAAATCCGGTCAAACCCCTGGCCCCTGAAGGGAAGCGTCAAACGCTTCAACAGAAATGCAATTCGGTAATGGTCACGGAAGAAAAACTACCGGTAATCGCTTACGATCTGTGGGAAATTTCCTCGGTAATTATAAACCTAGGACGTAGGGAATTTTGGAGGCAGAATCCCAGTTTTGGCCACGGGCACCCGGACGAGGAGACCGGTTCTTTTCCACGGAAAGGAAAGCCCGGCCACTCCGGGAGGGAACGACCGGCGGGACCTTTTCCTCCTCACCCCGCCCCCCCCCCCAGGTGCGGCAGCTCCAGACGCGACCGGCTGCTTTCAGAGGGTTGCCCGGGTACGCCTGCGTAGGGAGCCGGGAGCCGCTAGTCCAGAGGGGACAACGGGGGCATCCCGAGCGTCCCCTCAGGAACAAGGGATGGAGCATCCAGCAGGGGCCGGGGAGCAGCCGGACGCACCTGGGCACGGAGCGTTGCTTCGAGAAAACGCGCAGGGAAAAGACCTTGTTGCCAAGAGGCAGCACCTGAGCAGGGGGGCCAGCGTGTGGGGTCCCAGGGAGAAACTTTCAGCTTTCCCCTTTCATCTCCCTCCCCAGAGCCCCCAGAAAAGAAAGGGGTTATTACCAGAAAAGGGGCTTAAACTGAGGGGAAAAAAATTCCTTTCCCATAACTGTGTTCAAACTGAGGGGGAATCCCCTTCCCTTGCAATTTTAATGGCAACAATTGAAGGAAGCCCTGCCTTTTCTGTGCTTTTAGGGGTATCATCTGACAGAGAATCCCCATTTTTCATTATTTTCCAGTTTAAATGGAAGGGGAACACCTCGATGATGCTATTTTACGGGTTGGAATTACAGCTAACTCCCCCATTTTCATCGTCCTAAGGCTTAAGTCGAGGGGGAAGCCCAGCTGTCCCTCCTTTTCAAGGATTTGAATTGAGTGAAAAATCCCCCTTTTTCCATCTTTGAGAGATTTACAGTGAGGAAATCTCCTGTTTTTCCAGTATATTAAGGGATTAAATTAAAGGTGAGAAGCTGTTTATTTGCCATTGTCTCGGTTTAAGTGGAGGTAAACACCCCCCGTTCCCTCATTTTAAGGGGTTCAGTTAAAGGAAGCTCTCCCTTTTTAAGCATTTTAAGGGTTTAAATCTGCATTTCAGGGTGCTCCTACCCACGCCCCGGTTCCAAGTATCATACGCGAGTCTATTAATTTTTCGTATTTTTAATTGTAATCTGTGCAGCCCTAATTAGAGGTCCTAATGAGAGTTACACCATTTGTATCATTACTGTTCTTCTCCACCCTACTTAGTCACATGTGGCATGCTACTTAGCAACCTCAAAGGAATAAGTATGGAAGTTAACAGCAACTTTTCTAGCTATGTTACCAAAACACAACCTTTTATTTCTTGCCCAGTCTCTACCCTTTCGCTTGATGTAGTTGTAGCAAAAAAGAAGGTGCCATCATGGCCCTGAAGAGCTATTTTCTCCCCTCTCCAGCCCTTTACTCACCTCGAAATTAAAATAGAGGAGCCAAGCAGC
>VZRS01012330.1:0-10224 GCA_013398055.1 Ifrita kowaldi
GAGGAGGAGGAGGAGGAGGAAACTCTTCCTGGCATCCCACAAAGCTCCCGAGCACGAATTACTGAGCTGAACTAATGAGTTTGCTGATCAGAAGTGCCTCATCTGAGTTTTAATGGCGCTCAACATAAAAGGGTTATTTGAATTTATGGCAGCGTCTCTTCATTCCTGTGGCAGAGTAGTTGGGAAGATCATTTTTAGAACATCCCATCCCATTCATTAATGAAGGAAATTCAGTTTTTACCATGAGTAATGTCTTATCTAAAGTTGCAATGGTGTAAGAAGGCTCTTTTCATATGGAAATCCTCCACGTCTTCAGCATTTCTTCTTGCACTCTTTGAACTTGATTTACATTTTCCCAACAGAGCTGACTGAAAACCCTGCTTCAGATGAGGGGGGCTCACCACTAATGGAATGTGAGGCTCTGTAATATTTCCATCATTACATAAACCCCACATTTAAATATCCAGCTCTTCTGGCCAGAACGCTTTGCTGAGCAGATGCTTCTTAATGAGCTCTTTCCAGTGACACCGAGGCCTTGCAGTTGATTTACAATGCATGAAACCCAGGAATACTTCAAACTGTTCCTCCCCACATGCATCGCACTGCACTGACTTTCATCTGCCATCCTATTGCCCAGCTGAGCCTTCTTTCTGTCCTTTCAAAGTTCCTCCAAATCCTCTCATATCAGAGACTATTCAAAACTCTCTCCCATTGAAATAATTTTCTCTAAGCCATAATTTGCTGCCATCCCCCATTCACTCCTCACTAAATCTATGCAGGAATTCTGCCTCTTGCAAGAATTGCTGGGCTCTGGAGCTGCTCATCTCTTTCCATGCTGAAAGTTTGCCTCTAAATTCTACATTTTGGGGTTTTATCTCTTGAAACCAGGTTGGGAGAGCTGGGGGTGTTCACCTGGAGAAGAGAAGGTTCCAGGGAGAGCTCAGAGCCCCTTGCAGGGCCTGAAGGGGCTCCAGGAGAGCTGGAGAGGGACTGGGGACAAGGGCTGGAGGGACAGGACACAGGGAATGGCTTCCCACTGCCAGAGGGCAGGGCTGGATGGGATATTGGGAAGGAATTGTTGGCTGGGAGGGTGGGGAGGCCCTGGCACAGGGTGCCCAGAGCAGCTGTGGCTGCCCCTGGATCCCTGGCAGTGCCCAAGGCCAGGCTGGACGGGGCTTGGAGCAGCCTGGGACAGTGGAAGGTGTCCCTGGAATCAGGGGAATGTTGGAACGAGATGATCCTTCAGGTCCCTTCCATCCCAAACCATTTCATGACTCTGCAATGATTCCATGACTCATTTCTAACCAGTGAGAGAAGCTTTCACTGTGGAGATCTTGACCCACACAGCTGGGACAGCACCACGCCGCTCTCATCAGAGCAGCTTGGAGCCTCCATCTCCTCACCAGTGGTCCCTGGGATAAAACAGGGATATAAAAATGCCCATGAGGAGCTGTGGAGGGAGCGGATTCCCAACCTGTGTGGAGCACTCAGCTCGTGGTCGCCATGGCCTGTGCTCCCCAGGATTCCTTCAGCACTTGTCATTTATTTGCTCTGCCGGAGTGAGAGGCTTTGGGAAATCTCTGAGATGAAGAGAGCAAACAGGAGCACAAACAGAGGCTCCACCAGCCGGCTCTGGGATGCTCCCTCCTCCCGGGATCCTCACTCCCAGGGCCGTGCCCGAGAACAATGAGTGGTTCTCAGAGCTCTGTTTGGTCAGGGCTGAACTCTCTGTATCTTTGGGGTGGTTTCGGGTTGAAAGGCTGGGCCGTGCACCCTTCAGCCACTGGTTTCACTGGTGTGGTTCTCGGGAGGGTGCATGAACTGCAGAGCAGCTTTGGAGGGAAAAGCAGCGACACCTTGCTCAGGGGAAGAGGTCTTTGGGGAGACCAAGAACCTGGTGGGAGGTGGGTGGGTGTTAGAACAGCACCTTCACCCCGAAGTGTGGGACTGATGGAGACCAAGGCACAGGCTGGAGTCAGGAATGACACACAGCAGGGCTGGGACAGAGGGATTTGCTCAAGGCCAGATCTCAGGTCCTCTCCCAGAACAGGAGGGGTGAGAAGAGGACGTGCATGTCCTGAGACCCCAGTGACCCCAGTGCCCCCACTGGCAATGAGTCAGGGGAGGTTTGGGATGGATCTCAGGGAAAGGTTCTTCCCCCCGAGGCTGCTGGGGCACTGCCCAGGCTCCCCAGGGAATGGTCCCGGCCCCAAGGCTGCCAGAGCTCCAGGAGCGTTTGGACACCGCTCTCAGGGATGCCCAGGGTGGGGTTGTTGGGGTGTCTGGGCAGGGCCAGGGGCTGGGCTGATGATCCCTGAGGGTCCCTTCCAGCTCAGGAGATTCCATGATCCCATAATTGTCACATACAATTTCCATTACCCACGTTCATCTTTTGCCTCTCCTTTTGCAGGTTTCCTGGCCCAGAGGTAGCTGCCAATTGAAGAAGTCCCTCAGAATACCTTCTATTTCACTACCTTATATTTCAATATCTTCCTATCCTTTTTATTCCTTCCTATCCCTTTTCCCCTTTTTCTTGCCCAAGCCAATCATCCCAGGACAAGAACCACAGGAAAACTCCTCCAAACACAAATGGTTTCAGCAGCTCCCTTTGGCCAGAAGATGCCATAAAACTGCTGCAGGTTTTTGTCTCCCCTTCAATGAATGATCAGAATCCCTTCATCCTGTGTCCACTCTTCACCAACTGTGGGTCTTCCACCTGAATTTTAACTTCCCAGCTGGCCTTACATCCAATATCTCACTGAAAGTCCAGGATGAGTCACATTTACTGCTTTATTTATGGTGCAATCAAAGGCTGTAGGAGAGGGAGCAGTGACTGCTGTGCCAGTGCATAAAATATCCCTGTTTCCTTTAGCCCTGGATGAAAAACACTGGGATTGCCAGATGAGCAAATGGTGGGAAACTCTGTCATCCTGCATTTGGGTTTGTGGGGATCATGGGAAAGGACAGCAGAGTTGCCCTGAGGATGGAGAAGCTTGAAATGAGCAAGAACAGCAGGAAAAGGGAACACAGAGGCATCACCACCATGAGATGAAGTGGAGAAAGGGGATTTTGCCAAAAGGCAGCTCCATGGGAGGCAGGCAGAGCTTCCGTGCCCAGATCCATGTTGGGAGAATCCCGAGCTGCAGGAGCTCCAGCCCACACCACATCTGTTCCTGCGTTGTGGTGTCCTGGATACCTTTGTTCCTTCTGATTAATATTCTTTAATATCCTAAAAATATCTTCACTGGAAGGGTGGCCAGGCAGTGGGAGAGGCTGCCCAGGGAAGTGGTGGAATCCCCATCCCTGGAAAAAACAGGCAGATGCAGCACTTGGTAGATATGGTTGAAGGTTGGACTTGATGATCTTGGAGGTTATTTCCAACCTTAATGATTCTGNCAAACTTAGGGAATTTCCTTCCCCAAAAAGGTCAGTTGAAAAGCAGGAATGAGGCCTGGAGAAACCTCCCAAGCTGAGCCGTTGGTGCCGGGGGCTGGCACAGCACAAAGCTCCTGGCTTAGGTGACATGAAAGATTTCAGCTTGCCCGAGTCTGAATAATTGAGCTGACATGATCAGATCATCTTTGATGGTCTAATTGAATTATGTGCATTTCTAAAAGCTTTTCTCAGTGGAGATAATGAGTTTTATGTCTGTACTGAGCCAGGCAGCCCCAGCCAGGGTTCCAACCTCCCTGTAATGGATCTAAACAGGACAAGGGCTCACCCAGGAATTCCAACCCCAATTATCAAAGGTTCCTTTCAGTTCCTCCCTTCTGGTGACTGCTCAGAACCTCGTCCCAGTAGGATTCCCTGTGACTTTGTTGGGATGTGGGATATTATTTACCACAGTGTTCCTCTGAAGAGCTGAAGAGGGAAGATGCCTTTGCTTTTATGGGATCCAAGCTGGTTTCCATCATCCCAAGGGATGAGTTCCTAAGCTCATGTAACTAAATGAAGGTCAAGGAGATAAAAGGAAGAAGATTTTTTTTTACAAGGAATGTGGGGAGGCCCTGGCACAGGGTGCCCAGAGCAGCTGTGGCTGCCCCTGGATCCCTGGAAGTGTCCAAGGCCAGGCTGGACGGGGCTTGGAGCAGCCTGGGACAGTGGAAGGTGTCCCTGCCATGGCAGGGGGTGGATCTTTAGAAATCTTTTAAAGGTTCCCTCCCAGCCAAACCATTCCATAACTCTATGGACACTGTGAGCTGAACATCAACCCTATAAGAACAGATTCCTTTCACTCACTTTCCTGATCTTGGAGTAGAGGCAAAAGACAGGCTGAATGTAAAAAAAGAGTTTATTCCATCAGGGAAAGTGTCTCCAGAGAGGGCGAGGTGCCAGTTCCAGCACCTCCACCTGAACTTCAGCCCCAGGAGGAACTGAAAGTGTCGAAACCTTTGTGGTGGGAAGTTTGCTCAGCCCGGAGTGTCAGCTCAGAAATCCACCCTGTGTTTGCCCTTGGATGAGCTTTGTGCCATCAACTGTTCTGAAAACAGGGATTTACAGCCATGGGAACCTCGGGGGTGTGAGGGGAGGCTCAGAGGTTCCTCCTCCACCTCATTCACCTTCAGTGCTGATGGACACTGTCCCTTTGGCCACCCAAATCTCTGCTGGTGGAGGCTGCAAGTCATGTGAAGCTTCAGCTGAGAGGGGAGAGCAGGTGCAGGTTCCTCCAGGGTTACTACAGAGTTACTACTGCCACGCACAGCCCTGTCTGTGTCTGCCTCGCTGTCATTGTCACTGCACCTTCATCTGCTGCAAACCGAGCCCAGCCACAGCCTGGCCAGGATGGGAACACTGCTGGAATCAACACCAGCGTTCAGGGAATTTCAGAGGATCATGGAATGGTTTGGGTGAGAAGGGACCTTAAAACTCATCCCATCCCACCCCTGCCATGGGCAGGGACACCTTCCACTGCCCCTTCTGCTCCAAGCCCCGTCCAGCCCGGCCTTGGGCACTGCCAGGGATCCAGGGGCAGCCACAGCTGCTCTGGGCACCCTGTGCCAGGGCCTGCCCACCCTCCCAGGGAACAATTCCTTCCCAATATCCCATCCAGCCCTGCCCTCTGGCACTGGGAAGCCATTCCCTGGGTCCTGTCCCTCCAGCCCTTGTCCCCAGTCCCTCTGCAGCTCTCCTGGAGCCCCTTTAGGCCCTGCAAGGGGCTCTGAGCTCTCCCTGGAGCCTTCTCCTCTCCAGGTGAGCAC
Organism: Ifrita kowaldi; assembly: GCA_013398055.1. Classification (NCBI taxonomy): domain Eukaryota; kingdom Metazoa; phylum Chordata; class Aves; order Passeriformes; family Cinclosomatidae; genus Ifrita; species Ifrita kowaldi. The sequence continues at coordinate 5,199 of VZRS01012330.1, forward strand.
CCCCAGCTCTCCCAGCCTGGCTCCAGAGCAGAGGGGCTCCAGCCCTGGGAGCAGCTCCAGGGCCTCCTCTGGACTGGCTCCAGCAGCTCCACGTCCTTCTCATGCCGGGGCTTCCAGAGCTGGAGGCAGCACTGGGGAGTCCCATGGCAGCAGAGCAGAGGGACAGAATCCCCTCCCTGGACACTTCAGCCCAGCACAGGGGGGGTTTCGGGGTTGCCAATGCACAGCCAAGACCCATGGAGCTTTTTATCCACCCCCACCCCAAGTCCTGCTCCCCAGGGCTGTGATTTCCCTGCTGCCAGACCTTTCCCTCTTTGTTCTTGGTGCTGCAGCATCCCACAGTGATCTGGAACCAGCACGAGGATCAGGCCTGCAAAGTTCATGGAAACATCCAACACATCCCCTGAAAACCTGGGGAATTATCCCCTCCTGCCCCTCCAGAGAGCTCTGCTACCTTGGAAGAGAGAGATCCAGCTGGAATTTTTAAAACCTCTTGTTTACAGTATCAATGTAATCAAGACAGGATCCATTCCCTGGCCTGCTCCTTCATCGCAGAACCGAAAAGTTTTCCTTGGTTTTTTTCTTTCTAGGAACAAAGTCAGTCTTTGGAACACTCAATTTCAGCGTGAAGAGCCCAGACGGATTTTGACAAGACTGCTGCAGTTCGTCACGGTTGTGATCTCCAGACAGAGATCTGACAATGGATCAGTGTGGAATTTAACAGCATAACAAATGACAAAACCCATCTCCAGAAAATGACACCCTGAGGTAAACGGAGGCTTTTCTTTCAGGGGGAAAAAAAAAATAAATAAAAAGCCTGGACAGGAAAGGTGAACCTTATCAGCTTGTGCAGGAGATATCACAACATTTGCATGAAATTCCTGTTGAAATTCTCCTGAGGTATCGTACTCCTAAAAAGACCTGTCATTCCCAGGCACTCCACAGGGATTAGCAACTTCATGGGAAGGAGCCAGTGTGATTCTTGAGGTTTGAAGATCAACAATGAATGAATAAATAAATAAAAGCAGATAAATTTATGTTCTCTGAACAGCGCGCTCCTGCATTTGCAGCCACTTGCTTCCGTGTGGGCAGAGGCCACTGGACCTTTACAAACCAAGCCAGGTTTTCTCAAACTGGTCGTGGGGCTCAGGGATTGAAAGGTCACCTGGGTGTACCCAAAGGGATGGTCCTGCAGTGGTCACGCAGGGGCATGGACTCCACACACAAGATGGAGATGCAAAGTTGTTTATTGCGCAGCCAGAATTTCTCTAAATCCCAGCACTTAACAAGATATCATATAAACAGGAAAGATGTTCCCCACAGTGTCCCCCAATCCCCTGGGGTAGTGCACAGATTTTGCCTGTTATGGTAACAGGTAAACAATACCCTAAAGGTCACAAACTCCAACCATCACCTCTCACAGGTCCAGCCCTGCCCACAAACTCACAATCCTCTCTCTGCCCATCCCAGTGACCTGGATACAGTCCCAGGGTCACCCACGGGCCCAGGAAAGCGGATCTCTCTCTCTCTCCAGCCTTCAGGGCCGATCTCTCTATCACCACACAGTGTAGCCCAACATGGTCCTGGTGTGCCCTCCTAGCACAGGGAACCCCCAAACCTCTCTGTTCCCACCCGCAGCGGGAGGGGCTGTACCTGAACACAATTTATCCTCTGGTTTGATCTGCTGGCAGCCCTTGCTCAGAGCTGGGGGTCAGCACGGCCTCGTGGGCTCAGGCTGCCGATGAGCAGGAGCTCTCCTGACTCCTTTTACCTAAAAATCGATCTCTGCCTGTGTTCCCATCCCCTCTTATCCTTCAGGGTCCCTCCAGACTGGCTTTCACTCTTTGTTTCAGAGACCAAACCTTCCAAAGCCTTTCCCATGTCGACCCTGTTCTCCTGAATGCCCCGACACCAAAGTTCCAGCTCTTTCTGTAACTCCAGCTCTCCCTGCACGGCTCCCTCCTCTCTCATTCCTCCCTCCTCTCTCACTCCTCACTGCTTCCCCAGGGACACTGCAGCTCTTTCCTGCTCCTCAGCACTGCCTTTCATCTCCTCCTGTTCCCTCTGGACCCCCTCCCCTGCCCACGTCAGCGGGAACACTGCAGCAAACAGCCAGTGCCCTCCAGGCCACATCCATGAGCTGGAATCATCTCTCCAAAACTCTCGTCCTTGGGAAAAAACAGCTGAGTGGAGGTGTTGGCACGGAGGGGACAGAGCAGCCCCTCTCCATTTGCTGACTTGGCCCTCGCCTGGCCCTCCCCGGGGTGGGGACGCCTCGTGACAAAGGTGACAAAGCAGGCAGGACCTGCCTCAGTCAGCACTTCCAGAGAGGAGGTCACCTCTGCTCCGGCTCTGGGAGTCAGATGGTGTTTGTTCCACGTCCTTGGAGAGGCCTGCAAGGAGGCTCAGGGCCTTGGAGAACTGGACTTTGGGAGCCAGGGAGACAAAGGGGTTGCTGGACTTTGGGAGCCAGGAGAAGAAGGGGCTGCTGGCAGCTGTCCTGTGTGCCAGGCCGTGGGCACTGGACCTCTCCATGCTGTCCTCCACGGCCTGGCTGGCTTGGGGCAGTTGCTCCAGTCGTTCCCATGCCAGGTCCCACAGTTTGGGACATCTCTGGGTGTGGGGCAGCCTTGTTCCAGACTGCAGAGCTGTGGTGGGGTGACCCAGCTGTGTGTCCTGACACACACAGGGGATTCCTGCATCTCCTCACCTTTTGGTGGCCACTTGACTGCCCAGCTGGTGTGGGGCTGCCTGTCCAGCTGAGTGACCACAAGGGACACGGCCCTGTCCTTAGGAGGGCAGGGTTAGATGGGATATTGGGAAGAAATTCTTCCCAGATGCTCGTGCTGGTTCCAGATCACTGTGGGATGCTGCAGCACCAAGAACAAAGAGGGAAAGGTCTGGCAGCAGGGAAATCACAGCCCTGGGGAGCAGGACTTGGGGTGGGGGTGGACAAGAAACTTGAGGTGTCTTGGCCGGGCATTGGCAGCCCAGAAACGCCCCTGTGCTGGGCTGAAGTGTCCAGGGAGGGGATTCTGTCCCTCTGCTCTGCTGCCATGGGACTCCCCAGTGCTGCCTCCAGCTCTGGAAGCCCCGGCATGAGAAGGACGTGGAGCTGCTGGAGCCAGTCCAGAGGANCACACTCTCCTGCTGCAGGAGGCAGCTCCGTGTCCTGAAGAAGCCTCACTCTGCCCTTAAATATTAATGATGATGTTCAGTGGAGCTGCCTCACTCCGAGCTCACATCCAGGGCAACAGTCAGGCTTTTTTTATCTTCACTTGCCATCTGCTCTTTCATCAAATCATTTGTAAAGGAGAGGCCCTCACATTCAGGAAAATCATCTGATAAATAAACACCCTGTTACACGGTGATACCTTTTATTGGGCTGTTAACTGCTCGAGCTGTGCAAGGTAAATAGGTTTAATTAGTGATAAGACATTCCTTTTTTAACATTTACAAGAGTCTAATCATCATTCCCCTTGCATAGGCAGGCTCAGAATTTTAAGCAGGGCACAGACTCCTGTGCGGAGTGTGCTGCCAGGAGGGTCCCATGAATAATTTAAGACCACGTTGTCTTCTGGCCCTCAAAGGAAATACCAATATTTTGCTCCCACTTCCTGAACTCCTGTCCACGAAGGATCGATTGTATTCCCACGAGAGCTGACTCTGCTGGGAGATGCACGGCCTGGAGTGGAATCTGTCCTTTTTCCGTGGCTCTGGGAAGCTTTTACAAGTCTCAGGAGGAGCAGGGTCAGCCAAAACAGGGCAGAGCAGGCGCTGCTGCCACAGTGACACCGAGAGGGGTCTGAGCCTCCAACACTCCCCAAGCAGCTCCTGCTCAGCCCCAGCAGTTCTGTTCTCTGGAGGCAGCACCTGGACATTTATTTACAAAGTCCTGGGGACCAGGAAGGGTCATTCAGCTGCCACAGGGCTTTGTTGTGGCCTCTCTGGGGAGCGTGAAGTGTCCTCAGGGGCAGCTCCAATCTCTGCTCTGGGACAGGGACAGGAGCCCAGGGAATGGCTGGAGCTGTGTCAGGGCTTGGGATGGATCTCAGGGAAAGGTTCTTCCCCCCGAGGCTGCTGGGGCACTGCCCAGGCTCCCCAGGGAATGGTCCCGGCCCCAAGGCTGCCAGAGCTCCAGGAGCGTTTGGACACCGCTCTCAGGGATGCCCAGGGTGGGATTGTTGGGGTGTCTGTGCAGGGCCAGGGGCTGGGCTGATGATCCCTTCCAGCTGTCTGTTCTGGATCCCTGCTTTCCCACAGGAACCAACCAAAAAGTGGTTGTTTGTTGTTGAAAACAAATTTAGGGACACTTCAGTTCAAAAGGCCTTGGGAACTGCCAGTGTCCCATCCAAAGCAGTGCCCTTCTTGCCCACCTTGTGCTGGGCAGCACCGAGGGGCTGCTGGAGATGGAGCAGAGCTCGCCCCTCATGAGGAAGCTGAGGAACAGTAAGAATTCCTGCTCCTCGGGAAGCTTTTCCCAACAAAATCAATCCTGTTCAGAAGATGGAACATCCCACCCCAGAGAAGGTTTCTCCTGACTGTTTGCCTGGCGCAGGAACGCTGATGGAGCTGAATGCAAATTCCTTCTGGAGCCAGAGATGGATCTGAGAGCAGCTCCGGGGCCAGAGCTGGGGCTGAGCACGGGGCAGGATGGATCCCTTCCCTCGGGAATAGCTCAGGATGCCTGGGAGGGAGATCGGGGTCTCACTGCTGCTCCAGGCAGCGCCTGGAGGAGAGGTGTGAGGAGGGTTTTCCTTAAAAAACCCCTGGTCTTTGCCTTAGCTAAAGGAGGGCGGAGTTAAACTCAGACACGGAGGGGAAAGGAGAAGGAGAAAGAGAAGAACAGAGTGAAAGAAGAAATCAAAAAGTTGGAGGAGAGAAATACAACCAGAAAAGGGGTTCTCAGCTGGCCACAAAGATGAAACACCGGTAGATATTTAAATTGTAGGGCAAGGAGCAGCTTTCCTCCCTTGGTTCTGCAGTGGTGGCCAGAGGAGGACACTGGGCAGGACATGGGACACAG
>VZRS01012332.1:0-24076 GCA_013398055.1 Ifrita kowaldi
GGGAGGGGAGAGGACTTTTGAAATAGTTACATTAAAATATTTGCTGTTAAGTGTACACCTGTGATGTCTAACGAAGGGCACATCCTAACAGTGCAGGATGAGTTTAAGACAATTTAAGCTTGAGTTTAAATATGTAAACATAATGGGTCTGTCCCTTATAGTGCAGACTTCTTTATGTTCCACAGAAGCCAATGGAAATGGAAAGTTCTCAGCATTTTACAAAATCAAACCCTTGGAACGTCCAAGAGAAATAATGCGTACTGGTAAAAAACCAAACCAAACAAAAGCCAACCAACCAAATAAAACCCAAAACAAACAAACAAACAAACAAAACCCCAAAACCAAATAAAACCAAACTAAACCAAGAATCAAACCCAGTCTTGATAGTAAAAAATAGCGAGATCCAGTACTGTGATAAAAGGGATGTACTATTGCCTCCTGAGCACAGCTGGGCACAGCTGGAAAGTGGTGGGAGGGCTTGGTCAAGACTGACTGTAGAGAGAGAGGAGCAAATATGTGAAAGTCCTGTAAGACAGGATATCTGCAATGAGAAAAGCTGAGCAAATCTCAATGCATCAGAATAAGGTGAATAAAGGACATAATGAATGTTAAGTTTTGGAACAGTTGGTCTGGTGCTGGAGACTGTAGGATATCTTTAGACCCAACAGGTTCCTGTGGGAATCAGTGGCAACATCGTTAATAGTGTGACATCACACAATGAACTCCATGCCAGCCTTGGTTGAGGTGCTCATCACTTGGTAAAGCTGCTGGGGTCTGCCAGGTGTGACCCTTGCTGGGATCTTTTACAACCCCAAGCAGCACTGGCTGTCAGGAACTGCTAAATGGTAGTTGGTGTTTTTAGCAGAACTTCTCTAGATCATGCTGACGAGTGTGCCTTCCCTTACCATCCAGAGAAGTGTATTAAAGGGCAAAACAACAAACCGTGTGATTGTCAACATCATCATTTCATACTAGACATGGTTCTGACCACACCTCTGTTTTCCCTGGTCACACCAATTTTCTGGGTGTTGCTCTCAGGAAGTACAAAGACTGATGCTTTGCCTGCACAGTAACAGAGTACTCAGGACACTGTTACTATTTTGATTTGCATTGCACTACGTTGTTATGTACATTCAGGAACTTGCAGTGTATTTTCTCAGAGAATGTGCAGCATAATTTGGGCCCATTTTTCATGAGCCTTCATTGCTAGTAGACAATAGCATATGGTAGATTCATCTGAGATTTTGTTATATTTTCTTATACTAACCTTTTTCTGGAGGCAAAAAATAAATAACTTTGACACACACACAAGGAATGTTGGTCTGCAACCCAGGTCAATATAAGCCTACAAAGTTCCTCTTGGTTTTACTGCTGGCATTGTCATTAACAGTGTTCTGTGCCTGTTATCTGGTCAGATGAATTCTTTTTCTGTTATTTCAAGACATTCCAGTACGCTAAGCTTTAAGTTGTCATTGATGAGTATGCAGTTTGTAAAATAATGTTACCATTACCTCACCATTTCACTTTGCAATGGGATATCCTCCCTCTGAGCGTTCTGCCCCACAGTATGACAATATTCTGTACTCCTTTTAGTGATTTTCCCTCAGTAAAATCTGTGTCTAGTTTTCAGAGTAACTGAACTACTGTGCTGAAACCATTGTTGCTGATTTCTTAATGTGTCTGCTGAGGATTAGTGTGAAAGGTTATTTGGATTAATAAACAGAACTCATTGCCCATAGAGTGCCCGTTCAGACCTTGACTGTTATGTCTGTACCCTAAAACATTATGCAGGAAGACAAAAATGTTGTTCATGTTAATAAATTACCATTTGTCTAAATTTCCATTCTCAAATGAGTAGACATTACATGCCCCTACTCTAAGCCTAAAATCCTTAATCATTTAATTTGTTTTAAATTGTACTACTGATGCATCCACACTGGTACATTAAGTGTACAACTGATTGTTGCTTTAAAATTCACAGAAATTTATCTGGAAGCGAATCTAGTCCATGTCACACTTTTTAAAGTTTGTTACCATTTCATACAACCATCTCATTGCTGTAAAGAATCCTAACAAGCTGCTTAAGAAAACAATTAAAGTAACTTGAGAAAACCAACAAAACATTTCTCTTTCTAGAATCTTATCCTCTAAACCTTTCTTCATGTAAACCAACATGTTTTCATTATAGTTCAAATCTTCACTGGGATGTAAGTGAAGATACAATTTCTCATGCCTGTTTTAATATTTCTGACCTGAATATGTACAGTCTTGAAAGTCAGACAGACTTGTAAAGCAAGTGACACTAAAGTTTTTCACAGGAGAGGCAGATGGTACCTACAGGCAGGTGGATGTATAGAGGGGACACACTCTGACAGCATTTTCTGATCAGAAATGGAACTGAGGAAGCCCTGTGCATTTTACTTCACAGACCTTTTGCAGTCTCCTGACCTTACTGTCTGAATTTTAATTGTGTTACAATTTCTAGTTCAGCGTTTGTTTACAGCACTGCCTTCTTTTTCTTGATAGTTGTTCAAGGTTGTGAAGATCTGCCTAAAAATAAAAATTAGAGCAAGTCCCTTGTGCACATTTCTGTCTCCTTTCTCAAATGAGATCAGCCAGAGATCAACTGACACCAATACTTGGAGTCTTGGTTGGATATAGAACATTGCTGAATACACCAGGGCACCAGTGAGGGCTGCTCTGGGTGCACAATGGCTCTGTGATTCCTCCTGGCAAAGGACTGGCCCTGTAACCTGAGTGAAGCTGCCTGAAGAGATGTGCTCTTGGCAGAACTCTCTGTGAAAGCAGAAATCGAAGTTTGTACTCAATGTGCACAGACACCTTCACAGATCAATGACAACATTTCCTTGGTTCTCAGCAGTCTTCATCATTTGGGGGCATCTAGTGCAAATAATGCCAAAATTCCCTGTCTTTATTAATTACAGGCTGTTGCATGCTCCAGAGCCCACTTTAAATTTTCATCATTTGTTCCTTTTTGGCAGTTGGATGTACTAAGGTGTGTTCCATCACTGTCATTTTACCTTCTTGTCTTTCTGCTTGAAACTGAAAAAGAACTTGGAAGCATTCATTCTGGTTCTGTACTTGAGTGCCACATAATCTTATTCCAAATGTCTGGGAATATAAAAATAACTCACTTTTCCAATATTTTCCTATACTTCTGCTTTAGTGACATTTGTGAGACTCAAAGGTAGTCTGTATTTGAAGAGATTTTCAAACTTCAGTAATACTAATTTTCTTTTGTTTTCATGGCTGAAATGTTATACTCAGACCTAATATACTAAAAAGCCATAGGTCTGTGTGGCCTTTTAGGTAGTTTAAGAAAAAAATTAATTTTCCAGAATATTCCCTCATAATGTCCTTGAAAATATCTAACATTTTCTGCAATCTGCTCAATTACAAAAAGGAAAAATATTCTACAGTGTTGTCAGATCCTAAACACATAAATATTCTTCTTCCTTCTCCTTTTGCTCTTTCTGTCTCAATAATGGTTTGAATAACAAGAAGGAATCTTCACTAGAGACACAAGCATCACCTCCTTCTCCTTCAAGAGGAATCTGTTGGATTGTTCACAAGTTCTCAACATCATTTCACCAAAGATCTACCAGATTGCAGCAGGCACCCCACTTGGACTCCATGAAGCAGCTAGTTCTTTTGCTCTCCCATTTATAGAGTGCTGTCCTTGGAATGAAATTATTTATATTACTGTTAATTACGGTTACTAATTTTGCAGAGGGATGTAGTTGGGTGTTGGGAAGCCTGAGGACTTGGCTCAGCTGGTGGTTGCCAGTGGTAAAAGAACTCTGCAAGAACAACTTTAGATGAAGTTTTGTTACAGCAAAGATCTTAAACTCTTACCAGTGTCCCAAGCCCAGTGTGAAAGGTTTTACAAGCTTTGAAAAGATGAAAGCTTTCAGGTCCCCATCTAAGGTGAATAAAGGTGATCTAAGTTTTGGTAGTTCTGGGACAAGAAATTTGGGTGCCTTCTATCCAGGGTCTTGTTCCATCAAGATTCTGGCGTGACCAGTACACTGAACATGAATGCTCGGAGAGCTGAGAGCCACACTTGTCTCCGNAGATCACGTCAGGGATGAGGCAGCCGCAGCTTCTGTGAGCACCCTGTGCCAGAGCCTCAGCGCCCTCACAGTTCCAAACTTCTAATCTAAACCTCCTCTCTTTTNAAGCCTGAGGACTTGGCTCAGCTGGTGGTTGCCAGTGGTAAAAGGACTCTGCAAGAACAACTTTAGATGAAGTTTTGTTACAGCAAAGATCTTAAACTCTTACCAGTGTCCCAAGCCCAGTGTGAAAGGTTTTACAAGCTTTGAAAAGATGAAAGCTTTCAGGTCCCCATCTAAGGTGAATAAAGGTGATCTAAGTTTTGGTAGTTCTGGGACAAGAAATTTGGGTGCCTTCTATCCAGGGTCTTGTTCCATCAAGATTCTGGCGTGACCAGTACACTGAACATGAATGCTCGGAGAGCTGAGAGCCACACTTGTCTCCGTGCCTGTGTCTACAGGGGGACCCGTTTTTCATCCGTTTCTCCTGGAAAGCCAAGTCGCTGCCCCGGTGCACAGTGAGCAGATGGCGCCCAGCGCGGTCCTTTCGACTGTGCCCGGGCACGCGCTCCCCGCCCGTGCCCGCGCTGCTGGCCCCGCCCGTGACGTCATCCAGCCTTCCTGAGCGCGCCCGCGCCGTGACGTCAGCGGCGCGCACTGCGGCGGGTGCTGCGCGCGCGCCACCTGTGGGTGAGGCGGGGAACGGGCCCGGAGCCGCGCTGGGACCGCGGCGGGCTGAGGGAGGGACCCGCGGAGCGGCTCGGGCCGNCATTAGCCCTTGTCCTGTCACAATAGGCCCTGCTAAAAAGCCTGTCCTCATCTTTCTTATAAGCCCTCTCTAAGGCCTCTTTACTGGAAGGCGGCAGAGCCTTGTTTTTCTCCAGACTGAACAATCCCGACAAAAATCTCTCGGCCTCTCCTCGCAGGAAATGTGTCTGTCTTTCAATCGCTCTGTCTTTTCCATATTCAGTGGATTTAAAGATCATCATCAGTAAGTTCAGCAAAAAACCTTATCCTTCTTTACTTGAATGATGGAGACATAAGTTACCTGCTGTTTATCTTTGACTGTGTTCCTTTCCACCACAGATTCCCCTTTAAAAATCCTTGAGCTTAGTGATGTTTAATCAAATCCCATTTTCGGAGGAATAACATTTTGGGTGACTTATTATGATAAGTCCACATTGTTCATTCAAAAAGGATCCTTTAAATAGTTGTCTATATGGTATTCATGGTATTCATTATTCTTCAGTTTAGTCCAAAAAAGGAAGCAAATCGGTTATGAGGCATCAGCAAGTCCAGGATGCACACAGCCAAGAGGAAAGCAGGTCGTTCTCAAGGACCTGCTTGTGGACAGTTTCATAAAATACACATTTCTAATAGTGCACGCTGTCAGTGAAAAGGTTTTTTGAAGAGACTTTTCCTGTCTCTTGATTAGTTGTATGTTGCAAGCAGTTTAAGTTAACATGCTGAGTATTATCATTCATGCCAGTTTCTCCTGTGCCACAAACAGTACTTGTAAAGAAGAAATTAGGTGGATAATTGTCTGGCAAGTTCTCTGTGCTAACTAGACTTCCCATCCATTATGTGCTTTACTGACTCTATTATTACCCACTGGAATATATTCTCAAACCAATTTTTTCAGGATGCAACTTGATCTCCTGTTTCCATTACCTTCACTCCTGGTTCTTATCTCCCACAGTTCATAAAACATCCATTTGGATGGGTACAGTTCTGTTCTCTCCACTCTTCAGAGGTATTGTGTGACTGTCTTCAATTCCCACATTTTCTTCTCACACATATTTGTGTGGTGATTTCATCAACCCTCATCTTCAAAGCTTGCCTGTGCTCAGATGTTTTTCAGGTCTACCTCTCCATTTCTAAGCACTTTCCTATCACATAATGTTGCTTCATTTCCTTTTGAGTATCTTCTTCACCACAGTCCTCCCAGTTGCTCAATCCTGTAATAACGTGCTGCTTCATTCATCGAGTATTCATATTTCACTGCTTCATGCAAAACATTCCCTAATAATGTTTCTAATAAACATGTTTGTTCTTTCCCCATAGCTATGACTGTCTAAGGTCACTCCCCAGCCCTGACTGTTGTAACATTTTCCACAATTTACATGATCTGGAATTTCCCTCTCCCTTCTCCCCCAGTTTATATAAAATGTATTTGTTGTCTCATGTTCTTAGCCTGGCAATTTGACTGGATCCTTCCATTGTCTGTGTCACATAATTTGATCTACTAAACATTACTTTCCACCTCCCCTTACTTGGGTGTCCTTAGTTCACAGTGAACCACCTTAAACTTGACCTTTTTGGAGATGCTACAGGCCCTGCAATTCTGACTGGAGTTACCCAGAGCTGCAGGGGAACCCTGCACACTATGTGGGATAAAATGCTCCAAACCTAAAGACAATACCAAAATGTGACATTTTCCAGTATTTCAAATCCCAAAGAGAATCCCTGATGACAAATTTAACAAGCAATTGTTTGTGTCAGACAACATGACAACTATTGAGCAAACAGCTGTTGCTCCAGATGGAATATGTATGACAGCTGGTGGGTCCAGGTGCATCACTCTGGAATAAATCAACAGAACATTGGCATGTTGGTTTATTCCTGCCTGTCTTGATGGCATTTAAGCCAATGTCTTGGGTGTTCTGCTCTCAATCCTTAGGAAACAATTTTTTGCACAAAGGTGTATTAATGTGTTGAAATGTAAATTATAGGGAGAAGACTTAGAGTGCATCTTAACAAGAATTTAGGGACACAGTCTATTATAATTCTATGAGCACGTTCACCCTGATTTTTTAAACCACCATTACAGGACATTCTCACATTTCCTGTACTTTGTTCTTTAGATATACTGAAGTGGTACAGAAGCAAATAGAGCATTTTACCTGAAGATAGCTTATCTGTATCTTAATTTTCCTGACTGGGACACTGTGCTCAATGTCTGAAACAATGTCTGAACCTTTCAGAGGACATTGTCCACCTCCTGAAAACTGAACAAGGATCTATAGTAAACCCCACCTATGTCCCTAAATAAGTTGGATGGATTTGGCTGAAGGTTTAAATGTGTGAGGTTCTGCAGCCTACTACCAGTACCCTGAGTCCTCCTGTTACCTGATCTGTTTTAGTGCCTAAAAGGAAATAATCTCTCATTATCCCTACAAAATAATCTTGAAATATAAATCCAAAGGTGGTTTAGGAAATCTCTCATGTTTCTGACTCCATTGGTTTGGTCTTCTTTCTGAAAAGAATCTTCATATCCTTAAACCTCATCACTAGAGAAAAGCAACATGGAGAAATAGTATTTTTAAATATGATTATCCCTTTTCTCACTTTGATGTAAACTCTGAAGGAATGCAGAAAAACAATTTTTAAAACATCATAGGGCTTGTTTTTTTCTGAGTATTTACCTTTCTTGTCTGTTCGGTGATAAAATCATAAACGTCCTTGTAAATCACTCAAAGCTTGTGTTCCCCCACTACTTACTACTGTGTTTTTTAAATATATTCCTTATTGGCAGACTAGTGCAATCATGGGAGTTCATAACCAGATTTAGGGTTCTTTGGTGAATCAGTATTTACACTGCAACAATGCAGAGTTTGTTATTAATACCTGCAGTGGGAATGGGAGTTCATCCTACTGAGTGTTTGGTAAATGCAGTACAAATGTTGCAGGAAGGTTCCTGTGCTTTCCACTACAAACAATCTATTCCAAAGGATGTAACTTGTCAGAGAAAAAATAGATTGGGCTGTTTCAGATGAGATTATATCCTGACGTAGCTTTGGGTCTCATCTATTTGGATCTCTACCTCTATTTGGGTAAATAAATAGAACCTGTGAAAGAGTAAAGGTAAAAAGGAAACTTGTGTGTGGGCTTGCTCTTCAGCATTTCTTTTCATCTTTGGGAGCAAACATCACTGTTTTAATAGATATTCCTTAAAATGATTGGAGAGATGGGAGCCTTCACAATCAGATCTTGTATTTTACTTTTGGTTAGCTGAGGGCTGAGAATATTCAGGAAAAAGAAGAGTAGGTGGTGCCCTCCATGCAAATCTTCACTAGGAAAGGTGGCAGACTCACTGTTTTGTCACTGCAGGCAACCTTTGGGGACATCTGGGAGTTCTGGAATCCCCATGGCTGTCCCCATCTACACAGACAACTTCAAAGGAAGCACAGTGTGGGAGTTCCAAGTAAAGAATGCACATGCAAAGAAACATGTATGTGCCACACTGGGATTATCTGTTTGGAAAACGTTTATCTTCTGCTCACAAATTGTCAAAAATGAGTTATTAATGCTGCCAGAGAGCAACATGTTACTGCCACAGGCCAGAAATGTGCCAATGATTCTGTGGAACCAAGACAATTCACTGGAAGTGCTATGACTTTCTTCAGTAAATTTGATTGGATGTATGTTTGTAGTATAAAGAAAACAGAGATGAGAAACAGCTCATTTTGTACAGCTTCTCTTCATTCCCTGACAGCCCTTCCTGTTAAAAAGCTTGTGAATAAGAAACTTTTCTTATTGTAGGTAGAAAATAGCAAGCCCTCTGATGCTAAAATTTGTCCTTTGGGCTCTGAGCTGGGTCTCCTGTTGTTCCATCTCATCATGCATGTACAAGGTTAGAAGGAATAGGGGGAGAAAAGTGGTCATGAAAAGCAAACAGAAAAATTCCAAATATTCAGGTCTATTCCACTTGCTGTGCTCAGGGGAAACCTAATGCACAGTTTCAATTATCAGCTGGCCAAGGACCAACAGGGGAATTTGCACTTTTGTAAGTTCTCCCAAAATGACAGTAATTATTTTTATTTTAGAAAAGAGATAAAATAGTTCAATAAAAGCAATGATATGTTGAAATTGTACCTGAGGAATATACTGCCTGAAAAAGCTCTTTTAAGTTGCAATACATTTGGTATCTAAACTGCTTGAATTTTAACTCTGTCTGTATTTGTCTGTAATTCGAAATTACTCTGATGCCTGTTGATTAGTTTCATCTGAAACACGTCTCTGTTAGAAATATTGATCTGTGCATCACCTTTTAGCCAAGTAGGTTAATTGAATGGTGCTTGGGTAATTATTTCAGATGCAATCTCTGTCTTCAGAATATTTGCCTTCGAAGAGCTGATGGAATTGTTTTACATTTAGCCAAGATATTTCCTAAAACTGGAGCTTGAGCACAGGGGCAGTGGAACGGAGGTAGTGACTAAAGGTACATTTTGAAGAAACTTTGTTTATCCCCTATTTAGCCAAAGCAAACAAATCAAAGGCCAGGTCTGTCTTCCACTGGGGTTAGTGGGATTTTGCTAATTTTTTAACAGGTGACTATTGGATTACTGATATTTCAGGGAACATTGGGTACCATTGTAATAACACAGAGAGCAGGGACAGTCCAAAGGAAAGGTATGCTGCTTTCCCTGCTGCAGAGCTGCTGTGCCAGGTCAGCTGAGCACAGAACCATAGGTCAGATGCTCAGACAATGCTAAATAGTTTGGAGTATTCAGGAATAAAAGTAAAACATCTGCAAGCAGCTACTCAATAATCATAAAGGATTCTCCTAACTCTTCCATTTGTAAAGAAAAGCAAGTGACAAAACTCTTTACTTCCAGCTGGAAGTAAATTGTTTTTCACTGGAAAACGGTTCCTTAAAAGGTCACAGGTACATTTGGCCTGGAGAAATATTACTTAGCATTTGATTGATGTGAAGCCCTCCCACGAACCAGTTAATTGTTGTGGGCTCCCTCCCAGTGCCCAGCATTCAGGCCAGAGCCAAACGTAAGTTGAGCTCAGACTATGCTACAAGCTGACCTGAGCTAACAATTTCAGAGAGCGCATAAACCGCAATTGCAGCCCTGCAGGCCTTTCTCATCTGAGTGAACTCTGCACAGAAGTTCCATTAAATCTATAATGTGCAGTAGTTAGTGCTCCATCTGTAGCTGATCCCTAATTATTCATTTAAAAAAAAAATTAATGAAAATTTACTTTAAACTTGCCTATTCTCAAAGGATGTCTCTTTTTTGAAAGGGACAAGATATTGAAGGGAAAAAACCCCACAAATATGTTTACCTGGCCATATGTTTTACACACATGTGGTCAGATTTTCACAAGAGGTCAAATTATGCTTCATTACCTAATGAAATGAAGAGGATTTTAAAATTTATTTAACAAGCAAATGTGGGGACACTTTAAACTGACCTGTTCTGAAAATTTATCCCCACTTGGGACTGCTTTGAACGGAGTAAAATGGAACAGCTATTTGTACTTGATCTCAGCATATCCCATTGGATACAATTACCACTTCAGTATATAGCAACTCCTGTTTTTCTTTAAAAAACAAGGGAGGTATTTATCAGCATAAGAGTCATTGCATTCCTCCAGTTCTGGTATGGCAGAAATTTGAGGTGGAGTGGTCACAGTTGAGAGTCCCCATGGGACTGTAACAAGCACAGGTTCTGCCCAGGTCCACCTTTTATGCTGGGAACTGGCCAAAATAGGCTTTCTTGAGTCCACTGCAGTTTAGTAAATCCCAAATCCAGCTTTAGTATTAATTTGTTATCCAGCCTATAAGTCAAACATCTGAGACCTACTCCCAGTTCTCATTAAAATCAGCTGATCAAATCTTTGAGTTCTCATTCAGCTCTTGCTCAGGCAAAACCCTCAAACACTGAGTCATGACCCAGTTTCACAAGCAGCCCATTAATCAGAATCTGTCTGGATTTGGCCAGTGTCAGTTGCTTCCCTTGTTTTAGGAGACAGTTCATCAAACTCCTGTACATCTGGGAACATTATTGCACTCTCTGGTAATTTTATCAACAGTTGAGAGTCCTGCCTTTCTCAAGAGCCACTCACCGTTCACAAAGATGTTCAGTCTTAGAGAACAGCCTGGCCAGCTTGAGAGATGAAGTGTTGTGTGAATTGCTGTCCTCGAGGGAATTCTTCTAAACATCACCAGACCTGCTGAAGCGTGGGCAGTCAGCTGGACTTTGGGAGCAGGGATGCTGCATGTCCAGGAGCACCAAGCAGCCCTGAAAGCTGAGGAGCCTCACAAGAATGAATGGTCACCTGCCAGCTTAATTCAATCACTCCCACAGGCCACAGATCTGTGCTTTGGTCTCTAGTCAGTAAAATGGCTACAGAAATTTGGAATATTTGCCTTCTGCTGTCCCCTGGACTTGCCCTTCAGTGTTGGGTACAGTGCTGCAGTGAGATTTGGAGGCTGCAGGGTTCAAGAGTGTTATGATTCCAGTGCTGAGATGTATGTTCTGAATCAATAAATTAAAAAGTATTGTAGCTTGTTGGGTTCTTTTAATAGAAAATGTTCTACTGGAAATCTGTCACTGTTAATTGCATAATCTTAGAGGAAAATAAATTATACCCCATTGAAAGTTGCAAACCCATTAATCCAAGTCCAGCAAGACTATTTGCAAAACTAAGGACTATCAGGCATAATTCATTTTATCAAGGATAATCAGGACCCATGGGCCTAATTTGAGTCTGTAACTGAGGTCATTACAGAAATATCAGCGTTTGCTGTGACACAGAGCAAGGTTCATTTGAAAAGCAGCCTGGGCAAGATGCAGCCTGTCTTCATTTTTGCATAGGTCCTAATGCAAATGTGCATGATTGTCACATGAGGGATCTGTAGGAAAATGCAAACTCTTCATCTTACTGGAGATCGAATTCCATTTGATCAAATTTTCATTCGGTGTTCATTACTTGCCCAGTATCAAATAGTTTACAATAAAAATCTATGCAGTTTGATTCTGAAATTATTCAGTGCTTTGTTATAAATTTTAATTGATTTTACTCAATGGCTGAAAACACAAGAAAATATGGCCTAACCCAAGTGGCTGAATGCATTTTTGAAATCTTGGTATATCTTTACTTCAGTAAAGATATTTTTAGTTATTTTGAGTAAATTTGGCTGAAGTTCTAAAGCAGTCACTTCTAATTACTCCATACAAATAGGGAAGTAGATAATGCTATACGCTATTTAATTGTGATTACAATGTTAATTCCTTTTCCCTAGTACCAGCTCTTCGGGGATGGTTTGAAAGGTCGGTAACACTGCAGTAGATAATGCTATACGCTATTTAATTGTGATTACAATGTTAATTCCTTTTCCCTAGTACCAGCTCTTTGGGGATGATGTGAAAGGTCGGGAACACCGATTCCGGAATCAGCCGCCAGCCGGACCGGCTTTGCAGGCGGAACGCTCCCCGGGGCACCGCGGCGCGGCGGAACGCTTTCGGCGAGGGACGCGCGGCCGGAAGGGATGGCGTGTGCACTTCCGGCGCCCTCCCGCCTCGCCGCCCCATGGCCGCGTCCGTGGTGAGTCCGGGCCGGGCCGGGAACCGCGGCCTGGGGCCGGGGGAGCGCGGGGAGTCCGCCTCGGGAGGGTGCTGCGTTTGAGAGGGTGGTGTGGGAGCGCGGGGAGGCCGTCGGGAATGTTCCGGCTCCGTGAGGGACGGGGCGGGCGGGGCGGCAGCGCCTCAGTGCGGGATGTGGGCAGGGGTCACTGCCACCCTCCCGAGGGTCCCCGGGGCAGGGCGGGGGTTCGTGTGTTGCGGCCTCAGCGTCCTCGAACAGGGGCCTTAGGACAGAGAGGGGCACGGTGAGGGCGTCGGCAGTGGCCGTGTAGGTTGGAAAATTGCTTGGAGTTACCGCCGGAGTCTTCGAGCAGTTGATTCTGGGGTTGTTTGGTTGGTTTTTTTTTCAATTATGGCTCTCCCGTTAAATGCTGGGAAGGGGGCTTTCTGAGTGAGGTGGTTGGACGTTGGAACCCGAAGGAACTGTGATCATCTCCATCCTCGGAGATGGCCAAACGTGGCAGGAGACAGGACAGAGGACACAGAGCTGTCAGATGCAGCCTGGAAAGTGGATCAACCTTTGCAGTCGGCTCTGCTCTGAGAAGGGATTAGGACCAAATGACGTCCACACAAGTTTATTCCAGCCAAAATTGTTCACAGAGTTTAAAACTGTGCTGGTTATGGCTGTAAAAACTTGCCAAAACCGATAGAAGTCTTTCCTACTAGACTTCTATTGCAGGTACACCAAGAACTCATTGCAGTCTCCTGGTATTTCTCCAGTGTCCTCGCTCATGCCCGTTCCATCTGTTGGGAGCTGAACGGGAATGTTTGGTGCTGCTGGGGAGGGTTGGTGTGCAGCATGAGCTGGCTGAGGGCTCAGAGCCCCCTGCTCTCGCTGGCACTGAGCTGCAGTCACTGTTCCCAGGGGCAGGTCTGACACTCCTGTCTCCAGAGGTTCTCTGGGCACTTTCTGGGACTGTGAGTTTGGAAATTGCTGGGGAAGGTGGGAAGGTGAAGAGTGGGTTCGTGTCCTTGCAGGGGGAGTGAAAAAATAGTGCATAGTAACGTCTGTCTTTGTTGAGTAAACAGGCATTGTTTGATAGGCTGTAGTTACTTTTCAGATTGGAACTTTCTCTGATTGTGGATATTTCTTGTGGTAATACTGGAGGAATTCCTGGTGGTTCTGGAGTATATTCAGTAAAAGCAGCCAGGAAAATACAAGCAGTGAAATTGTTCTGCACTGATCGAGTTGCAGATACTGAGAGTATAATACTGGAATAAAACAATGAAAAATAATGGCGTTTTAAACAATTGATCAGAAGAGAACCAAATGCAGGTTTATGGATGTATGGACAGGAAATTCAGAAGCTGCTTTCCAGGATGTCCCAGTTCAGGGTCTGTAAGACATCAAGGGCCAAACAGCTGAACAAACTGAGCAAATAACCCAGTGAGATCACAGTGCAGTGCTGGGACAACAAAGGTTGTTAACTGGGGATGAATAAAAATAGAGAGATGTAAGGGAAATGATGAGGTGTGACAAGTGTTTGTTTTTGACCTGTGGATATAGCTCTGACTGATACTGGAAGGAATACATCCAGATGTCGGTGTTTTCTCTCTAATTATGTTTTGTATTTCTATATATAAGTGTGTGTTAAAAAAATGAGACTAGAATGGTGGTGTGATGGGGTTCTTGCTAATTCTCAGAAGTACATGAATAAATCTTGTTCTTTGACTTTGTTTCAGAACAGCCATCACAGCAACATCTGTTTTCCCTGAATACTTGTGTGGCCACAATACCTGCGGCCAGCTGTAGCCCATTTTCCAATGTAAATATTTGCAATTTAAATACAATAAATATATTAGCATTCAAAATTATTGCTAAAACTGTCCCCTGCCTAACAGCTGGTACTTCTGCAAGTAGAAAAGGAGCTCAGAATAAATTTCAGCCTTATTTGATGTCATCTTTTGGTGAGGATGGGAAAGACCAGTCAAAGTGACTTGCAGAAGAAATTGAGTTAATGACTGGGTTGCATAACCAAAGTAACTTGATATGATTTCTTCCCTCCAGGATTTCAAAACTTATGTGGATCAAGCTTGTAGAGCTGCAGATGAGTTTGTCAACATTTACTATGAGACAATGGACAAAAGAAGAAGGGTATGTAGCTGTTTTGACAATAGTTAGAACTGTCTTGGCACTTCAGTTTGCTTTTCTAACTGTCATTACACAGAAAGCACCTGGACATTGGTGACCATGTGCTGTATTGGCTGTGGCAGGGCAGGGCAGCTGCTCCTCAGGCTGCCCTGCAGAGAACTTCATGCTCCTGTGCAGCCTTGCTGGAAAAGGGGCCCTTCAGAAAGCGCCTCAGGCTTCTCATGTTCACTTGATGTGGAACTGTGTCTTATAGGTACAGGATTAGGTCAGTACAGGGGAATAGAACTTGCTTTATTCTCCTTTGAGGTCAGGATTTAGCTTCATTTTTCCCCAACTTCTTTCATTTGCAGTTATCCCTTTTGCTTCTGGGGTTCTTGTGAGTGGCTGAGGTTGAAGTGGTACAGCTGTGTCTGGCTCTGCAAATCTTCATGGACCACTTTGATGTGGTACCATGTGACAAATATTGTCACCAAAAGAGAGCCTTGGAGACCAGTCTTTGGAATTGCAAATGTACTGTAGCTGCAATTTAATAACATGAAGTTTATGTGAAAGTACCAGCAGTCCCATGTTACTTCACAGTCACTTTGCACATGAGTAGGTTGGACAGGGATGTGGCAACACCTCAAAGGAGAGTTGGGCAGTTACTCAGCTGTGACAGATTATGAAACATTTGGGAAGTTCTGGTCTGCCGCTATCCTTGCCAAGTTTCACCTGTTCCTGGTCTTGTTCACTTTTTCTTTTTTAACTAAAATTATATTTTCCTGACCTAATCTGTGTTGTGTGCACACTCTCCCCCTCAGAAAGAAAACAGAAAATCAGTGATAAACTTATTGTGGAAAGGTAGCACTGTCCTTTTGTTAGCAACCAGTTCAGTTCTGTCATTACCTTTGTTAAAGGGATTTAATCAGTATTTGAGACATGAATCACTGTGCCACCCTTAAAGGAGAATGTGTTTGTTAGTTTTAATTCTTGGTCAGGAGCACTGATTGTTAAAAGGAGCTACTGTTTCAAGAAGGCATTTTACTGTCAAAGTAACAGAAGAAGTCAGTAATTCACAGTGTAAGTTTTGTATGCTGTCCATTCTATGTTTACATACTTTTACTAAATGTGTATTTTAATAATCACGCAGGCTTTAACCAGACTGTATTTGGACAAAGCAACATTAGTTTGGAATGGAAATGCAGTGTCTGGGCAAGAAGAACTAAATAAGTTTTTTGAAATGTTGCCATCAAGTGAATTCCAGGTTAATGTGTTGGACTGCCAGCCTGTTCACGGTAAGGTTGTATTATAATTTACTTAGTTATTTTTCATTTTTTTGTAACTATTGAAGGCGAGCAATTATAAGAGTGCTTAATAATTCCTTTGGAGTAAGCTTAGAGAAAATACCAAGGGTTGAAATGTCAAGTTGTGCATAAATAAAGCACAAACCAAGAGATGCAGCAGCTATACACTTTTTTTCATGTCTGAGAAAATATTTTATGGACCTTTTTTGTTTAGATCATATTCAGAAGTGATCTATTTTCATGTATGGAAAAAGTTTGCCTTATCAGGTTATGTTGTGCTCGGGAGACCCCTATGGTGTCCTCTTGTACTGTCCTGCAGTATAATGTGGAACAAATCGTTATTAACCTGTATGTTCTTTGATTTCTTTACATCTAGAATAGGTGTTAAGTTCTTTAGATTTCTGATTAACAACTGCTAAAGAAAGGCTTACATAATTGAGAAATTAATACATTGCTTCTAATGGACATTTTGGGGAAAGCCTGTGGTCAAACACGCTTTACTCTGCTGTGAAAAAGATACCATTTCTAATAACAGGGGGTAAAAGTATATGCAAGTTGCTAAATATCTCTATGTGTGTATATCTCAAGTAATGAGAGCTTATTCTAAGCACAAACGGAGGTGTTTGTCAGTGCTCTAAAATGAAGAGCAGGAGATGAAAATGGCAAAGCCATTGCCAAGCCGTGTTGGTGAACCCACCGCTGTCTGTGTAGAAACGCTGCACCAGAGCTGCACTTCCCTGCCTGTACCCAGCTGTTAGCCTGGCGCAGTGTAACCAGAGTTGAACCAAGCTTCTGTGTACATTTCCTGCCTCTTTACCTGCTAGTCTTTGTTTTCTTCATCATTTCATACCTCCTTGTGAAGAACAAGCTACTCAAGGCCAGACAACAGTCCTCGTGGTGACAAGTGGGACTGTCAAATTTGACGGGGATAAGCAGCGCTACTTCAATCAGAACTTCCTGCTGACGGCACAGGCCACCCCCACCAACACCGTGTGGAAGATCGCCGGGGACTGCTTCCGCTTCCAGGACTGGGCCAGTTAGCAGGGCCTGGCACAGGGAGTGACCTCTCTCATTTGGCTCCACCAAGTCCACTGTGCAGGCAGCTGTTCCCACGCAGGGGACGCGCGCGCTCTTTGTGTTGCATCTGTTGTTACGGACGGTCTACAGATGTTTCGGGGTTGATTCCAGTGACCACGGCTTTAGTTATAAACTTAAAATGTGAGAGGTTGCTCGTGTTAGTTGAATTTAGTAAAGTGCTGAAGGCAGTGAGCTGTATTCGAATCATTCCTAAAATGCCTTACATGCAGCTATGCTGCCACTGCTGAGTGCTCAAACTGTGCTGTTTGAACACGAAATCCTATTCATATACAATTCTGACCAAACGTAATTTTTTTCAATTTGAAAAGATCTGTTTTTACAGTAGCATCTTCTCTCTTTTGAAAAAGATGCTTGTGGCATGAAGATGGAGTTCTGAAAAGCTACCTACTCCCAGTTGTGAGAGGCTGGGAAGGATTGCTATGGTTTCTACTGTTAGTGAAAGGAGCAAATACAGCTCCTAAGTGTGTAATCTCTCAATTCATTGGAAAGGTAATGTTTACCTTCTCTGATGCCAAAGGACTATATATCTTTGGGTTTCCTTTCGGTCTGAGCTTCCCAGACTTTGGTTGTGTATTCCATGGATTCATATGTAGGGCATGCTGAATGATTCGGAGCTCCTGTGCCAATAACTCTTCACATGCATGTGAAGGACTTCAAACTGATTATTTTTCTTTTGAAGTCTTACCATGACCTAGAAATAGGTCAGATACATGATTTCTGTTGGCTTTAATTCTGCATTCTGTTGCTATGAGGTTTGGATTATTTTTCCCATATTAAGTCTGCAAGTTTTGAATCCTTTCTGTCTTTTCAGGAAACATTGTAGTTAAAAAGTGGCACTGAAAGTGTGTATTACTGTGAAGCCTTCAAATTTTCTCACCAGTACTGTTATTCAGAACAGGTGCTTGCATTATTTTCAATTGAGAACAGCAGCTCTGCACCACTAACACTATCTTCTTCTCATGCAGGTTTTTACTGTATTTTTCATGTTCTTTTTAAACATTGCCTTTAATTATTGATTCTGGGGGGTTTGTGTGTCTTGCTTTAAATTTGTAGTTTAAAGCTTCCAGCTGCTTTGAAACACTTTTCAAGACTGTAAGTTGAGAGTGTCCACCTTAACTTCGGAACTTAAGAGCAAATCTGAGTATCAGCATCTTTGTTTCAAAGTGGTGCATTTCTGTTTTAAGATGAGTAAAACAAACAACAAACCAAACCCAAAATGTAGCTGTATCCCTGAGCATACACTTGCTTGTAACTGAAAATACAGGAGAGGAGCTTGTAACTCTCATCATAGCCCATGTTTCAATGACAACAGCAGTCTGAAAGCAGTTACAACTGCAGCTCACTTGTTCAGTGACTTAAGTGGAGAAAACTGTGAAAATGAGCAATATCTCACTTGTGTGAAACATCTTAAAGCATCTGTAGTTTGCAAAGTAATCCCACAAGCAGTGGGATGTTTTACTGAAATGAGTGGCTTTATTTCCTTTTCAGGCCCTCTAGTCTTTACACCAGTAAGTTAGAATTAGTAACCTGTCTCTGTTCAGAGGCTGTTTATGGTCAGAACTATTGTGTACCTATTTTTCAGGCTGAAGAATTTGAATTCCTGCAGAGCGGTGCAAGAACAGAATTTTTGAAAACTGTAAATATTGTAAATACATTATTATTTCTGTATGTAGTGAAGAAAGGATCATTCTATTTAATTACTGTTTGTTCTTGAGAGAATATGTGATGTTCATATATTTGTATTTCCTCTACAAATTGAAAACATAACCTAAGCATGCCTGTAACTGGTACAGCATTGTTGAGCTGTGACACTGGCATGGTGTATTCTACTGGCTGTTTCACTTGCTGTTGATTGTGTAAGTGGTGTTACAGATCTGCTTTGCATACACAAGACAGGTTTTGCCTTTTAAAATGCAGCAGTGGGTGCAGCTGTGGCATTGGCTTGTTGGACTTTGAAGGCGGTCACCAGAACACACACTTATATCAGTACCTGATAAGCTTGTGCTGTGAATAAATACTTACTGGATATTTTTATCCAAGTTTGAATTTGTATAATAATTTTTAAGCTTTTTCTAGGCAGACTGGGAGATTCAAAGTATATGAGGTAATGTTTCAATCAGATATTATTCTCAATTGTTTTCGTGCTATTCAAATGTAAGCTTGCTTTTAAATCTGACTTTTGCAATTAATATTAAAAAAACTGACCAAACAAAAAAACCCCACCACTACCTGGAACATGACTGAGGAAGATAACTAACTGGCCTAGCAGGACAAACCCAGTTAAAATCTTACTTAGTAAGATTTGCAGCTGGAATAGGGCTTGGTATGCATACCCAGGGGTTCTGTTCATTGGAACACAATTCTTCAGGCTGGGGAGAAGTGCCAGTTACTCCTGCCTATTTCCATTGTCTTCGATGAGGATCACTTGGGGTGATTCAGTACTACCATAATTAGCTCTTGCTCTTTATAACTGAAAATGCTGGTTTGTAAAATATTTTTATTTATTATACTAGGTGAGAATGTAGCTATTAGAGTCAATTAGTGGTTTTACAATGGAGTAACTAATGGCACAAACAAAAAATCTTTCTTACTAGCTCTGTGCTGCTTGTTAATATTCTGTGCTGAAATTAGCAGAAGAGAACACAAAAATGCTTTTGTTTCTTTGGTACAAACCCATCCAGCTGGTTTAGTGTGACCATTGCCGACTCTACTGTAATACCCAAAATTTACCGTGGGCATCCATAAAATGAATATGTTTGTGCTCCAAACACTGAACTTGAGTTAATGCTTCCATTTTTTTTGTTTGAGACCAAGTTACTCATATACAACCAGTCAGTGAATTAAAGCCAGCTGAAGAGCTAAGCACTTCCACATATGAAATTGTAGCAACTGAAGATTTGAGAGATCTTCTCTTTTGTATGTGTTCCCTGTATTGTCTATAGAAGTCACTGCTTTTATGTTGCTCTGTTCTTTTGGCATACTACAGTTAAATTGAGTTAAAATGCCTATGCTGGAGAAAAGGGATTTGTTCTGATGGTATGAACTGTTTGTTCTGATATGCCTGTGCTTCCTTACCCTGTCTGGAGAAAAGCACATTATAAAGAAATGCTGTTTTACCAGTAAAATAACTTTCCACACTTGAATATATTTTGTAAGTTTTTGAAATTGTTTGAGACCTCTTGTAAGATTAATTTTAAAAACTAAAAAAAAAAAAAAAAACTAAACAAAAAAAATCCAAAAACCACTTACCTGTTACTCTACTTTTTTTTTTATTATTAGAAGTTTTCATAGCTTGTTCTTATGATATTAAAAGTGCAAGAAATAATTTGCGACTTCCTTATCTTTACTACTTGTGTTGTAGGTCTGAGTTCTGATTGTTGCCAAGTGGTACTGGGGCACTGTGGAACAGGCTGGCAGCTCTCTGTCAGGGAAAAAATGTGTCTGGAATAACCGTATGGCAAATGCCTTGCCAAGAGGACTCTCAAGCAGTAAATGTTGAGCTGCCCAAAGTAACTATTTCAAATTAACATATCCCTCTAAAATTTACTGACGTTTAGACTGTTCTCCAACACATACCTGGATGAAGTCAAACAAAATTTGAGCCAGATCCTTGGGTTATAAATATTTTCACTGAGAACATGTTGTGCTTCTGCTCCCTAAGAAGAAATGAAACACTTGAATGGTAAATGCTTTTTGTGATAACTCCAGTGATTTATTCACTGTTTTGTTGTTTAGAACATTAAATTACTGATGCACACTTGCTCAGTGTAGACAGCAGCTTTTAAGTGCTAACACTGCAAAGATGAAGATGCTCATGCACAGTCAGTAGTTGCATGGACACAGATATTGTTCTAGAAGTGTACTCTGGAAACAATGCCAGAAATATTGGAAAGTTCTTGCTGTGTTTGAAGGTGTAGATTTCAGTGAGGCTTTGCAAGCAGTTGCTCTTGCTAGTGATCCTAAGCAAGGCTCTGACAGCTGATACACTGTAAAGGTTTATGAGTGCTGGGAAAAATAAATCAGCCCAAGCCAGAAGATGTTTTTGCAGGTATGGTGGAAGTGAATCCAGAAATTGCTCTTTCAAAATTGCCACTGGGCTGGAGAAAAGAATATTAAAGTCTTCCTGGAAAAGCAAGCTTTTCTTCTTTGTTCTAACTGCAGAAAGGTAGGACATTGATAGCTGGGCTTATTCCTTCCCAAGGCTGGGTTTAATAATACAAATAAATCTATCTTGTTATCCTTCGTGACTGAATGGACTACAGACACTAAGTGGCAATTTTGCCCTGCCTCAGTAATACACATGCCTTAGAATATACTGTTGATGGCAAAATTGTGTTGCGTTGCAGTGACTGATTTTTGTCTCCTTGCAGCCTATTTCAGTTCAGTCCCACTGGGTTTGCATCTTTGTGATTTTTCAAGATTTCCAACCACTACACAATGTATCGAACGTACTAAAACAAAAAGAAATGAATGTTGCTGCTGGGCTTAATACTTATATATCAAGGTCTGTATGCCTCAATATGAATTCTTGAGTGTTTCAAGTACTTTGGTGTGTCTTAATGCACAGTGGTGTTATCTTATTTAAACAGTGGGGTGAACTGTAACTATAAGAACAGATGGACTGATGTAAATCACAAATTACTACAGTTCACCGAGACCTTGTGATCTGGTGTTGAAAAGCACAGATAGAACAGCAGATAATTAGATGTTTAGTCACTTGGCAAGAGGTCTTGTGCTTTCCTTATTTGTGAACTGTGTAATGTGGGGCAAACTTTTTCACATGGGCAGCCCTTGGTTTTAGGTAGGCTCTAAATACAGTGTGTTGCACGTACTTGGCAATTTGAGGGAGTAAGAAAAATGGATTATGAAGATAGTGGAAAATCTGTTGAAGAAATCAGTGGTACTTGGGGGGACTGCCACAATCTTCCTTTAAATTTGTCTATGGCATGAAGCAGTGGAAAGCAGTTAGTAACCAGCTGATATTAAATAAAATGTGTTAAGCACACACATTTTAGTGTAGGGCATTGAAACTATAATGTGTGCAGATCTCTCATGCTCAGAAAACTGTAACAGTCCTTCCCCTATTCGTGTCTAATGTAGCTGAGTTCAGTGGTCCTGAGTACTTCCTAAGCTTTTAGCCTGTAAGACCTCTCAGAGTCCTGCTCATGGACAGTGGTCAGGTAGAAAAAGAGAAGTTAATCACTGAGATAGAATAAATAAAAGGTTTGGGATATGCATAATGATCCCCTCATACTTACAGGGGAAAACTTTGGTCATAGCTGAATTCTGGTTGTACTGAAAGGAATCCTCACAAAATCTGCTAATGGGACTGATACGGTGTTTTAATTATTCCAGTGTGAAAGTTCATTAGACAGTCAGCTTCTGCAGCTGTAAATATTAGATATATGTATAGAGAGAGAGAGGGAGAGCTTATGACTCTTCAGTAAGTCCAAGTTGAAGTTAGCACTTTCATTTTCCGGAGATACTGTTGGAATCCTGGCAGATGGAAATAGCTGACTAGAACTTTTACTGTTGTCTAACTGCTTGATAGGGGATTTTAAGAATAATGTGAGTTTGTTGGTTTCTCTGACATCCTTTTCCCACATGATACTCACTACTACATTTTCTTTGCTGAGCTAAAGATTTCACATATGTGTACAGATACAATGCTGGCAGTAGTACTATGGCATATACTCCATTGAAATTGTTTCTGGAACTTGAATTTTTTCTCTGCCCCATAGTTTTTGATTATTAGAAAGTCTGGGTATTCACAAGACACAGTTTGGTATTTAAGGATACTTTGTAATTCGGTCTGTGAATATTGCAGTGTTTTTCTCCAGTGACAGCATTGACTTGGTAACTGTTATTCCTCCCCAGGATTTTGTTTTTAAACTCATCACTTCAGGTGTTCAGCTTACAATGATGTCCCACAAGTTAGAGACAGCAAGATGCAATTGTTGCCAAATACAAGACGACTGTTTTTTCTGTTGGAAAAAATATTCATGAGTGTTAGAAAATTTAAGTGGATAACAAAAATCTCCCCTCCTTTGAAGTTAATGTCAAAGCTGCTTCTCCTAGCAGTGTGGTTTGGATAAAATCCAAATGGTAATTTGGATTGTGTAGTGCAGAATTCCTAGTGACAGCATTTGTTCCTTGGAATTGTTCATTAATCTTTATCTGAAAAAAACCTCACTCCAAACCCAACCCAGGAAGGCACAGACTACTGACATTGCTAAACATGAACATCTAAAACAACCTCTGCCAGCCCCGCTTTTTCTGTAGAAAGCATGTGCTGTACGTTGGTTTAATTGCAAGGTTTACAGAGGTACAAAGTTGCTCTTGGAATCACACATCTCTCTGTGTGTATGGATGTTTTTGATGGCTTTAGAAGTTTCCATGCATCATCAAAGCCACAGTACTGGTGCTTTTTTCTAAACTCTTTTTGTTTCAAGAAGTGCTTCCATGTAAGCCAAACTCATCTTACTTTAACAGAACAAGACTTGACCCTTCCAACCCATGACACAGCTGTCAGTGCTCCAGAGTGACAGAAGGGAGCATCCTACAGCCGTGGACCTGCTTGTGATTCCGTTAAATGCTGCCCCTACCAACAGCATTGAGGTCAGATAACAAGGTGTAATACAAACAGATTTTAAAGGAAAACGTGTTAAACTAACACCTAAAGATGATTGATGAGAGAGGTCTCTGTGCGTAAATAATCATAGAATGGTTTTGGTTGGAAGGGACCTCAAAGTTCATCTAGTTCCAGCCCCCTGCCATGGGCAGGGATGCCACCCATTAGATCAGGTTGTCCAGGACCCCATCCTTGAACACTTCCAGGGATGGGGCAGTCAGAACCTCTCAGGGCAACCTGTTCTAGTGCTTCACCATGCTCACATTAAAGAATTTCTTCCTAACAGTTAAACTAAATTTCTCCTCTTTCAGTTTAAAACCTTTCCCCTTTGACCTATCACCTGCCCGTGAAAAAACTCACTGTCCGTCCTTTTTATAATCCTCGCTATAAGTACTGAAAGGCCGTAGTATATAATGCAGGTATTTATTGTAGAAGAGCAGTACAATTGGATCCAGAGAGTTGAAGAATGGCTCTCACCGCATGGCAAGTCTTGAGCGCTGTACAAGCCGCTGTACAAGAAC
>VZRS01012332.1:24403-88185 GCA_013398055.1 Ifrita kowaldi
GCTGGTGTTGCCGGCACGGCGCAGCTCCCGCAGCACCGCCCCGAGCAGCGCCGGCAGCCGCCGCGCCTCGCTGCAGTTCATGGTGGCACCGGCACCGCGGGGCGGAGCCGCCCGGGCACGGCCCCGGCAGCGCTGAGGCTCCCGCTGCCGGGGGACGGACAGAGCTGAGGAGAACCTCCGTGGCTCTCAGAGCGGTGCGAACTGACATCGCTTGTCAGGCTCCCTGAATGAGAGATGCGAGGTATTTCAGGCTTAGGAAAATGCAGCTCTGCCAAAATAAAGGCAGGAAGGAGCTGGTTCTAGTCACAGAATGGTTTGGGTTGGAAGGGAGCTTAAAGCTCATCTCCTTCCAACCCCTTGCCATGGGCAGGGACACCTTCCACTAGACAAGATTGCTCCAAGCCCCACCCAGCCTGGCCTTGAACAGTTCAGGGATGGGGCATCCACAGCTTCTCTGGCCAAGCTGTGCCAGTGCCTCACCACCCTCTCAGTAAGGAATTTCTTCCTAATATCTAATCCAAATCTCTCCTGCAGGAGAACATCACCCAACACCCAGCTGAGAAAACGACAGCAGTCAATAGCAAAGGCCCTAGGCAGGCTCCCAGAGCAGGTTTGCTGTTGAGGGGCACGTAGAGAAAAGCAAGGAGGTTTGGAAGGAACAGTAGTGGGGTGTTGGAGCTTGAGCAGCAGCAGCTGTGGTGGTCAGATACCCAGAGGCAGAATTAATAGGGGTCACTAAAACAATTGGTAATCAATCAGCTACAGAGGCTCTTCTCCTTAATCAAAAAGGCCTGGAAAGACCTGAATGTTACCAGGTGAGTTCTGGGTGGTTCCCAGTCTGGCTGTGCTGGAGAGGATCCTGAGGCTGCAACAGACAGGTGAGTTTTCTTCTTTTTTTTTTTCCCTTGCAAAGCTCTGTGCTCATAGTTAAGGGTTTTTTGAAATCCTGTGAATGCTCTGAGGGTCTCAGGTTTTTCCCTGCTCCTAGGTTGTTTATCTGGTAACTCTAATTTCAGTTGTCATTACTCATACAGGTGAGTGTGGCAGTTGCATGTATTAGAGTCACAATCTTGCCAGCATTTAGAGTAGGTTTTATCTTGTGCAGTTTCTTTGCTCCTTTCCAGGAGGTGGCTGGGGCTGATCATTGTGGTCTATTCTATTCTCCTCTCATTTTTTTCAGGTGAAAAGATGTATTTTAACAGCAGACTAGAATGAGTACCCATCTGGAAAGGCAAAATTGACTTGGGCTTTTCTATGTAAACAGCATTAGGCAAGTGTGCAGTACTGAGTTAAATATTGAAAGGATAGTGGTTGATTTTCCATAATGCTTCTCTTTTAGTCTTTAAGTTGCTTCAGAAGAAACACTAGTAAATGGGATGTTTCTGTAGCAACACATGCTTCCTTTTTGTTTGTTTGTTCGTTAAAATTTTTTCTATGTTGTTTTGGGTTTGTTTGTTTTTTTTTCCCTAAGAGCTGTAACTAATCATTTCTAGTTTCTCCATCAGCAAAATATAACTGAGAGACCCTCTGGTTTCAGGATAGTTACTCCATGCCCCACAACCGCAGCACAGTGGAATTTACACTCTCTAGGACACAAGTGAGAAGTTGCTGTCTAGTCAGGAAGACGTGGGGGTTTGGGGCATATAGGTGGTGTGTTTCACTTGAGTCCTACAATTCATGTCTGTAAGTGAAGTTTTTGACTCGGATACATTGCAGATATCTTGCATTTTCATAGTCTACAGGTGACCTTAAGAAAGTGTACTGATGGCTGGACATGGAAATAAAATAGAAAGTACAACACATCATAGTTTTTACCACAGTTAGAAGGGCTGAATATTGATTTAAAATCTCAAGAGAGCCAAACCCCAGAGTCTGATGAATGTATCTTCACACAGGGCTAGGTTTTAGTTTGCTTTACTATGGTATGGTTTTTGTTGGCATGAACAATTTTCTTGGCATCTTTCTTCCGAAAGTAAGAAATCTGCTTGCCAGTAACTGCTCAGAATGAGCTGCATGTAGGTTAAAAGTGATCCAGAGTGACTCATTAGAAATTCAGCTTGGGTTGAGGGGTAGTGTTTGTTTGCAGAGTTCCTGGAGAAGTCACTGTCAGCACCTGTGCACTTCTCCTCCTCACAGCAACGCAGTTCTTGTGCTACTGCAGGTGTTCAGAGCTGAGGTCCAGGTTTTAAAAATAACAAGGGAAAAAAGTCCCAAGGTGAGAGTTACATAAAAGGCAGGCATGTTCTGGGATGGAGGTAAAGGCTTTGGGAAGTTATTGCCATAAGCTGTGTCGGGAGGTGGGACAGATGGGGGCAGAGGGGCCCTGGTTTAATGAGTCTGATAAATGCCATAGAAATGGGCTCATTGGGAGAGATTGTGTTTGCTTCGACTTGAAAGACAGAAAGTGAAGTAGAGCAGGCAACTATAGAGAACAGTGATCCATTCTTCATGTTCACTCCCTGGGGGAGCACCATAAGTGAGAAGCTGATTTATATCTAGCAGGAAAAGTTTAGGTTCGTTGTTTAAAACAATTAAAAACCCCAGAAACAACTCCCAGGGCTGGAACAACATGTGGACTGAAGTCATAATTTCAGTTGATCTGTTAGAAGTAGTCCAGATCTGTTTCAAATTGAAGTGTCCTTTCTGTGTTTTAAAAAAGTAAAACTTATATGACACCTTCTTGCTTTAGCATTTTAATGATAGGAGGGCATGTCTTGGAGTGATGGGCATTTCTGCTCAGGGTCTGGATGCTCAGAAATAACACAGGCAACACAGAGGTGGTGGGCAAACTTCTGTATTTGGAGACATGTGAGGGTAAATGCAGAAATAAGCAGGTGTAGCAAACACGTAGTGACCTCTGGCATCTCTGGTAGTGTTCATCATTAACCAGGTTACTGGGGTTTCAAAATGGGAGAGCAAGGGGAAAACTCAACAGTTTGTGGCATGCTTTTGGTCGTGGTTTCATTTTTTGTGCTTTAAAAGAGCAGGTGAAGTCTGTGAGGATCAGACACTGTGCCCAGAGCTCTGTTTGTTTAAATTCATTAGCACTGGTCTAATGTCAAGGCTACATGCTTCCAACCAAAGACAATTTTGGATAAATTACCTGTGATAATCAGCTTCATTAGAACACTTTATCATATAGAATGGGTTTCATTTTCTTCAAAGCGTGTCTCTCCTCAATAAAGGTGCAGCAAAATTCAACCTATTACAGCAGCCAGTAGCAAAGCAACAGTGCAAACATCATCCCATTTCTGTCAGAACTCATTCGAATTAAATTATGTGAAAATGACAGGCTAAGTACAAATGTATATTTAGTGTAGTCAGCCCAGGTCCTCTGTGGCTGATGTACTCCTATCATATTATAAAGTGATCACTAATCTACTTTGCAGCAGCACTGAGTTAGCTGGAAATGTGTTTTATTAATCCAGGTAAGTTCACAGTGTTTTACTCTATGTATTGTTAGCAATTCCATGTAACCAGTGACTGCAAGTTTTGCTGATTGCATTTTGTAGCTCACCTTTGTACCATCTTAGGCAAAAAAAAGCACCAGAGTTGTTTTTAAGCTTCGAGTGTATAAATTTTAGCCTTCAAAAAGGAAATTGATTTACTGTCATGTAAATAGAATTTAGCCATTGGGTAGGCTCAGTAAGAACAAAAAAAACCACCCCACCACAAACAAAAATAACCAAAATGAAACAAAGCCAAGGTACAAACAATCAAAAACTCCAACACACCAAACCCAAATACATAATGAGAATTTATTTCTTGTTTTGCATGTAATTGCAGAACAACACTAATTTATGGTTAGAATACAACATAGTTATTTGAAGCTATTGTTCCGAGATGTGGTAGGTTTGGTTTTTTGGGGTTTTTTTTGCTACTGAAAACGAGTGACCCACATTCTGAACTGGTGTTCTGTTCCTTTTCTAGCCTGCCAGTGGTGCTGGGAATTGCAGCTCGTGCTGGGGGAGCTGGCAGGCAGCGCCCTTCGTGTTGTGCTCTGAGTGTTGTCAAGGGCACTTCGATTGCCTGGGGTGGTTAAACATCACCTCACCTGCTCCAGGGGAGTAACTCCTTCCTCTCCCTGTTTAGACTCTTTCTTTCCCCTTTCAAGCCATTTAATGACATCTGCTGTTACCGGCGGCGTTCCTGTTGTATTATGTGCAGGACCGGGCCCTGCCAGCCCCACCCAGGGCTCTGTGCCAAGGCTGTTCCTCAAAGGCTTTGTTGAACTGGCACTGACTCTGAGGCTCTGAAGGCTTTCAGTAGCAGAGATCTTGGGTAACTACTTCAGTATTGAGTAAGGAATTGCTTTAAAATCCTGTGTTTCTTTTAAAATACCAAATCATCCATGTCACTTTGTGCAAACTCACACCCTGTTCTTCCTGTCCCTGGGGCCTTTATTTGTGCCTTTGTCAGGGTAACTGTGTGTGGAGTTGAAGGTTAATCATCTTGTGGCATGTGCCATTCCTCCTCAGGCCAGCTGAACAACTCTAATCTTCCTTCCCAGCTGAAGCTTTCTCATCCCACTGTTGTGGTAGTTACACACTGGCTTTCTCTAGACAGACCACATCTTTTGAGGTAGGGGGCCTAAATACAATCTTGCACCAGATATGCCCAAAATGGATTTTGTTTCTCTTTGAACTTGTTTCCCAGTTTTACAAGGATGATTTTAAATTCTCAACCTGCTTTCTGAAGAACTTGTATCTACTTTGAGCATTCTAGAACCCTCAGCAGTATATGAACCTCTCCCTCACACTTTAGTCCCGTGGTGTATGGCCTTTCAGCCCAGCACAAGATAAACAGCATCTGTAACATCTGTACCTATCACATAATGATTTTGAAGTGATTTACTATCCCTTCATCTGCATCCTCATTCCTTCTTTTTAATGGCAAGAATTAAACATTCTTGTTCATTCTGTTTCTCCTCCACAAGCTCTGTCAGAAAAAGGATTTAGAATTCATTAAAACAAAGAATAAAGTTCTTGCCCAACTGCAAGGTATTTGCAAACAATCCCCATAGTTGAAGGCAGCCTGATGTAATCCTTCCCCTTCTCCAAAAATGCTTGAAAAGCTGATGATGTAGCAAATTGTCTTTTGCAGTACGTCCACCTTTAGTTCATTCCCTACAAGAAGAACCAGGCCCACTGGAGGGTTGGTTTTTATTACCTGTAGCATGGACTCACTGCTGCTGCTTTGGAGCAGTCCTTGGAAGGCAGGCTCAGTTTCAGACATAATGTGAGGCACGGAACAGGAACGAGAGACAACTTGTGCAATATGAAGATCTTCCAAAACACAAACTTGTTGAACCATTTAAGTTGTATTCCACTTTTGAAATGTTAACATTGTGTATGTGTGTATATATATTTTGAAAATAGCGATCCTCAGTCAACCAAGACACAGAAGATAAAATACATTTCATATAAATACATTCATGGCTTAAAAAAAATAGTCTTATAAACTGCTGACAGACTTGAGTGTATCTCTCCTACATGTATTTCACTTTTGTGATGCTAACAGGCTGACTAAAGGCTATTTAATAGTGACCAGTTTTAAAACATGGAAAAATTGGTAACATGGCTCCAGGACCAAGGAATTTTAAAAGTTGCTACTGCTATGGGAAGTACTCCCTGTTGTCAAAAAACAACTGTATGTATCTTAAAAAAAACAACAATTTTTTTAGAAAAGCTATTTTCTTGTTTCTGTCTAGTGACTCTTGTAGTTCCATGCACAACTAGATACCATCACCTTTATATACCAGATTTTCTTTCTCTCTTTCCCCTCAGGGTTCCTGGAAGGTGAGCTAGCAGTGTTCTGGACTAGCCAGAGAAAATTATGCATGGTGAAGTTTCAACTTGGTCCCCAGGAGAAGGTTTACTTGAAGAGTGTAGAGCCATGATTTATTTTTGCCAAAGTCTATTTTAACTGGAAAATAAAAATACATATACATGCAGAAAAGGAAAATCTTGTCCTGAAATTGCAAGCTCGTGTGTTCAAGAGAGGCAATGTACAAAATCTTTTACTTTCTGTACAGTGACAATACCAAATAATTTTTTTTAACCATCATATACACAACACAAATATTATGAATAGAAATCTATAAATACTTTCAGATGAATTTGCAATATAGAGCAGTTGAGGGCCACAGCTGTACAAAATGTAAGCAACATATATAAAACGATTAAGAAAGTGCAAAGTAGAACAGTATCAAGAGCCTCCACTTTTTACAGCACTTATGGTTCAAGTGTGAAGAGCTGGCAGGGATGCAGGAGCTCAGTTACAATTCAAAAGAAGACACAGTACAGGACTCAGCACACAAAATGATGAACTATTATTAAATTATATCTTCCTCCTTCTTCACATGTATGACTTCCAGTTAATAAGAGAACATTTCTATAATGAATTTCTGTAAAGAGTGATTTGTCCCTTTTTATAAGTTTTCAGGAAACAAAGATTCCCTGGCCACAGACTACTTTTCTGTAAGTAAAACAAGACTAGACAGGGAAACTCCTGTTGGTTTCTGGTTGCCTTGTCATGCTCACCACAGTTTTAAGGTGAACAGAAATACCTTCCATAAAGGAATGCAGACATTTAAAACCTGATCCTCTACGTTACATCCAGGTACTGTACCAGTACTCACGTGTATGTGAAGGTCTAGAGAATCAGTGCCCTAAAAACACCAACCACCTCTCAAAAAAACCCACCAAAACTCCTCTGAGTTTCAGTCTGTTTAGAGACCACTGCCCAACAGTTTCACAGTTATTTGCCAGTCCAGATGCAAGTTCTGCATTCGGGCACTGATTTCTCATCAGCGTCCCCGGAGCAGTGCAAGTCTTTATTTTCTTTTACACTGTGTCCAGTGGAAAGCTCTGCTTGAATTAAAATGCAGTGGCAATTAAAAACCTATTTGGTGAGTTGGAAGTTGAAACAGTTAATTCAATGCTCTTGAGTGAAATTTCTTGTAACTCATTTTTAGAAAGCCTTTCAAGTTCACCTTTATTTCAGTAAGTGTACTTTCTATTCTTTTGTAGGCACTGTAAATATTCAAGATATTGATGTGCAGAAGAATCCATCCATTCTCAAGCAGTGCATTATTAGTGATCTCTAGCAAGTTCTTGACTACTGCTCTCTTGTTGTTTTTAAATGGGGAAGGGTAGACATTAGATACTCCTTTTCCCTCCTTGCTAAATGTCTTATTGTGCAGAAGAATCATCACAATTACATTATTTTTTCCTCTTTGAAATATAGGCCAGACTTCAACATAAGTTAAAGAGAAGTTGTAAGCAGTCTGAATATGCTAGAGAAACAATAATAAAATTACCTGGTCATACTGCTTCACATAGTGATGTCTGTCTCAAAACTGGAGATGATCACACAAAACTCTATTAAGACCATCAGTGTCTAATCTGCTAAAAATTAAAAATTTGGACTCTAAGATATTCTGTTTCACTTGATAGGGATTATAGAAACAGTCATCCATTTGGTGTATTTTTTGAACGTGTGATATCTACAGTATACACAGACATCCAAAGCTGAGGCATGAGAAGGAACCACCTGCACAACTGCCTGGTCAGCAGAGCTGTTTATTTGCCTCCATACATTCTTTCAATGTCATTGAGGTAATGGTTTTTCAGTTCTTTCCTTTTCAGCTTGAAAGCGTCCGTTACCAACCCAGTCTCGGGGGTCCACGGTTCAGGGCTTAACCGGACCTTGATGGGTATTTCAAACCTTTCTAATTTCACTGCAGGGACAAGAACAAAGAACAGCATGACTGTCATTACAAAGCCAAATGAAACACCAATTCATGCTCCCTAAAAATCTGGTCAGCACCCTGTAGCTTGTATAATATGGTGTCCTGCTTAATGAAATAACCTCACAGAAGGGCCATAGGCAAATTTCATCCTGTCCCAACACTAAGTGCTGGTTAGTGTGCAAATACTCTAATAACACTCTGTGTTTAGAGCTTGTATTAGATGTGACAATGCAAAATCTAAAGTTTGAAACAAATGACTGAGTAGCCTGAAGCTCTGAGACTACTGCCACAAGAGCATGCACTGAAATCTACAGTTGTATCTTTGTTACAGGAATGGAATAATAACTAGGTTAACTCAGACCAGCTGGACATGCTTCATAGTTAAATTATAATGAAGTACTTGTACACTTTCCCTGGTTGAATGTTTCTTTCCTATATTTTTCCTTTCTAAAATTCTGTTTAGAGTTCAAAACAAAGGGATTTCTCTATATTTTTGTTACATTAGCCACTTATTTTCCCTTCAGCTGGAAGCAGTGGCACATGCACAGCCTCATTGCAACCAAGGCTGCTTCTCTCTCTTGCCCAAGAGAGGGGAGCAAGGGAAGACACAGGGAAATGCTTCAGGCGGAAGGGCAGGAGCAGCAGGAACAGCACGGGGAGCTGCTGCATGTGCCCAGTACTGGATGGAGTTTGCTACCAGCTCCTGCACGTTGGCTGGGAATGGGATCCACGGACATGGACTTGTAGCTGAACTCCAGCACAGCCTCTGGGGGGCAGCAGAAGTGGGAGCCAGCAGCTCCTCTGCCTCTCTGACTTCAGCTCTAGCGGGATGTGCTGCTGCCTCGCACTCAGATGCGTGCCTGCTCATGATGAAGGTGCATCATGTTCAACTAACAATGAGAACTACCTCTTTAAAATAGTTTTGAAAGACGTTTCACATTAATTAGTTGTATCTCAATAGTAGATTACTATCTAAAGGACAGAAAGAATGCATAAGCAAAGGGTTTAAGTACACAAAGCTATATGGATCGTAATTTGCCCAATTCATGATAAAAAACTCCAAGGATTAAAGTGTTTAAACACAAGCCTGAAACCTATGGATCGATTTATTTTTTTCAAGGCAAGACTTAATAGTGCCTTGCATTCTTGTTTTCTCATTTTCAAAAGGCAGATTCTCCTCTCTGTAGTTCAAGAGGAAGTGCTTAGTGTGTGCTCAAGTCCAGCTTTTACTGCTGCCTTGTATGAGGTGCAAGTGCTTTAGAGACTTTTCTTCCCCTGTGAGTTTGTTCATTTTTTTGTCCCATAAAGCATTGATGATACTTTTGATCGTTCAGTACCACAGCACTGAGTAGCAGGCTTTTAAGCCTCTACAACCACAAGGACCATGGTTGTTCAAAGCTGTAAGGAAAAAAGTTGTATGGGGAAAAAAATGCTTTGAAATTTCTTGCTTAACCAGTTTCCTTATGTCTTGCAACTTTTCTTCCAAATTGACAGCTCTTTTGGACCTCATTTTAACCATATTAGACATGCAAATTGTCTCTAGAATTTAGTGGAAAAAAATCTGCAGATATTTTTTTAAAAACACAAGCAGTATAGTAATTAATATAACCAATATTATGTAAGTTCCTGGGATAATATGCAACAATTTCATGTGACCTTTGCCTCAATCCAAGTATTAAGTTTTGGCAGATACAGAGAAACTGGAAGAAGGAGGAGCAGTTAGTGAGGATGGCTGACAGTTTTTGCTGGATAAGCCCCCATAGCCAGCAGGATGCACTGTGGTACTTACTCTTGTTGGCCACTTCTTTAATCTCTCGCAGTATTTCTGCTTCCATTGTAGGATTGTTACAAATGTCCACCCAGCTTCCACTGATGCCTTTCTGCTCAGCCAATGCTGTCAGCTTCTTCTGGTTAGGGACCACAAAACTGATCACATAGGACTGGTCACTACACGGGGTGACAAGAGAAGGAAGGAAAAAAGGTCCAGTCAAGACTTTCATTTCAGGGTGTAAATTACCTGCTGTTGGACCCACAAATGCCCAGGGCTTTCTGAACTGGAGTTATTCCACCATACAGAATCCTTGTGCATTAAGTCTTCACATCTGATGGCTTATTGAGAAGATATTCTAAGCTGGTTTACAACATCAGGTTTGACCAGAATCAGGCTTTGCTGTCATTTCCCTCATGCACATCTCAGTTTAGCTCCCCAGCTAGACCTGGGGTTTAGCCAGTTCTCTGCAGTTCCCTCTCACATGAGGAGAGATTGGGACCATTTCCAAAACTCAGGGGAAAGCTTTGGATCAGGTGCAAAGTGTCCAGATTAACTTTTCACTGGTATTCTGACAGAAAGCCAAAACACATGCTCAATATAATGATACCTGTTTAGGAAAGGAATGGATGGAACAGAAGTGTGTCTGTATAGGAGAAATGCTAACAGAAAAACAGGCCATTTCTTCAGCTTTTAGGGAATCTGGGAACCTGTGCTACTTCAGACGTGCTGTTTGTAACTTGTACTCTGGTGGAGGGGGTTATTAGAAGGAAACCCTGGAAAACTGTAGCTGGATCAGAGCCTGTACTTCATGTTTACTCTAAAAAGAGTTTCTAAATGAATACCACTCTTACCTTTTGGCATAAGCACAGATATTGTCAATCAATGGGCAGTTCTTCAGTGCTGCCTCTACTTTGCCCAGAGATACATATTCTCCTGCTTGGAGCTTTACCAAGTCCTTCTTACGATCTAGGAGTCAGAGGAAGGGAAAAAAGGAAAACCTTGTTTCATTTAAACTTCAGCATTGCCACAAACTTATTTGCATACATACCATGTATGTATTTTGTGCTACACCAGATTCTTAATAGACAAATTTTAAAGCAGCTAATAGCTCCCCAATTTATAAAGATTTCTGTAAGTGTTATAGCACTGTACTTTTTGTCACACGGCTTGTAGGAAAGGACTCTGATTTTAAAACTTTGTAATTAATAAAAAAGTTAATCTTGTATTTGTTCTTTAAAGTCCATGTGCTAAATTTAGATGATGATAATGTCACAGGAAATGGCATCATTTCCAAAATTTTACTACAGCTATGAGGACTTTTGGAAATGTGTTCTACACTGATTCTGCAAGCAGGTAACCTTAAGCAGATTAGCCTAGGCAAAGCCAATGGTTTTAGTAACATGTTTGTAATTATGGTTAGTCAGTGTCTTCTAATATATTAAAGTATCAAAAACTGAGGCCCACCTATGATCTGCAGACACCCATCTGGATGAAATTCCCCAATATCTCCTGTACAGAACCATCTCTGACCGTTCTCATCAATGGAAAACTCTTCTGTTGTCTTCTCTTCATTTTTAAAATATCCCATGGAGACGTTGGGTCCACCAATTATAATTTCTCCTCTAGGATTAGGCTTGTCTCTATTAGTATAGCCCCCTGAAAACAACATAGTCCCAAGCAATTATTTTTAAGTTATATATCCTTCTGCCAAGAAAATACTTTGAAACTTCAGCTTGAAGTTAAAGCACACTAACTGATGACTATTCATAAAGATAAAGAACAATTACTTCATATAATACACCTAGCTAAGCAGACAGGCAAAGATACCAGCCAGGCAGGAGCTAAATTAATTACTCTGAAATCAAAACAATTACTACTCTCACCTTCTTGCCAGTCTCTCAGTTTTATTTCACAACAAATAAGAGGAGCTCCAACTCTGCCAGTGCTGTAATCAGCAACTTAGGGAGAGAACAAGAAAAGGAAGATACTTTGTTATTTGAAATATGAATAGGGTATATCTTATCTCAAGTTACTTTACTGTGGAACTACAGTTATTTTGACTTGTTTTAAAAAAAAAATTAAAAATCACCAAACCCCCATACATATCTATATCCTAACTTATTTCCACAAGTGTTTTAACTACCTTCTGTAATGGTTCCAGCGCCACATGTTTCTGTCAGTCCATAGCCTTGACCAACAGGACAGCAAAAACAGATGTTCATGAATCTTTGTGTTTGAGGTGAGAGTGGTGCTCCTCCAGAAAGCATCATACGGACATTCCCTCCCAGCAGGGCCTTTACTTTTTTAAACAACAGTCTTGAAAGAAGGCAGAAAGCATTAAAAATTATTCACTTAGCTCATTCTTATATAAATACATAAGCCTTCTTCCTTCCTTCCTGTCTGGAACACCTTAAAAATTAACTTATTCACAGATTTTAGTACACAGCAGGGCTAATCCAAACCCGTTACCTCTTGTGTAACATTTCAAGAGGCAGACTTCCCGTAGAGCTTAACAAACGTTCCAATTTTATCACTTAAAAAAATCAATGCAATGAAAATGGACCAGTCAGCTGTTTGGAAGATTAGTCATTACCATGAAATATCTTATCCGTTTCCAGTAAGAGCTTGGACTACTTCAGTTACTCATTAGGTGTTATTTGCATGTCACATGAGAACTGATAGCTCAGAGGATCATTCTTTTCCACTGTCCTAACAGATCCCAAGGCAAAGACACACTTGGCCCGTGAACTCTACTTACATGTTACACAGAGGTGCATCATATCCTCTCTTGATCTGTTCCAATTTGTAGTCATAGCCTATCTTGAACAGAGTTCTCTGAATATAGTTCATCTCTTGAACTTTACTCATGACGTTTTTATAAATTCTGTCCATTATTTCCTACAAAGTGTTAAAAAAGGGAAAATAACCACACGGGATAGACCAGCACGTGCAAATTAAATTCCATGTTATAAGTACCACCCCCCACCCCCTTTATTCTTCCTTTAAAATGGATAATAGGAGTGCAAATCTTTGCATCGTGGGGTTAGGCAGTGCTTCAGTGCCGTGCTTTTACCGTGTGATCAATGAGCCAATTTATAGACCATCGGAGCTTGGAGCTATTCGCACCTGAACCTGTACTTAAACTGTCATAAACTAATCTAGAAAATTTTAAATTCAAGTTTAACTCAATCTCTTTGTTAAAGGTTGGTATATTCCCCTCAAGATGTGTCATGCTTGGGAGTGCTGATGCTGTACTTCAACCACAGCAATTGGTAAGTGCAAGGGAATGAACTGAAAGAATTCATTTCACAGTTTCCTTTTCCAAGAGAGTTCTTCAACTTTCAGAGCAACATGGCTCCAGCAGTCCTAATTATCTGATAAAAAGCCACCACAATTCTGTCACAGACCAGAGATTAATTTCCATTAAAATAATAAGCTTATGGTCACCCAAATACACAGAACCTAAAATACTGTTCAGACTGGTGAAGTATTTAATAGAAGCTTAAAGATTGGCCCCTTCAAGTTTGTTTTGAAGCACAATGCTTTGAAGTATTTATGTGCTCTCTCTCCATGAAATAAATTTAAATGGATATTTTCCAAAAGGTTGGAGATCTCAGACATACTAATTATCACTCTGTTAATGACTAAGAAGATGACCAAGCCTCTACATGTGCTTATGATTTTATAAAATAAAAGAATGCAAGTGACTAAATTGATTTTAAAATTCTTGGCTATTCTAGGATTGTGCAGAACAACCAAATCCAACCAAAACTCACTGTTCCTAAATTAGATTAAATCTTCCTACTCACTCCCCACCACGTGGCAGCACCTGGTGCTACCAGTTCTATGAGCCACAGACGTGACAGGATCCCAAAGCAGCACCTGTGATGGCAGCACACGTGGGGAGAGCCTTGGCATCAGCAAGGCACAAACATTTGTGGAGTGTTTGGACAGCACCACAGCCTTGTGGAGTGCAGGAGCCTGGTCACTCACAGAGCAGTGTAAGCTGCAAAAGCAAGAGGAGTTACAGTCTCCTGATCACTCTTTCCTCTGAGAGGAGGCTAAGCCTGGCCTGCTAACCCTGAGAACAGCAAGAGAGACTCAGCCTCAGCGTTGCCTTCACTTGCTAAGTCTGTGACTGAGCCAAATGCCCATTTCCTTAAAGTGTCCCTCTTGGCCAAAGCCACCC
Organism: Ifrita kowaldi; assembly: GCA_013398055.1. Taxonomy (NCBI): domain Eukaryota; kingdom Metazoa; phylum Chordata; class Aves; order Passeriformes; family Cinclosomatidae; genus Ifrita; species Ifrita kowaldi. The sequence continues at coordinate 38,117 of VZRS01012332.1, forward strand.
TGCTTTGTCCCTATGCACAAAGGAGTTCCAGACTGTGACTGTGTCCTATTGCTGTGTCACTAGCCCAGTACAACAGCACTTGAAACTACTGAAGCCTTTATAGGTTTGGATCAAAAAGGATCATGGCTTTGGTACAGGCATACTCTTGTGCTCATCTGCAGCATCAGTACTCAGTTCAATCAACAGCTGGACTGTCTGTATTTGCTCTTTTCCTATTAGTGACAGTTACTTACATGTGAAGAGAAAAATCTATTAGTAAATCCATTTTTCTAGCATGAAAAAGAACATTTTTTTGCTGGACATATCTGCTTCTGCATACTTACAGGCACAGCTGCCATCAGTGTAGGCTTAAGTACAGTACAGTCTCCTTTGCTTCCCTTCTTAATTTTACTTGACTGTAATAAGGAAAAAATGTCAAGTTATAAAGCTGAAAACCAAACAGCTCTTGAAAACTAAAGGACTAACAAAAGGAGGAGATATACTAGCATGTAACTTGTTCAAGTATCTTCCCCTGTTCCTGTGTCATTTTCCCCCCATTGTTATGGAAAGGGTAATGATTAGCAACTATTTCAACCAAAATACTCAATCTTTTACAAGTTCACTTTGTTTATCTTTCTCTTACTTCCTCCCTCTAGTACTTGCTTTCTCCTCCATGTTCCTCTGGGAACTTGTTTTGCTTGATGCAAATCTCTCTACCAGCAAAACATGCAGACATATCGATTATGGCTTAATTTACTCTTATTTATCTGAATTGTTACATGGAAAAGGGCAAAGAACGACTAAATAGAAGATCTGCAATAACTGGATAAAGAACTGATAAAGTGAGATCAAAACTTTAAATCATTTTAAACAGTTCACCTGATCTATTAAGATCTGTTCTTACCCTGTTACCCAATTGATAATGCTATAGGCATTTATTAGGATTGCTTTTAGATTTCCTAAGTATCATAAAAGCAAAGGTTTTAATACAATTTATATGGTACAACCCACTGCTGCTGTTCACCAGGACTGTTAATTTGCATCATTTTCTGGAAAAAATTTACATTTCTGAAGTGTGCCATATACATCAGCATTTCTTTACTGAAAGAGGAAGCTGAGCAAGGAGAGCACAGGCTGCAAAAGCTGAAGTTTGCTCCCCACCTTGCTTTGCCAGCCCTCACCTGATCTGAGAGAGTGAGAGGAGAGGAGTAACCGATCCTGCAGCCGTAAGTGATGCAGGAAACTTCTGCTGTCAGTTCTAACACATGGGCCAGAGGCAAATAACCAATGTAAGTGTCCTTGGGTCTGGGAAAAAAGAATTAATTAACCATGAGTCACAAGTGGACTGAAAATACCATTTAACCATTTTATTGTGTACTTAGTTATTACTTTTTGATTGACCTGGATCACAAGTGAGCTTACTCTCCTGCACACAAGACAGGTGCGATTTCAACCAAAATATATAAACAAAATGGGGAAAATCTGACCTTACTGATATCATTATGAATTACAGGATTTGCCGTATTTTCTAGGAAATTCAGATTCCTTAGTCCTTTACTGCTATTTCTGTAGCAGTATTTACTATATTATATACTGCTGTATCTCTTTGTGGGAGGTTTCATTCCAGTTATGAAATCAAGGACGAAATCACTACACTTTGAAATAATGACCAATGATTTACAAAGCCTGGTCAGTCATCTTCGTCTAGGATATATTACTAGAAAGAGAGCTGATCACTGAAGTACTGAGGCTTGTTTCAGGAAGTAATTGCTCAGAGATTTCTCAGGAAGAACCTCAGAGCTGTCACTGAACAGCAGCTTTCACCACCCAGCCAGAACTGGGTTTATATCCTCTCACAAGAGGAGTCTGGCAACAGGGCTTATTTCAGCTATTGAACCCTTTGTGAATGCAGGGACAAATACATTACGTGAAAAATTCCTCAAAACATTAACATGAGGGAATTTGCAGTTGGTTTTACTGTTCTCAACACAATTTATTACTTTTCTGCTCCTTCAATGAATTGCACTTGAGCAGATTCTGCAGCATGTACACCCAAGAGTGGTGTCTCCACATCAATTAAGTGCTAGGCTCAGACATGCTTCCTAAACTGATTCCAGCTGCCTGAAAATGTCTCAAAACATTTCTCAAGAGGAATCTCTTATCTACTGGTATCCTCTGATACCACTCAAAAGTGCAAAAATCCATCACGGACCAGGAGCTAAGGGTAATAATCATAAAAAAAGCAACAGCCTGTGAGAAAAGAGCTAGAAGGGGCTGTTTTTCAAACAGGGTAAGTTTACACACAGAAGACATATTTCTTATAAATTAAAGAGCAGTGGCCTCAAAATAACATGAAGAAACTTGGTAACACAATGCCAGCAGCAGACTCTATCAATGTGCACACTTTTGGAGGTAGTTTTAGCTCTCTGTACACAAGACAATGAAGTGTTTCTTACCCCAGTCCAGGTATTCTCTCACACTGTCCGGTCATTCCAGCTATTAAGTTTTTATGCATCATCATCACTCCTTTGGGTCTCCCAGTAGAGCCACTAGTGTACATTACTAAAGCCAAGTCTGTAGGAACAGGTCTGCTTGGCAGAATGCTTGCTACAAAATTCAGGAGAAAAACTGTTATTTATTCTTATCTACTTTCTAAATTACTTCTGCAATTAATCAGTGTGAAATGTCTGTAATCAGTGTGAAACAGGTGCTTCATGGAAGGCCAGCACAGTGAGCTGCTGCATGGTCAGTGCTGGAGACAGTTTTAAGAGGAAGAGAGGGAAGGCCAATTTTGAAAGGAATGATGAGTATTTCAGCATCTACACAATCTGGGTGACACTTTTGTCATTGTGGTTTATGGCTGACTGAAGGAGCCTTTTGAAGACCAAATAAAACTGTCAAAGGCAGCAAAGGGGAGAAATACAGTACTGATGATAAACAGCAAATTGAGTAAAAAACAAACCAAAAAAACAGCACCCCAAAAAGCTGCAAGTCAGCTTTTCTGTCCCATTAGTCTTTCAAAGCCAGGGTTGTAGAGGTAAGATTCCTTTTTTTAACTCCTCCCACCTCTTTTTTTCTTTATTTTTAAATAAATCGTCCTCAGGTAAGCTGCAGGTTTAGTAGAAAAGCTGTAAGCTTAGAACACTTGACTTCTGATTTTTGTTTTAATCCTCTTTATTCTTGGGATGAAAATCATCAGCTTTCATGGCTTCCACAGTGTCTGCAAATAAGCAGGTTTTTTAGGGACAAAGCTCAAGAAAAAAACACCCGTCAGGGTCACTGCTGGTCTGTGTCAGTACCTCAGGCTGATCAGAGATAAGCAGCTGTGATAGATGTGTGTTTCCCAAAGCTCCTTTGCCAGTTTATCTCCTCCTTTACTCCAGAGAGAGGAGATGTGACTAATTACAGACTGCTGATGTAAGGAGAACCGATCATCAGGGTTGGGTTTTCCTTCCTTAAAGCAGATGTTTACAGTCACTTCTGGTTGCCCAATGGAGCAAGGAATGTAACTGTTATTCCTCTAGCCTTAAATGTTTTTTAGCTACAGCTTGATTAAGATAATGAACATTTCCAAGGAAAAAAAAAAAAAAGCTTTAAGTGCTTTCTCCTCTTCTTAGAAAAAAATAGTGACAATAAGATAAATAAAAGGTAAAAGCAGCAGAAAATGAAACATTACACCAGCTTCTATTTCCTTTCCTAAAACAAAGATGGAGTAATAAATTATTCTGGTTATGGTTTAGGCTATGGTTTAGAAGTTAAAAATAAGGTTTTATCCTGACATACATGACACATGAACAAAAGATATAAAACAATGTTTTTGTTTATTTAAAGGGAGCTAGAGGATAAACTGTCAACCTGCCACTGCCTTTGTTGGTGACCTGCATGGGTGGGGGGTTTTCTGCTACACATCCCTCTTAACCCAGGTCTGATTTCACTGCTAACATTGCTTAATTAGTCCTCTGTGAAATGATTCACTTACAGTTTTCTGGTTTGGCTCCCAGCTCTTCTACTGTCTGCATACTATGAATCTCCACGTTTTCAGGGTATTCTGATTTATTAACCGTCTTCTTGTCCACATAAATTATATGTTTCAGACAGGAGACTTGTGGCAGTGCAGTCTACAGAAGAGAAATGAAATTTTTAGCAGAGTACTGACTGAACTGCAGGGTTGCTCATAGCAGGCGAAGCTGATACCCAATTACCTTAAGTTTGCTCTCAAGGAGTTCCACACTCGTGACCAGATATGATGCTTCACACTCGTTGAGACCATAGGTCACTGCCTCTTCACCCAGGGTGGCATACAGAGTGACAACTGTCACAGGGAGGGGAGAGGACAAAGGAAGGGTTAAAGTTATATTAAATGCAAAAGCTCTTGTTTTAGCTTACTGGAAAACACTCAATTGGGAATTTTCCAATTTGGAAATAAAACAGCTTTTAATTTTTCCACATCAGAAATTTTATGGCACAAAAGACCTCTGGAACAAGGAGGACAGCTGGACAGGAAGCATATCTTTACTAAGAGCGTGGTCAAACACTGGAACAGGGCTCCTAGCGAGGTGGTTGATGCCCCAACACTGTCACTGTTTAGGAAGCCTTTGAACAATGCTCTAAATAACAGGCTGTAATCTTTAGTCAGCCCTGAAGTGGACAGGCAGTTGGAAGGAACCTACAGTGGTCATCTAAGTCCTCCTGAAATAATCTATTCTGTTCTATAGCAGGAAAGAAATCAGAACAAAGAGAGGCACCAAAACCCAACAATAATGCACAAAGCAATCCCAGAGTAAGCAACTGAGAGCAGGTGTTCTGTCCCTGAGCTCTCTGCAACCACAGCTCGGGCAGAGAGGTGACAACTTAGACATTGCAGGGCTCCAGCTTACAGCTGGGCACGGCTACAGGCAGCTCTTTCCACACTGTCAGCTACTTTCCTTGCTCCCAGGAAATTAGTGATGGGGCAAGGCAGAGAATCAGGCTAAGGAATCAGACTGTTTTTCATGCTGCTAGATTATTTTTAACCCAGAATGGCTACAGGAATGCCATTAAGTGCCTCCCAGGCACAATGGAGTTCCCTTCTCTCCATCATCTCTCTACTGAAAAAAAACCCCTCCTTTAGTATCATTTGCTATCTCAAACTGTAACCTCCAAAGACCATTAAAGGAATTTAACAATGCTGTGAAATAGGGTTCATGCAGAAGAGGCAAAAAGAATAATGTTATTTCTTATTGCCTTTCAAAGTACAGGGATCCAGACCAAATTAACCACCCTCTCCTACTTTCAGTGGCAAGGGCATCTCTTCCACTACTGCCCCTGAACACTCTGCACACTCTGCTGGACGAGCTGCTCCTCGTACAGGCAGCTCCTGCTGGTGCTGGGAGAAAAAGGGACAGCCCAGTGCAAGCAGAAACACAAGGCAGCAAAAAAAATGGGTTGTGGGTCACAGTGTGTTGTGTGCAAAATGGGCACTGGAGTGCTCAGTAACCTCTGCAGCTCACCAAGGAGTCTGCATGCATTAACTCCCATTAGAGATGTCTGACAGCTTGAATTAAAAGAAAGAAAAACCATACATAATTGTAATGAACTTGAGCAGCTTACAAATGTCACCAAAACAGACTACCCACAGACTATTATATGATTTTGTTTACCGTTCTTCTCTTCTGATAACCATTTCATCTTTTGGATGTGTAAGTCAGGATACAGTCAGAAAATACTATAAAAACATCCCACATTTTGGGGGGAGAAATGCAACTACTGACATCTCCAGAGTATTTAAAATGACCTGAATAATAAGTGTACTATTCTGTCATTTTAACATCTAGAACATTATTACAATAAAATAGTAAAAAGCAGTTTCATAAGTATGAGCAAGTTAATTTTAGGGATCTCCACAATTCATAGAATAGACTGAAAACTTTTAAGAATCAGACAATCAGCAGAGAAAGTTTATGAAATCCTTACACCTCCAATGACAAGACTGGCAGAGTCAAAATACTCAACAGCCAAATCTATGCTGAGAAATGGTTCCAAAATACACTAGAAGTAACAAAGTTGAGCACTCACGAGGGAAGTTGTACTTAAAGCAGGTTAGCGCTACAATCATCCATTCAGCTCGTGTCTCACAGAATATGACAACGGTACTTTTCGGGGTTAGTCCCAGGGCAGTCAGTCCATTCCCCAAGCAAGTCATTTTCTCATTTACTTCTTCATAGGATAACCATCTGTAAGTTCCTAAAATTAACTGGAGAGGAAAAACAATGGATTTTCATGACAAAAAGCTTCTGGTATAGCTCTACCAGCTGATGTGAGTTGGCGCATAACAGCATAAGCACACACACTGCCATTCATTAAAAATTGCTTTCATTTTTTTGGAAGCAGAATAAATAGTGCATCCTGTATATTCTGTTGTTCCTGAACTACCGTAAAATGAATGGTTTATTACATGATGACTGAAGAAGAACTCTAAAGGGACATGCATTGTTGAGGTAAGATACAAAGCGGCTCAAAACCAAGTCAGAATTCAGTAAAAAATTGTAAAAGTTTTACCTTTTTGAATACTTTTCCATTTGGTTGCATTTCATTTTCTTCACTCAGTATTTCCCTAGTTCCAAGACAGTCCTTCTTCCCAAACTTTGCTAAAGCATGGTCAAAGAGCTTGTCCAGTGTGTCTGCTCCAGGGATGTTTATGTTTGCTAGAGAGTCCAGGTGAGTGACAGAGCGGTAGGGGCTCCCAGGCTTGTCCGAGATGGGTTTAGCTTTTAACCGCTTTGCCATAGCCTTTTTCTTCTTGGCATTGGTAAGAAAATACCAGGGAATAAATACCAGCACACTGTACAACCAGATCAACAAGTACACAGGCAGCAAGAGAATGGCACACACTTCTAGCCTAAGTTTCATTGTGGGTATTTAAAAAAGAACCTCTCTTATGGAGTTCTGAAGCAGCAAGAGCAAAGCAGCAGCACAGAGTGGTAGAGGGAGAAGCAACAGTAGGTGAAGCTTAGGTAGTGCTGATTCGGAGCAGCTGCAAAATTTTAGTAACCTTTCAGAGCCAACAGTGGACACCTGCGGGCGAAGACCAGTGCCAAGCAGAGAGCAGGGAAAAAAAAGAAAAAATAATTAGATTAGTAATATTACAGTCAGTGCATTAGTTTTAGTCCTTCTAAGCGCTCACTTCAAAAGCATCACTGCACAATAGAGCAGCAAACTGCTCTGGGGATGAAAGAGGATGAATCTTTTCCATACTTATTTCTTGCATCCACAAATATTTACTTTTCACAGACTTTCCCCTGCTATCTCTGTTTGAATAGTTCAGGGCTGTTGAGATGAAGTCTGTCCTTCACAACATAATATTGTGTTTAAGCTACTTGAGTAATTACACAATTGTGTAATTATGGGAAAGGTCAATGCTTGTTTTCCCACTAAATATTTGTACTACAGAGAAAAGGTACAGCAGATTGCTTTACTGCTTTTCAGAATATTCTATCAACTTCTATTCAGATTAAAATGTATCTTGATATACTCAAAAATAGTATATAGACTCAAAAGTCTACATGCTGTAATCTAAAAACTATATAATATTCCAAAACTGCTTTATTAACTTTGCCCCAGCAACTGCATTTTTAATCTCCTACTTCTCAACTATGAATGTCAGACTCTTGGAAAGGGATTATGCAGATTTGCTTTTCCAATTTCAAAAACTACTTCAATACATGCATTTCAAACTCCAAGTATGGAAAACTGAATAAAATTCCACCAATTTAAGTCAATTTAAAATAAAGCACAATTTGGCAAGATTTTGTCTGAATGTCAGAGATCTTTTCTCGTTAAGGAGAACTGGGCCTGAATAAGAACTGATGGTGAGTGGGAGAAAAACAAAACCATCATAGCAAACCTCAGTTATGGCCAGCCCACTGGCCTGGGACCAGTCTGCACTCACATGTGAGAAACATGGGTGGTTATCTTTACCTGGCTGCTGTGCAAACACAGCCTAACACATCACCCATGCTGCCACAGTGGGGAAAAGAAAAGGCAGAGGTGCCCTAACCAAGGGCAGAACCTCAGACAGGCAGGGGAGCCCGTGACACTGACACTCATCAGAGCCCAGGCTGTCATGGACACAATCTGATAAACAGAATGGATGAGAATAGGGAAATCCTCAGGGCTCCATCAAGAATTAAAAGAATGTGGGCACACCTCAAAATACACCTTTATTAATATATCTGCCACCCTCAGGTGATGAGGGAGGCTACAATTAACATTTCAGGTTAAACAAGACAACTGCTACTAACAGCACAACAGGTTGGTGGGTTTTTTAATGAGAATTCCAACATATGCAGTTGTGTTGTAGCCAATATCAACAGTTTTAATGTATGTAAGACTGAGAGATCTGCAGATATTTAAAACAACATGACCACCACATTAATTTCTGTAATTACAACTACAGAATAAAATTACTATTGAATGATAGTATAACAAACTAAGCTAAACTAAACTAAGCTCAGACTTGTATGGATGAAAGTATTCTGCATATTTCTTTTTATAAAAAAGTGAATGCTACATTCTTTTCAAAATGTACATGTTTATTCTGCTCTGGTGAACCTCACCATCATCAACCTCAGCAGGAAAGAGATCAGTTTACTTCCCAAAGCTCCAGTTCTCTAAAATGAAGGATTATTAGTTTATAATACAAATCTTGTATGATACTTTCATTCCAGTTAATTTAGTGCTCCAAACAGCAGTTGAGCTTGTATTTCAAAGACAAGCCAGCCATGGCTCTAAGACACTATAAGGAAACATCAGGGCACACCCATGGTTACACATAATGCTACAGGTTAAAATAAACCCCAAGGGGAACTCTGGCTGCTCCTCACCTTCCAACAATGAGCATAGGACCAGGCACACTGACCTGGATAAAAAGCAGAGTTGCTGGACTACTGTGAACTGTTTAACATAATGAGACAGTACCACAGCTTTTCTGTGGGCTGAGTAGGAGCTTGTTCAGAAGTGGTCCTACTGTGAAACACTACTAGTCTAATAATCAAGAACTGGCTAATTTACGAAGGGAAGAGAGGAAGGTTGCCTTTCTTTCATTTTGGAATTTCAGGTTAATTTGAAATACTTTAAAAAGTGTTTATAAAAACAGAACACTTAGCTAATTTGTACATATTTGTAGTAATTTAAAAGAAAAATCACATTTGTATCCTGAAAAAAATCAGTTGCAATTCTTAAAAGACATCAGTTGGAAAAACTTAGTGAGTCCCAAAAAGACAACCTTGGCTTTTTCCTTTGAACATGCTCATGCAAAACCTGACACACATACACACACACAGAGGTACTTACAAGGGATCTGACAGTGACAACTGAGGTTTTTTCAGTGTTGATGAGATCTATAGTAAAACAGAAAAAATATTAGAGTTTGGGATGTTTTTTGCCTTGCAGAAAGCAGGAATCTTTAGAACTTCCACCCTACTGCTCCTAAGAAGCACAGGCTATGAATTCAGACAGAGTGCAATACAACCCATACAAGGGAGAGCAATTACATTACCGGAAAAGATTAAGCTTCCAAACTACACTGGACAGACAAGAGATGAAGCTACCAAAAAGGAGCTTAATTTTTATGTGACACTACTCCCTCCCTTCCCTATTTAAACATGTTCTGAATAAAATTATGAACAGAAGCTTAATGTAATTTAATTACCAAAAAACCTCAAAAAGACAAGGAAGAGACTTTCACATTGCCTATAGTCCATTCTTCTAACTCAAGGCAGAAACAAGAAGCCCTTTGTCACTCTTGATAGATGAGTATCAGTAGAAACACGAACTCAGGACTACCCATGGCACACACTGCCCAAGAGAACATGAAGTAGATTTGGGGTATCGAGGTAAGAGAAGAGTTTCCAGAACAAAAGCATGTTTATAGAGGCAGTGAGGCCTCACTGATCCCATGACCAGTGCAATAAAAGATGGCAGTGTGTAACTGCAGAGATAAGGCTCCAAGAAGTCTACTGCAGAAAGCTTTAACTGACGTTTAACCTAGTTATATTTTAATAGCCTTCCCCAAAAGTCTAAGATTTTAATCAGTTTTTACAGACTAAAACCGAGTTAAACGTCCCTTGCAAAATTCTGCTACAAAGATTTTCTCTTGAAATATAAAGAGGAGGTGCTGGAATGTTTTTAGTGTTACTGGCACTTGCATGTGGCTGTATAAGATTTTGATCCATTGCAGGATCAACCCAAACTTGTGCTAAATAAATATTTATCATATCTTAAATATACTGCATAGAACAGACTGACATACTCAACATGCGAAAGTACCTCCACACCAATTGCATTCAGTTAGAAGCCAAACTTAGCTATTCAAATTACACCTCGTGCCTTCAATCTCCTACTTAATTAGACTTTAAGAGAAAGGGTAAGATGCAACGTTCACATCAATGCACCATCAAGGACACTTAAAGGTAAGACAACGACGTATTACTAAAGTGTTAACAGTTATGTTCTCCATAAATTTCCTCATTCCGTACAAATATAATTTAGCACTCATGAAAAATTCACAGTAACAAGATAAAACTCTTATTTAACACCGGAATATTTAGAATATGTATTATTTTCTATTGGTTTACAAAGCTCATTATTTCTCTTGAGTGTTGAATAGAACTAGCCTGTTTAGATGCTTATCTAGCTATTTTAGAAACAGCAAAGCTTCCAGTTCTTGATGCAGGAAGTGCATGTTCCCAGAAAGAGCAGTGTGCATCAGGCATGACTACAAGAAAAAACCAAACCAAACAAAAATAATGTTGTTTCTCTCCTAGATAGCTGGTTTTCAGCATCTCCAAAGGATTTTCCTCCTATCAATTTTGAAATGGTCTGGAGTTCATTTAACATTTGCAGTGACATGTTACAGCATTCATACTGGAAACCTCACTCATGAGGTAATGTTTTCCTCACAGCTGTTAAATGCTGGGTGTTTACAAAAATTCTATAGTCCTAGCTTACTCCTGACTGACACTGTACTTTATGGGCTGCCACAGATGGAAGAGAAGTTATCTGAGTATAATCTTTTATATCCTTAATTAAAAGTTTCAGACAGGTATGCAACACTCTACTCCTGGCCTGTAGCGAGGGCCACAGAACAAAGTCTGAAATCAAAGCACATGTTCTAGAACAGAAGAGACATTCCTCTCTTCCTAATTTAACCCAAATCTAAGAAGCAACTGGCAATTATATTTTTTAATATAGAAATATATATTTTTAATATAGAAATTTTTTTAATATAGAGAAGTAGCTTTTAAATAGTCACTAAAGCTTATGGGACTAAGTAAGAGCAAAAGTGTGTATGGGGAACAGAGAATCAACTTACTCGGCATTTACACACACTACTAGAATTTTTAAGTGTAACTCAAAGTCTAAACAAGCACCTGTAGCTAGAAATTTCATCCTATGCAGTTTAACATTAATAAGGCAGCAAATGATTATCTTCACTAGGAAAGGCTTTAATTAGCCCAAGCCCAAAACACTCTAAAGGCTTAATAGTGAAAGTATATGAACAACACTGTTTATTATCCTTCTTCTGGTGTTAAAAAGCTTACCAGGGATCCAATTTACTACAGAATAACATGATTAGAAGAAAACACAACTTCTTTTTCTGTCTGCTCCAAACGCTGTGCTAGGAAAGTCATCTCGTAAGAAAGATGACATTAGAGAGGAAAAGGCGTGCGTTGTAGTTTGTGAAGAAAACTGGAATCTGCAAAGCAAGTTTTTCTTAGTTTAAAAGCAACACCAGGGGAAGTCTGGTTCCTCTGCACCAGAGCTCTTGCCAACTTCAAATGGAGACACAATTCTGGCTTTAGCATAAGTGCTCAGGGCTGACTCCTGTCAGGAAGTTCTGAAATCTTCCAAAACAATCCAGTATGAGTAAGTAAAAACCGTTTCTGGAATTTCTCAAGCATGCAAGCAGATCTAAACATTTTGGAAACCACAGTGAGCATTCAGGATTTGTAACTGGAAAAGTGGTTTTACACAGTAAAAAAAAATTTGAGTTGACCTGAGTTAAGTATGTGGGTGTTCAGTTAGTTTTCGGAAGGCTACTTAGTCAGTATTTAGCCATCCTGAATTTGTTCCAGTACAAGACAGAAAACAAGGCTGGGATTTCAAAAAGAGATTACACAAAGACTAAGAAATACCACATTGCCAGGAAGATGCAGCACAATAAACAAATGAGTGCATACTGTCAGACTCTACAAGTTTTGATTTCCCAGATTTATACCTAATACATACAATAATGAGAGAACATTTCTACAGCTGAGAAGACTGTGATGAAATAGCAGTAAAAGTTAGAAGAATCTGGTGGCTCATTACAACTTAATTTGGGTTAGAAACATTGAAGGAAAAGAAACCGAAGGAAATGATTCAGTTTTTACACCATGTTGGTGTTTTTATAAAAACAAACTCCAGCAATATTAATGCAAGTTACTCATGGCAGAAAAAAGTTCACGAGGTCCCATTTTTCTTTCTTTCTCACAGGCATGTTTCTACATATTTTCCTCTTCCACATTTTGGAACATCACAAAGGGCAGTGAAAATCCAGAGAAAGCCTAACCAAACCTAACCAATTTTCAGAAGTACTTCTGTGCTCTGGCAATGCAATAGAAGCTCAAAGCCTGAGAGTTTGAGGCTCTCACTATGCCTGTACAGTGTAAATACTGGTACCTACATTGTAACAAACAGGAAGAGGGGAAATCAATTGTAGTGGATACTGATACAAGTTTAAATATATACATTCTATTTGAAATAGCAAAATCACAAGTAGTACTAGGAAACTGTTTCTCTTATTGCTGCTTAAAAAATAGTTAACACAATAGTTTACTTAGCTAATAGTAAAGGTAAGATTTATTTTTTGTTTCAAAAAAATATTGTTGTCCTTTATATTCATTGCTTCTGCTTACTACCTCAGTACATATATGCACTTAAAGTCAATCAGAAAAAAAAAATCAATTTGTAAGTGTCAAACACCTATTGCTGCAAGAAGTACTGTAGTGGAAGCCAGCCCAACCACACTGACCCCGTAGTTCTCAATTATCTAAGAGCCGGGTGTGAAACTCTCTCCTAATTTGCAACATGAGGGCAAGCAAATATTTGGTGAAAGGGTAAGAGCTGTTTGCATGCCCCAAAGGTAGAAAACGTTAAAGGCCTAGGCAAGATTCCACAACTGAAAACTGTCCATTGAGACTACTGAATTGGGAAAGTACCTCCTCCGACCCCCCAGTTCCTTTGTCTCATTAAATTCTATCCAGAACCTGCCCGTGAGTACCTGGGGCTCTCTCGCTGCAGCACTGCCTCTCCCACAGGCTGCACCCAGCCTGCCCTGGCTGTGCTGTGCTCTGCTCTGCTCTGGGCTGCAAAGGCCGTAAAGTCACAGAATGTTAAGGGGTTGGAATGGACCTCAAAGCTCATTTCACTCCATCCCCCTGCTTTGGGACACCTTCCACCAGAACAGGTTGCTCAGGGCCCCAGCCAGCCTGGCCTTGAACACTTCCAGGTATGGAGCATCCACAGCCTGTCTGGGCAAACTGTGCCAGGGCCTCACCACCCTCACAGTAAAGAATTTCTTCCTATTATCTAACCTAAATTTTCCCTCTTTCAGTTTGCATCCATTGCCCTTATCCTGTCACTACGGTTCCTCACGATGAGGCCCTCTCCGGCTCCCCTGAAGGCTCCTTCAGGTACTGGAAGGGGCTGGGCGGTCTCCACACAATCTTCTCTTCTCCCAGCTGAACAGCCCAGATTTCTCAGCCTGCCTCCACAGGGGAGGTGCTCCAGCCCTCTTAGCAACTCCGCAGCCTCCTCTGGACTTACTCCAACAGTTCCATATCCTTCTTATGCTGGACACACCAAAACTGTGTGTGATACTCCAGGCTGGGTCTCACAAGAGCAGGGCAGAGGGGAGAATCACCAGGTCAATCTGAGTTCCACACAGTTCTGTGAATGTGCTCACTGTGGCTGATGGCAAACGCAGCTGTTTCAATATCTTTTTTTGTGGTAAGGGAAGTGAGAGGATCTTTTTGTTTCACTGGCATTTTAGTTAATGACTAGGCTAAAAACCAGTAGCTTGGACAGAGTATTCCAGAAGAGGATGGAAAAGGAGAAAACGTGCAACTGAAAAATACTGTTATTACCAACACCTACAAGATATACCTGTACTACAGGGAAAAAAATTAAAAAGAAAATGCAGATTCTATACTAATGAAGAAGCATTTCGGTCTGATCCCCCAACATACACCCCTATCTCATCAGGCATTATGGCAAATGTTACACTGCTGTTCCAACAGCAGAGGTAAATGTACTGTTTCAACCCAACTTTTTAAAACATGGGCACAAAAAGACACGCAGTACGAACAAGGACAAATTTCAGAGGACGTGGCCATGGAAGACTCCAGCAAAAGCTCTGTAAACAGCCAAGTAAGAACTGATAATCTTCCCTCCTACACACAATAAATACACAAGGGACAGACTAGCTAGTTCTGTGTTTAGCTGCACAACCATTTTGCAGTAGAAAGGTTGTGACTTTTGTGGCTCTGATGATCCAGCTAGTGAGATTTAGGTTATCATCATCTTTTACTTTCTGATTCTTTTTCAGTAGCAAACTGCTTCACAAAGAGTGGCCTCTCCTAAGATTGCTGAATTACACAGTGTAGAAGATCAAATCAATTTGAGTCTCACAGATGTAAAGACCTATTTGCCACATCTTCCCCTGCATTTTCAGGGCACACTGAAAGTAACTGATGTACAGTGTTTACAGTCTTCAAAGCCAGATATAATATTCCTGTTTCCAGAATATTACTGGATACTGCAGCTACAAATTACATTCATACTTTCTAACTAATTTTTTGCTTCTAATTGCTAGGTGCTTCCCTGGGCCTGGTGATATTATTTTTTGTCTGTTTTCAGATATTGTCAGCATTAGAAACATAAGCATTGAGGAAGATTGTTTAAGAATTAGGGTGCTCATCTCCCCTCTTATGCTTCCGATGATCATTTCAACAATAGCCTTTGACAATGTAAGGAAATTAGGATGCCAGGTGCTTTTTGTTTTGCAAATAAAGATGGAGAAAATTATCTTCCTGGGTGTTATTCAGAATTTGATTCACAGAAAATGTATTTATGCTTCTCCCAGTTGGATACAGCTGCTTCACCGACTCCTCAGGTGCATGCATTCAAGTTCAGACCCTGACGAAGTTACAGTATCAGGGTTGGGCAGATGTTAATGATATTTTCCTCAACAAGCCAAAAAACTCATTAATGAGATTACCCTAGCTGCACAAATATTAATACTTATTTCCTGGCCCTGAATCTGGTGTGTCACCAAACATCTGTTAGCACAACTTAAGAAGAATTCTATGTACCCTTGTGATGACGCAATAGAAAGACCTAAAATGGCATTTTCCAACATACAACAAAATAGTAACATGAGTCTCTCCTAACTCTTGCTCTTACGTAGTAAGAAAGTAAACACTGAACCATTATCTTTTAAATAGGATTTAGGTAATAGACTTGTCAGACCAAAGCTTACAAACATGAACTCAGGAGAGTCAGTCATCAAAAGCTACTTCCTTTATTTATAAGTTTCCTGCAATCTAGGAGCATGGTTCTGTATTAACCTTTCTGTGAAAGGAGCTATTCAAGCAGTCAAATATTGAAGTGCACGAGGCCAGGTGCAGTCTGGCAGGGAAGCAGGCAGTGTAATGACCGGGATCATCCCACTGAGAGTCTGGCAGCATTAACCTGTGCTCTGCTGCAACCCAGGCGCAGCAATGGGCTGCAGCAGCTTCTCCTTTCACTGCACTTACCCTGATTATGAACTTCTCTTTAAATGTCTTGTCAACAGCAACTGTTGTGCAATTTAACAGACTGAAGTTCTAAATACAATTCTCTATTCCTTCTGGGAGCCTGACTGGCTTTTCAGCTTTCATTTTTGCAAGAAATGCTGCCATCAATTTTACATTTACCTTCCTCGCTTTTCAGAAACTCCATCATCTCTCATCATTCACATTTACGGTGTTTTCTTCTCAGACATGGGTCATAATTTAGGTAGCAAAATTAATTACATACTTAAAAAAGGAAGAGGGCAGAGTAAATGTTCCTCCTTGTGTACTGCACTAGTAGTCTTTCGTCTACCAAAAAGTGTACTGTAGGCTGGGAGAGATTTTTCTAATGTTTGTATGGGTTTTTCAAAATTATGTGGAGACAGTCAACAAGAAGAGCACTAGAGCTGGAAAATACACCTTCCTTTTTTTCTTAGGAGCTCACACTCAAATGCAAATTATGCCCTTTTTTGACTAAGCAAAAAAAAAAAAAATTAGGCTTTCTTATTCGCATTTTGAAGAAATTCTCTTCTTGCAGACATTCTGATATACAGATGACCGGGCGTGCACTTAAAAAAATACCAGTTTAAGAAAGCTGCCCCCACCCATGGTCATTTGAGATGGTAGCCCCTGAGATGTCAAGCATGAGTCATCTCTATTTTTCATTTTCGTTGTGCAATAAAAATGCTTTGAGGGTCAATAAACAGCAGGAGCTTTGGGAACAAGCATAGTTTAATCTTTTGCACAGATTTACAGTATCTTCCAGTGAAAAAGAGATTATGTTTTTTGTATGTTTAAGGAACTGAATTTTATTGTAGTCTTAATGCAAAACTTTAGCAGTCTATTGCTTGGTTCATGTTGAACCTACCCCATTACTTTCTAGCTAAACATACCTAGATTCCGTTCTAAGTATTCATCATCTGTAGATCCACATGTGGAATTCCCAACTTGTAACAAGACAGGACTACATACTGCAACTTTTTGCTTGAACTGACTTTAAACTTTTTGTGACTGAACTTGCTTTCTGCTACTTTCATGTGCTTTATGGTAGACTGAGATATCCTTAGGGTACATTTCTGTTAATAACATTATTTGGTATTTTCTGTCAAGGAAGGCAATTTTACTGCCTTACTGCATCATAACAGTTCTTTGATTTTTATCTGCATTTCAAAGAGGAAGTGATGTGACCAAACAAACCCCATTACCTTTTCTTCTACAAGGCAAAGTGCACATTCAAGTTTTTAGATTTAACAGCTCTAAACACTATTTTGTTCAAAAGTACTCCGAACATAAACATTCATACTAAGACAGGAGAACACAGCAAAAACAAGCACAATTCTTCAAGACGTTTTTTAAAAAAAGTGCAGGAAAAAAATACCTCTGAAACAGTTTTGAACACCGAAGTTTTGAACTTTACCACCCACCAATAAATGTGCAGGCACATTTACTGCACTTCTTATTTACAGACATGAAAGTGCTTAAGGTGTACAGTTTCAGAGGCAGAAGCATTTGATGTTCTTAGTCCAGAATATCCAAGTAGCTTTTGCAAAGCAGCAGAGGGGTAGAGGATCACATGTTCCAGGCCTGAGCTGGAACTGGCTCTGGCCAAGGAGCTGTGTAACCACAGTATTGTGGTCCTACCATGCCCTACCCCTCAGCAAAACATCCTAGCACAGGACAGCTGGGTGCTAGCACAACCACAGAGCATCCTGAAAGGAATTTGTTCAGATCCTGACAGTCCAGAAGACAAAAAAGTGTGTGTGACTATTTGCAGCAAAGCACATAGCTTTGATGGCATGACTTTTATTTAGCTGACTGGATAATTTTCAATATGAATAAAGCAGCAGTCACAGTAGCAACTGTAGAAGAAAAACCGTGCAGCACTAGACTAAACAGACAGTAAAGTGGTCTCAGACAAATTCTAAAGGAAGTTTCAAGAGGAAACTGATGTTGTTGACCATTCTTTCAACTTATTTTTAGGAACTTTTTGTTCTGAAAAAGGGACAGAAAAATCCTTAGCATGACACAGTGTATCACAACAACAATTCATGTTGGTAATAAAAAAAGCCTAGTAATTTAGTTTATTAAGAAATGCAACAATACTCAAAAAGCTAACATTGTCAGAAAATGTTTCTAATTCAACGTAAAAATACAGTCTCCACTTCAAGTCTATCGGATTTATCCTTACAGTGATGGGAGGACAAAGTTCCCTGTCGGAAGTTTTGAGTAAGGGTTATTTAAGTGCCCACTCTCTAGTAATTGTCAATCTTGCTGCTCACTAGCAGACACAAAAAACAAGTCACTTTACCTTGAACTCAACTGCAATTCAAATGTTTCTAGGTAAGCAGGTTGATAAACTCACGAAAAATCTAAAAAAGAAAAACATTAAATAGTGAAAGTTCTAGGCCCTCTAAGTTACAAACATATCTGAATAGACCACTCAACCCAAACTTTTCCTGGCTTGGTAACAAGAGCTTTGTCAGCTGTTGGTTGTCAATGCCATTTGTACAATTACAAAACACTACTTGCTCCTTGAAAACATGGAACAAGGCATTCAGATGCTGTACTTTAGGTCAGGGGATACCACTAGAAACTCATTACATTATCATTTTCAATTTTCATCTCAGTTTTATGTTCTGAGCACCTTCAGGAGCATGAATGATGTAACAGGCCACCCAAAGCGTGCCAGACAAAAAGTTTTCATGTGTACTCTTGGTTAAATCTGGAGTCAGACTGCTTTTAACAGCCTCAACTGTAAAGCTTCAGCAACCCAATATTCAAAGCTTACCTTTCTGAAAGATAGGTCTAGTTAATGCTATGCAAGTCACCAACGTATTTCTCATTTTCAGCTACCTAGGAAAACTATAAACTAAAAGGGGTAATATGTTACAAATTTGTGAAACTGTTCTGTCTGAGGAGAACACCAGTGAATCAACTTAGAGGAACAGACAACAGAAACCTTATCCACCATGGCCTTTCAAGGAATAATACATCCTCCCTTTACCTTTTCATCCAATGTCTGGACACAGACCATGACCCAGAAAGGTGGGAAAACAGCTGGTGTGGTAACATGATCAGGACAGAGTCTTACACAGAACAGTCAGAAATAAGTGTATGTGATTATCATTCATCAAATCACCTTTGAGCATTCAAATAACCTGAACTCATTCAAGGCTGGAATGAGGTTTTTTTCTTCAGTTATGTCAGACAGAAACGGTCAGATGTTTATCCTCTCTCCTCCAAGTCAAGTTTATGGAACACTCGACTAACACCATAAAACATTCTGCATAGGTACTGTTATTGAAAGACATGCACGAGAAACAGGCCTGAAAGACCAGCCAGATGGAGAACTGGCAATCCCAGAATGGCAAAAAGTAGCATACAAGGAGGATGCTCTGCATAGTTTTCTAAGGCATAACCTTGCTCTGAGCCCTGTTCCAGCTCCCACAATCTCACCCTGCTTTTTACTTAAGCACAGCAAACTTAGTTTCACTTTCCAGTTGTTCCTCTTGCCTGTGGCGATACATTTCATAAGGAAAGTACTTTTGACCAAGCTGTTCAAACAGAGGAGCTCATAAAAATGCAGAACTATTTGCATGCTTATGAAATAAACAGATAATCCATTTTCATAATGAAAATTAAACACACCTATCAAACAAAGGCACAAAATCAAGGCTATCAAGTTCAGTATTAATTTACACTAAGTAAATACACTGTATGAATCAGTACATAAAATTGCCTTCATGGAAAGTAATGTGCAAAATGACTAACGGGATACTGTGAGCAGATAGAAACTACTCTATCCTTCCTACTTCTCCATCTGCTGCAAAAAGACCACAGACACCACAAACCAAGATCTCTTCCTTCTTTTAAATTTTTCTTTATATTTTTGTATCACTTTGCTGTTAGTTGACATTACCACTAACTGCTTACTCTTCTACATAACATTCAAAGCTATAGAAAATACTGTTGTAAAACTACACTTTACCTATACAGTATTGCAATTCTTTTAGTACATGCATTTTCATTGTGTAAGAAAACCAAAGCAAAAAGTGCCATACTAGGGATAGAAAGAGGTTAGAGAGGTTAGTATTTGAAGCAATTTTAGGATAGAACGGAACTTCAGCAAATTACTTTGCTGATTCGACATAAACATGACCTCAGTGTAAGGGAGACTCCAAATTAGAAGTGAGCAGTGCAACAAGGGGGGTTGGTTCCCTGCATCTTCAAGTTTAGGCTTATGGCAGGTAACTGAATGCAGGTCTGGACTGTGGTGATCCCACTTGGGCTGCACTGGCTGTTCTGCTGAGCTGCAGAGTCTGCAGGCAGCCAGTCACTCACAACCTGTAGCTGCACAGGCTGGCTGACACCAATCCCCATTCAGTCCCACACAAAGTACCACTGGCAGGAGGAAGTGGTCACCTTGGTTTAGCTCTGCTGACACACAGTTCTGTTCTTTACAAGAACTTGAAGTACGCCTGAAAACAGAGCTACAGCACAAAATGGAGCAACTGTTGAACGAAGTAGCCTCTACCAATTTGTTGCTGCCCCAGGCTGTCCCCTCCTTTTGCCAGGAGCTAGAGTCAGAGTGCTGGCTGCAGCATTTGCAAGCTTAGTGCATCCATGGAAGTGTATCGGGGGGGAAAAAAGGCAACCAGAAGCTGTACAATGATATTTAACCTCCTTTTATCTTTACCAAAAGCCAAAAAAAACCCAACCCAAGCCCAACCCCCGATACCTAGCCACTTTTTAAAATTTTATTGGAGATTTATTTTATACACTCTGAAATACTTTAATATGCATAATTTTTTACTAGTGGAAGGTCTGGAGTTTGTAATCTTCCTAATCCAAAGTGGCTGTATGGTAGCTGGCTGCCAAACAGTCAGCTTAAGCTATGAAACAAATGCCCTCATTCATAAATTTTTGGGATTTTGCTGTGAGCCAACCAACATTCAGCTGTGATACACTGTGTCCAGCTCCTCAGACTGAACAGGCATATTTGAAATAGTGACATTTCATAGGCTATTCAACTCCTCTGGCTACCAAGACAAGTAGGAGAATGACTCACTCTGTACTCTACTTATCATATGCTTTAGGTAAACTGAACTTAATATGATCCTTTCCAAAACTATTGCACATATGACTGCTGGGGAGGAAACAACAAAGTACCCACTGGATCACTTAGACAAGGTGAAGTGTTTCACTAAATCTGACCAGTTATATCAATCTGCCTTTTTTTTTTTCAGACAGATACTTGCACCCTCTTAGCAGCAAGGACAGCACAGGTTCCATGTATTCTTACCAGCTTCTTTCAGCCCTACCCACTCAACAGGACACTGATGTCAGCACACATTTAAATATGCAAAGACTCCTTCTGCTGTATGTGCTACCTGCCATAAATATGTGCAATAAAATGGTGAACTACAACACAGGGTGAAGTTAGAGCAAACACTTTGTAGCACCTGCCTAACTCGACAGTAGTAAGTGCTCTTTGTATTTCACTACATGTGAGGAAATGACAGTGCTCATTATTTACAGACTAATGTTTCTCTAAATACATCCTTCTTAGTGTTCTTTTTGGTTCTAGTTGTACAGTGGCTCCTAGTGTACAGAAACAGACCAAATAAATAAATTACTGTTTTGTAAATTATAACATCTCCAATCAAGACTTGTAGCCAGATGAGCAATCACTATATGAACACAAAAATGTACTTCTTTTGAAAAAGTTCTTTTATTAGCAAACACTGTGGTATAGGAGGCTTGCTATTGAGCTGAGTAAGCTGGATGTAGAATGGGCAACTCAGCTGCTCAGTCTCCAAAAACACAGCACACCTTTAGCTTTTCACTTTTTTTCAGGCTAATCAGTACATTTTATCCTGAACCACAAAAGGTATCTCTTATGTTACAGTAGAGCACCTCCTACAAAAAATTCAAGCACAAGGATCAACAGGTGTGTGTGAAGAACAGAGAGATGATGGAATGAAGGACACCAGGCTCCTCCAGTGCCTACAGCATGCTCGTGGTGAGAGCTGTCTGCACTGGGCATAGAGTCCAAGGGTCTGTAGCTAGGGGCCTTTGGGTACCACAGTAGGACATGGACATGTCAGAAGACAATCACAGGAAAAGCTATCAGATATATCAGCACAGCAGTGTTTCTGTCTGTAAAAGCATCTGTGCAACTGAGGATAGTAAAAATTCACTTGCACTAGCAGACTGTTAAAGCCAACCTAACACAAGTGTTAAGGCTGTTCTTACTGTGGTACATGACAAAGATTTTCTGGCAGCTGTGAAGGAAGTGCCTTAGGGCACACAGGTGCTCTGCAGAAATCAGTTATTTGCTTTATATTTCTTTTCCAAGAATCTGAACTAGGAAATACAAAATAAACATGCTTATAAACTACCAACACAGAGGAGAACTTCTCTTTGTGGTATTACATACTTAGTATTATAATTTATTCAGTTCCTCTCTATGCCAATATTTTTCTTCTCTGAGCAGGATTTCTGCAATTAAGGCCCTTAAAAAGGCTTTAGGGTCACTTACCAAGAAGGAAAGTTACACAGCTATTTTAGGGGCTACTCTGACAATGAGCTGAGTAGGTGGATACAAGAGATATATCAGTTACAGCAGTGCCAAGGTGAGCAGAGGCATGGCTAAAAATACAACTATTTGGGAATGGGAGGAAATACTTCATGAAATCATCACCAGCATGTGGGTAATTGACTTTTTTTTCTTTTTTTTTTTTTTTGAGTCGTGATGTTTAAAGGTCAAAAATTTAAGCACGGAAATTTAAGTGTTCAAGCTCTCAGTCCCCAGTAACCCCAACCCCAGTGATGTCAAACCACTCGTGGGTGTGTAACGGGCACTGCTGACAGCACCAGAGCCCAGCCTTGCACCCACAGCACATTCACAGACTGCCATGGAAGAGCAGCAGTCAGTGAGGACCTCAGCTAAAGGCACTACTGCCACTCCAGTTACTTCACTACAGTTACACAGCAATCATCCAAACAAGCAGCTGTACAAACGGGATATTGAACTGCTGAAACTGAGCCACTGCACATACAGAGGAAAACCTCAGTGAAGGTGTGGTGCAGGATGCACCTCTTGTAGCTTATAATGTGGCAAAAACAGATTTTTTTTTTTAAAAAAAGCCCTCCTTTCATGTTACTTCAATCTACTTCTGTGTCACCTAGAATATAAGCCACATTCACTAAGCACAATTTAAATTTAAAATGCTATGCAATTGGGTGAAGTGCATTGCCAAGTGGAAAAAAGATCAGAATACACTATACTAATACTACTTTCCCTTTAAAATGGGTTGCATTGTCTTGTAAAATAGCTTTAAAAACACCCAAACGAAAACCAGGTCTGCTGTGCAGATCTAACAAGTACTTTTGCCAAACAACCATTAGCTAAATGTCAAAACTTTTACATGTTGGCCAGGCTTATACTACAACAAAGGAAGGGGGTAGGGTAAATGTGTCATTAACAAGTATTTTAAAAATAAAGCATTCATTTCTTATAAGTTTAAATCATCTTTTAAAAAGAAATCATCTTAACACAAGTTATCTTATTTTATGTTAGAACAGAACACCACTTCAGCGTTATTAAAATGATAATTCAAACATCTCTTAATTAGTACAAGCTGTAAGAGAACAAGTACTGGGATGTAATGTGCTATTTTAAGTCTGTCCTTGCAATGTTAACTTGTTTCTAATTTCAAAGTCTTTAAAGCATACCTAGGTTATTTTTAAAATTGATATCTATATTAATATTCTAACTGCCACTATACACCTATGCTATAAAACATTCCTGATTATCAGTGTTTGGAAATAAGGGCATTTTCCCTGTACACTAACAAAAGTGATGAGCAAAAATCATGAGATGAGCTGCAGCATCATTACAGTTTCAAGTAAAACAGATGTGCATACAGGTCTTCTGCTCTGGGTTTTGACACTTAACAGCTGCCATTGCCAGACCAATGAATTTATAATAAGAACTTAAAAAGAAATATAAACCTGTAAGGAAAGTTACAAGTATGCTTTTAAAAAAAGATCTCTACTGATGAAGCAGTAATGCACTATAGGGAATCAATAGTCACATCAACATACTTTGAAGGAAATCCTAGAAATCCTAGTTCATTAGTTTTGTCCTCACTGAACAACAGCGGTATTCAAGTATAACAGATTTAAGAGTCTCGGATTTAAAGTGATAACTAAGGATCCACCTTGGATCACTTTAAATCCGAGACTCTTAATTCTGTGATAATTGGTGGATCACTTTATCTCTACCTTGCAGATAAAGATATCTCACCTTGAAGCCTGGTGAACTCCCAGATGTACAATATCCCTTGATTAAGTATTAACTGTACTATAAAACCCATGCAAAAATTCATTTTTTAAAAATAATTTCTCAATATCTAGGATTCCTTAAAACCACTTTACTAAGATGAAAAGTACCCTTTGATTTCAGGGGCAAGTCCGAGTGCTTAGTTATATCCGAAGCAAAAAAAAGGAAAACAATTCCTCACATCCTTCACATTACACAGCTGTTACTCCAAATGGAAAGCAAATAAAATGCACACTGACTTTTTGAAGCGGCAGCATTTGCTCCAACCTCACATCCATCCTAAGCAGCTCATGCACTCAAACTTTAAAAATCATCCATTATACAAACTGACTATCTGACAACATGATAGCTGAAGGAAAACACTTCCCATCCCTCCCAGTCCCATGCCCACAATCACCTTTCTTTGCTTGTTCTGTTCCTCCATTTCCTAACACTGCCTGTGCTATTTATTTCCTTACTCAAAAATGGTTCAATGTGCCTTTGAGGTTTCTGCTATATTTGGGATCATCTTAAATAACTCTCCAGACAATTGTACCATCAGGCCTTGCACTCAGACACTCCATGTATCGCAGCTCTGCGGGCCACGGCCTTATCCAACCTGGCTGTGGACATTGCCAGGGTTGGGGCATCCACAGCCCTCCTGGGCAACCAGTGCCAGTGTCTCACCATCCTCACAGTAAACAAGAAGTTGATGCCAGCCCCAGCTCAGTCCTGGGTCAGAAGCTACTCTGGGCTGTGGTGGCACAGGTCAGCAGCAGCACAGTAACCTGAACAGGAGACAGGCTCCCTATCTAGGGCAACAACAACAGCATGAGGAATTTCCACCCCCATCACTCATTCCTAACCTCTGTCTCATGCACGTGGTCAGGTAAATAATGTTATGCACACCTGGTGCACACAATTGAAGCTGTATCTTGATTATGAGTGCACTTCATATGCAACACTAGGTAGGAACTGATAGCCCTGATAAAAGGAAAGAGGCAGAGAAAGTAGAGCTGCTGTAGTTATTTAAGTTCTGCCCACCCATTTTTGTCAATCCCAATGCAGATCACACTAGGTACTTTCTGCAGAGAAGGAAACAAACCACAGCTCCTAGGCAATACTGGTCACTGACCAAATCTTTTTCCATGCAGTATGTTTTAGCTCATGTCCATATAAAACAAGCAAAACCAACTCTCAGTTCCAGCATGTCCAGGATTAAGGCAAGGTCCTCCCCATGCGCCACTCAGCCCGCAAAGAGCGGTGTGAGAAAGGGCCTTGGCGCTGTGGGGCTCCACAGATCATTGGAGAAACCCGTCACACCACTCCAGTGTGTGCTCTGCCTTCAGTGCAACACAGGTTACCCCTAGTGAGTGGCCACAGAAGGAGCAAGCAGTGCTGCACTCAGTGTTCATGTGCCTGTGCCAACCGACAGAGCTCAACATTTTGAAGAAACACACAGCTTCTAGGAGTGTCAGCCGATTATGGGCAATCCTAATTTCCCTCCCCCACCCCCAGCCAAAACAATAATGAAACAAAAGCAACAGCAAAGTACTAATAATCCCTATCCACTGTAAACACAGCTCTACCAGCAGAGGAGAAGCACTCTGTTAAGCCTTCCCTTCTGTACAGCTAGCCTATTCCAAATGGCAATGTGAAGGGCAGCAGTCCCAGTTACAGGGAGGAGAGGAGGAGACTTTAGAACAAAGATGAACACCAAAGCAGTCACTCTGCAGCTGCTCCAGAAGGTAGTAAAATTAAACAGTGTGGACAGCTTTTGAGATAGGCCTTCCACAAAAAAGGTTGAAGATATTGCACCATCTAAATAACAATCCAATCGATGAACAAACGGAACAAAACCATAAATTTTGTTTCTCAGGAAATTGCTTTGCTCCTTCCATGCAACTTCCTTCTCTCCTGAGAAAACAAATGCCCTGAAGCACAGTGACCACATGCTTATTTGAGTATACAATGAAATTTCCCTTAATGATTAACTCCAACTCTCTTTTAGTTTAAGTAACGCCTTACTCAGAGGGGTTTTCTTATAAGCGAGCACTCATTCATTTGTCGTATTAACTACCTAGCTCTATTTATCATTAACTTCAATATATTTTGCATGTTTACTTTGCTCAGGCTACTGTTTGGTACTTAATTCGAGTATTAACTTCATTTAGAACAGTGTAAAAGACTGCACCTATTTTGTATATATAGATATATATCATACCATCACCTGGCATATACCTGTAACCAAAGCCTTGCCATAGTAGTTTGTTCCAAAGTGGTTTCTCAGGCTTTATAGAAGGGCTGAGGCATTGCCCTTGCATTAGGAGAAGTTGTCACCTGCTGAACTCTGCTAATTTATTATGCTGAAAATTTATAGCTGCTGCTGTTGGATTATTCAATGAGCAGCCAATGGGCAGCACCATCGCTGGCAGTGCATGTTCCACAGGGCATTAAAGGTAACACATGAGCAAAGTGTGCATGAGATGCAAACATGTAAAGAATGAACACCTCCTGAAACCCCCACCACAGCAGGCTCCGGGGGGATCTGTTTCAAGTTTATACAGTTCTTTAGTTTAAGACAACAATGAAGGGGAATTGGTAAATACAAAGAAATGAGGGCTGTATTAAAAATGCATTAAATATTTTCCAAAATAACTTTTATGTGGAAATTTTTAGGGCTTCTGTAGAATTGTATTAAAACACAAAATCTGTATGCATGCACAAAGAGCAGAAGAAATAAAACATGAAACCAAACATCCTTTCAGAGACTGCAGAACTTTGCTACCTATCTGTTAATTGGGTGAGAAGACTGGAGACATGAAAATCTTAAACATATCTTAGGCAAAAAGAAAATCCATGTCTTTAATCATTGCAGTTAGTCTGAGATGATAAATTCCAAACATTCAAAAAGTAGCACTTAAAGAAAAAAATCATATGTTTCTAAGGTCTATCTGCAGCTTTATTTGCTCATTTTTGCACTCGAAATTGGTAAGGCTACAACTGCAAGTTTGTCTTTAATAGTAAATGACAACACCAATGATATTCTTATTTCTCTGCTGCAACACTCCAAGATGCAAAACGTAACCAAGCAAGGACCAACATTATCCTTACCCTGATAATCATCTTTTAGCACCATCAGGGACTTCAACTGTCCATTTACTTTCTACAAAACATTCCTTGACACCAAATTTCTCTGTAACCTCCATCTATATTTATTGAGCATCCTCACTGAACTATTTTGTACTATCACTCCTTTTTTTCCTAACGTAAATGTTTCACACTTAATTTTTTCCCGAAATTTTATACACTATAAAGTTAAATGCTACAATTATTTCATTAAGGGACTGGGCAAACAGCAGCACTGGATCAGGAGAGGTCTGTGCAGCCACGGCAGGGGAGCCAGGCAGTGCTTTTCATACACTTGCTTTTCAAATAAGCTTCAAAAATCCACAAAGGGGATGTTCTAGAACACCAAAAAGCACAATTTATCACAGAGGAACACGACAACAAAAATATTCAGCCAGTTTCTTGCTTTCCTTTAACAGGTGCTTTTGTGACGTGGAGCAGAGAAGCATGCGCTAAGCAGTGAATCACCTCTCCTGATCAGCATCAGCCCATCTCCAGAGCCCAGCCTCCTCCCCTGCATCCGGGCGGGGGCTGGGGGGGCTCCGAGGGAGGCCGGAGCCCCGCCGAGGCACCGGGCAGGGCCCCGGGCAGGTCCAGGGAGCGGCCGGGGATGAGTTCCCGCCCGGCGCGGAGCGGGAAAGTGGCGGGCGGCGAGTCCGGCTGCCAGCGGGGGCAACCGCGCTCGGCCCCGCGGGCTGCGGGCGGAACGGGGAACGGCGAGAGGCGCCGGCGCTGCCCCGGAGCTGCGGGGAAGCCCTGGAACGGAGCCCCGGCTCGGGGCGGCGCTGGGGCGGGCAGGGGCGCCTCCTGCCCGGCTTCACCCCGGGCCGCCAGCCCGACCCCCGCTCGGCACTTCCAGGCGGCCTTTCCCCACCGTCACCTGCTCCGGGCAGAGGCCGGGCCAGCTCCTGCCCACCCGTACCGAGGCGCCGAGCCCCGGCGCATCCTCTCGGCCCGCCTCCCCCGAGCCACGGCCGCGGGGACGGAGCTGACCCTGTGTAACCCCCGCTCCTTCCCCGACTGACCCGGCCGCCTCCACTCCTCCGGAAGCCCCGCGGGCCCCACCCCGGGCCGGGGGCAGCGCCAGCCCCGCACCCCCTCTTCGTGCACGGCGCGACCCTCCCGCCCCTCGCCGCTCCCCAGATGCTGGCGAGGGGCAGCAAAGGAGAGCGGACCGGCTCTGCCCCATCCCATCGCACCCCACTCCATCCCGTCCCGTCCCGTCCCTTCCCCGGCCGTCCCGCCGCGCAGAGCCCGCACTCACCGCGCCCAGCCCCGGCGCTACCGGCAGAGATCACAGCGGTACCGGCGACGGTACCGGCTGCTAAAATGGCTGAGGGCGCGGGGGAGGAGCGAGCCCCGCGCCGCCGCCGCCAGGGCCGCCCATTCCTCCCTCCGCCACCGTGACGCCACCGGAGAAGGGGCGGGGGCGGCCGCGGACCCAGGCCCTGGTCAGTGCTGCCGGCGCGTCCCGAGGTGACCCCGGGGCTCGCAGGCTCGTGAGGGAGTGACACGGGACCCTGGCCTGCGGGCAGAGCTCGGTTAGCGCGGCCCCGCTGCGGGGCTGGTTACGGTTCCGAGGCTCACGGAACAGGCCGCGGGGCAGGCGGACCTACGGGCACGCGGCAAAAGCCGCTCCAGAAAGCCCAGCCCCGACCCCCGGGCACAGCCTCCCGGGCAGGCTCCAGCTGGAAGCAGCAAGGCCGCCAGTCCGGATCTTTCAGGCTGGAACAGACAGCTCAGAGGTTTGTAACCCAGTTTTGCCCCTTGACAATCTGGAGACCACCAGGCCCAGTCGGAGGCCCCTTTGGTCTTTACTCAGAACACAAGAAACGGGTTTCAGCAGCAGTGCTGACGAGAGCAACTGGGATTACTCACAGTGCGGTTCAAAAAGCCAGAGGCTACAAATATCCCCATGATTCATGCAAGAGTTTGCCAGATGGTTTTAGCTGTTTTCGAGTCTGAGGCTTCTTCAGAAAAGAAGAAAATAACGTGCTTCTGACAGCACCACTTCTTAATAGCATGTAAGGGAAGAGGAAACATGCCATGCTCCATCTATGCCTAGCAGAAGTCCAGCAGGTTCCTCCCCCGCCCCATATGGAGTGGGACAGAGTGTAAAAAACCAAAATTGGCATACATTACATAGCTATCGCTATATTTGGTAACAAGTTTGCTTCCATAAAAGACAACACCTTGCAGGAAGCTAAAATGTTCTGGCAACAACTGCATATGCAATGTGGATGTTATATTTAATAATTCTCAGAGAAGCAAAAAGCACATCACTTCCTTGGATAGAGGCTGAGCTGAATCACTGTGTGGGTTTTGCTCTGTTTGGACTTCATGACACTTGGGGCAGTCTGTTATACTCTCACTTTGTTCTAATTTGTTTCAAACCCCATTGTTTTTCTTAATGTTACATCTTCACTAATAAGAGAGCCTGGATTGCACAAGATGCCCCAAGGCATATCTGTTTCATGCAGATTACTTTTTTGATCTAAACTCCCTAAATACTTAGAAGAGGTTGGGCAAACCAATTTGCCGCAATTTCATTTCCAACTAGAACACTGACACAGCCTGTTTTCTAAATCTTTGTCATAAATAGCAAACGGGCAAGAAAACCTACTTGTAATTTATTCCAGCTATTTTGTACTTCTTATAGTCGTAGATTTTGAATTAAGTGAGTATAGATTTACCTTGATGTGGGTAAGGAAGCATGTCTTGTGCCTTAGCCAGCTAAAGCACTGGAATGGCCACAGTGGATCGGAGCACTGCCCAAGCTAGAGCATGATGCTGTTCCCAATGAGGACTTCTGCAGCTTAGAGACCTTTGGCTAGAAGTAGCTTATTTCAGCTCTTGATAAACAATGGAAAAGAAATCCAATCTCTTTCTTAGTCCTATAAGCTTCCAGCATCTACAGCTTGATGTCATTCCACAGTCTAACTTCTTGCTGGGTGGAAATCACTTTTGTATGTTCCGTGTATTCTGCCGGGTATTTCCGTATGATGTCCCCTGGCTTTTGCATTAGTTAACCATTCTCTCTTCTCTCTCTATGCCACTCCTTGTTTTACAGATTTGTAACACAGATTCCTTGCACTACTACCTTATTCATCGCTCTTCTAGGCTGACAAGTCTCACATTTTCCAAGTGCAGTTTCACAGTACCTCCAAGTCGGAGCTTCCATGTCTCTACTGCAGACTGAATGTCCTTGCTCCCACATGGATTTCAGGTGCTTCAGGTTGTGCACTTCTGCTGAGTGTAACTCCTCCCTTGCCTCTCCCTTTATGCCCTCCCTGCTGGAGATCTCACCAAGCCATGGGATCGCCTCATCAACCTCTTTTTGGCCCTGAACAAGCTGGCCCTGTGTGCCATAGGAGGAAGCTCTGTGGGGAACCCCAATGCCTGCAGGGTTTGTCCACTCCTGTCCCCAGGTCAGGCACCACTGACTGACATCCAGGCCTCAGTGCTGTTGTTGGGGATGCTCAACAAAATACTATATCTGTTTCAGGAGGATGAACATCTAGGTCAAACTAATAATTTCAGCAAAGTTGGAAATAAATTTTGATTAATTACAATTAAGGAAAAAATATAACCTGCCAGGTTATCATTAGAATAATGAGTCCTAAAATTATACTTACTACAGATAGGGTGTCCAGGTGAAGAGTCAAATACACCTTGTCTTGTGGAGGTTTTAGAAAGAGCACCATGGGAAACCTTTCCTGCAGCTACAGGTATGCAAATGCCTGCCTGATTTTCATAGGATTTACTGATGTAGAATATGCTCTTTTGTTTGTTGTAAGATACATTTTCATTTAAAGCAGTTCTTTGAAAGACTCCAAACATTCTGTTTTGAAAGCAAAGCAGAAACAGATTTACTTGCTCTTTATATATAAAGCTATGGTTAACTAGTAATTCCCTGAGGATGTGTGATACTTCAAAGGCTTTAAAACAGGAAGCTAAGACAAGGAAGCCTATGGTCAGGAAGCTGACATTCACTACAAGACGTGTAAAATGTCTTTGCAAACTTTGAGAGGAGTCTTAAAAAAAAAATTAGAATTATCTTTGTATAACAAAATGTCACAGTATCCTCAAAACCAAATCTGACTGAAAGGATTCTCATTGTCTCTCGTGTTGCAACTCCTTTGTATCATTCCAGTAAGAAACACCCACCAACGATCTCCGTGGGATGTGATGAGTTTAACAGCACTTCCCAGACAGTGAAGTCATTTTGTACTGACGCTGATTTTCAGCCTTATCACAGAGGTCAAAAGAAGAGAAAGGGATCTTTAGGAGAGGATAAAGCCAAGGCAAGAAGGTCTCTGTTTTTCACCCACAATTCAATGCAAGCTTGGAAAGAGTAAAGAGCTTCTCACCTTGTTCCCGATATCAGCAAAGGGATTGCTTAATCTTAGCACTTCTAATCTAAGTAATAAATCAATATCTGGCGCCTTGTGGGTTGTTTATTTATATTAGGAGCGATGACTGATGAAATCAACTATTTCCTAAATACAGTCCTGTTTTTCTTCACAGACTGTACAGTTAGAATCAAAACAACAGAAAACAAAATTTGTACACAAAGTGGGCTATTTTGGAGCAAGCACTCTCCCAGAAAAGTTACCTGAGTTTCGTCTCAGGCTGGTAGAGTTTTCGTGTTCCCCTTTTTGCACATTGGACCGCCACATGAACTCTGCCCGTCGGGAGTAACGCACTTTTGTTCACTCCAGACCCTTTTAAACTGACCCGTGTGTTTTTAAAGAAAACAAAACCAACATAGCAGTCAGTCATACACATTTGGTGGCACAAAGGCTTACTGATATCTCCAAGTAAGTGCATTCCAAGGAGGAATTTCCAGTAGAGGGAACTGAGGGATGGTTGTGAATAAAGGGCAGCATTTTAAGAGAAGGGGCTGCTACCAAACGTATGAATTGTTTTGGTTGTTGGTGCTTTTTGTTCAAGCTAGTTCTGTTCTTCCCTTAGTCTTATACAGGAAACCAGATTCAAAAATTTTCTGCAAATCTGCAGAAAACTTTTGAATCTGGTTTCCTGTATAAGACTAAGGGAAGAACAGAAATTTTTTTATTCTTTGACAGTTGTCAAAGAATAAAAAAATTTCCATATTTTTACATGAAAAATAAAAAACCCTTTATTGTATCTCCATCCATAATACTGGGCCTTTGGGAGAAGGAGCAGGGGGAATGTAGAGACAGAGTCTAATAGGTTCTCTGAACAAAAAACCTGCAATCCCCTGATGTACCCAAATATGGCTTCTCACTTTCAGTCATTGTGTAGAAAAATGACCGCAGCTTGCAAGCACTGAACATACACTTGCATTACATAATGAAGTTGTTGGTTTAAGTCCTATTCCATGCACGAAACAGAAACATGTACCTGCTCGCAGCCATAGCATTTGTATTTTGCAAAACCAGCAGCTTCATGGCCTGCTCAGATGTGTGCAGAGGTTAGAGCTACTTTGCTTTCCAGAAGTGATGCCTGACAGTAACACTCTACCTGCTTAGGTTTCAAGACATCAGAGCAATGACACATTTTCTGGTTTTCTCTTTTCCCTGATTCTTTCCTCCAAAGTGGGCGCTTACTTATTTACTGATCTTGGGTCAAATCAGCACTCACAGGCAGTTCCATTGAGAGTGGTAGGGTTGCACACTATTCAAAGCCAAAAGAGAATGTAGTTTCAGTGTTCTCTTACTGTCCAGTTTATTACAAAACTGAAAAGCCCCATCTGAAGCAGAGCCTTGAAGTATTCGATCACAAATAGGATACAGTATGGACCAGGAATTCCTGACTGAAGAGTACACATTTTAAGGAAGGAAAGCAGTATTGACAGATCTGATATATACCACAATAAATCTAGGGAAAGATGTGGAACTCTAAATTCAATTTTGTTGGTGCCAATAGTTACATGTCTTATCGGCAGAACAATCAGTAGATCACCATAGAAATACCTAAAAATAGACTTCAGAGGAAACTTTGGACAGCCATTGCAAAGAAGACCGAATAGTTAGCACATAATGAAATATGTTCTATGCTGCTTAGAGACATTCAAAAGAAAGAAAATCAAGTGCTATGGAAATGAAATGTTTTATTAAATTTTTCACAAGATCCAGTCTGAAGTGCATAACCACAGCTAACAGTAGCCACAACAGGCCAGACATACTACAAAGAGCCCATGAGATTAGGATACATTATGGCTAAAAATATGGCTTAAAATTGTCTTCTTTCAGCATGTTCTGTACTCTTCTCACCAGGATCTCTTGAGTCTTCCAGTTTCCTTTAAAGGAGTCATAACATTTTAAATATGGTGCCCTAATTTATAATGAAACCATTTGGGGAATTCATTAGAGCAAAGACTAGACTTCAGTGAGGACTTTGACCTCAATAGTTTTTCTGTTTACATATGTGATGGCAGAAGTTTTTGAGAGGAACAGCAAGGCCAGCTCCTAATTGATACTTTTTTCCACAATTATTTTTTTCCATTTAGAGCCTAGATAGAAAAAGAAATTACTTGTTCCCCTTAACTTTGTTCAGATTTTTCATTTGAGCTCAATTTTTATAAAAATACAACACTCTTTTAAAAAAAAGTAGCAGTAGTCCTAAGCATGTACATTTGTGGGCTGGGTGCTGCTTCAGCTGCATTTCTGAGGAACATGGAACAGGGAAGAACAAACAATATCCTCTCTGGTGCTCCTGTACATGTTGTTCTCACAGGGAGCATTTGCATGTGCACGTATTGAGAAGTAATGTTGGTAAGGTTAGAATGACTCAACTTACTGCTTATCTGTTTGTAGCCATTCCTGTAAGCCTTGGGGGCAAATACACATCAGTAGATTGCATGAAGGACAGACGTCATCATGTGTCCAAACCATATTTTGGTGCAGAGAGGAGTACTTAACTCATTTTAGAGTAACTGGCTTCCTGTGTAACAATTCACCTATTACACAAAGATTAAATGGTGTGTTTCTTTGGGTTGTGATAGTTTATTTCTTAAAGCAAAAAACCAAATCAACACATAGTCCTTAACACTGATAGACAGAGCTCTTTTCTATACTTAATAATATAAAAACACACCTGACAGAAATTCCTAAAACTTATTTGGTGATAGACTGGCAATCTACTTATATGCAAGCCTTATAAAGTCACCTTGTTATTGTGAACTGTGTTGTGTGATTTTTTTAAACAAACTGTAAATGACTCTTGGAACATCTGTTTCTATGGTTGTAAATGCCTATAAAAATCAGTACAAACTAATCTGCTTTCATCAGATATACTTTCTTTTTGTTTCAGAGATTGCTGTGCCCAGGGGGTAAAATTATGGAGTCACAACAGAGAACTCTAGCCCAAGTATTGCATATGCTTTAAAGCAAGTAGGTAGCCTTCAAGTACTAAAAATATTCTGTGCATCCTGTCTCAATTCCAGCAAGCTGCCAGTCTGCCCTGACATGCTCCAGGAGTTCTGCTTCAGCTTGTTCCTGAACGGGAGTCCTTACAAGACAGTCTTGCAGCTTCCATTCTTTCATGATTTGCAAGACACTGCACCTCTAAGAATCTCATTTACCCAGCTTGTCAAAAAGTCAGGATTTAGCTGGAATTCAAATTATATTCTTTTAATTCTGTCTTTGTGGCAAAGCTTTGAGTCATAGCTTGTTTTTTCTAGTGCAACCCCTTTCTTCAGAGGCTAATTGATCACCGCACTGTTTCCCATCAGCCCAACACAGTTACCTCCATAGCACTGTGGAACATTGAAAAAGGAACACACATTCCAGGAGAAATGTCTTTTAAAATGTAATTTGTGGACAGTTTGCAGTAGTGGTACAGACCTCTTCAGCAATTTTGGCTATTACACTGAACAGCGTAAGAAAGGTATATGATTATTTTTCAGTTGGTCACCTTTTTCAGACCCTTTAGGAGTCACCACAAAACATTCCCCACATACACTTCTACCTCTCCCATCCACTTAGGTCTGTATAAGCTCTTGCTTACATGAACAAAGATGCCAGAATAACAAGTTCCTGTATTCGTAATAGCATTTTTCAGTCAACAAGTCAACATTTCCTTTGCATAGTAACTTCATTGCCAAAATCTTTTGGGTGTAAATTGATCTGTTTCCATTCATAATATTTGTAGTACACAAAACATTTGTCCAAGAAAAAAACAACAGAAATGTCACATAAAGATGGGAAATGCAGCTTAAAGTTAAAAAAAAGTATTTGAAATCTTACCTTAAGAAGTGCTTCCTGTGAGATGAAGGATTTGACTCAGCACTCAGGTCTGTAAAGTAAAAGCATTTTTAATGAAGAATCCAGGTGAAAGTCGGTCTGTAATGCTGTGGTAAAGTTATCAAAACTCTGACTCTTAAATGCTTGCACTTGTAACATTGACTTCCCTTTTAGCATCAAAACAGAAGAGAATTCTACTTGCACAATCAGTTTGTCATATCAGTGGCTGCTACCTACTTGTACATGTTGTTCCTGAGGTTTACAATTAACGTCATGCATGCAAGAAATATTAATGAAATATGCTTCATTTTCACAATACTTCTAATGACTATCCTTTTGTTTCTGTCAGTAGTTCTATTAC
Organism: Ifrita kowaldi; assembly: GCA_013398055.1. Classification (NCBI taxonomy): domain Eukaryota; kingdom Metazoa; phylum Chordata; class Aves; order Passeriformes; family Cinclosomatidae; genus Ifrita; species Ifrita kowaldi. Next base: position 73,991 of record VZRS01012332.1, read on the forward strand.
AAGTTAATTTCTGGAGTCAGTTATTGAATTTATTCACATGACACTACATATGCAAATTGTTTGCAAAAATTAGTTGTTGTAGTAGCTACAGAAGAAGTAAATGCTTGTGAATGAAGCCGAGTTCTGAAATCTACAGGCCCTAGGGCTGGGGAGGGGAATGGCTGCATTGTAAGGTGTTCTCTGCCCCTGCTACTCTGGTACTCAGAGTCCAACACTGCCCTAAAGCAGACATCCCCCCATTGTCTGCCATGATATCTGGCTCCACAGGCCAGCCCAGGTATCAGTATCACATAGCTGACAAGTACCCTGATAACAGTTTCCTGTTGTTCAGATGAATAGTATCACTTACAGACCTATTTTCTTACCGGACAATGATACTTAAGAAAGATGATGCTAGGGAGTTTCAGCTTTAGCCTGTGCTACCTAGATAATTTAACTCCTTCATTGGTATTCAATGGAAGCATCCTCACATAAAAGACTTGTAGCAGCTTGAGACAATGAGAAGGCAGTGCAAAAATAGGCAGGGTAACAAAAGGTACATTATATCCACTGGACAAGCAGCCTGAGCAACTCCATCTCTTTCCAAGTTTTAGAATATTATTTTTCATTACTTCATCCAACTGTATTATCAGACCTAACAAGAGATGCCTTGCTTATCTCCTCATTATCAAGGATACAAACAGCGCTAGGGCTGTTTTTCCTTTAGATATTATTGATTAGCATTGACATAACATATTAGTAACACTCTTCAGGAGAAAAGTCAGGAGCAGTCCAAGTGTCAGCCCAGGACACCAGAGCACAGCAGTGGCAGCACCTTTTCTCCCCTCATGCACAAGTGAGAGTCAGTTCTGCCTGCAGAGGCTGCTCAGCAAACAGGTCATGTGCAGAGTGTGTAGCACAGGACCAGTGCTAGTTCTCAGAATTTAAAGAGTTGCTTAAAGCAAAGCATGTCTTTCTAAGACATGTTTTCACACTGGACTTACGTATGTTATGGTAAGATGTGAACTCGCCAAATACCAGCTACGTGTTGAGCTGGCATAGTAAGTTCATTCCTTCTTACAAGCACACTTCTCATATTATAACGAATTCTGTAATTTGGAGACAAAGCACGTAACAGAACATAATTTCACTCTTTCCCCTTTTTATCTCTGCTGTCTATCAAAGTCTGTTTTATGCTGAGCATTTGACACAACACTGCTGTGGCTGGAGAATTAAAAGCTGTGTCCCCATTCAATGTTACACTGACATTCACTTCCCTTCCCAGAAATGGCTGGCCACAGGAGATAAGGCCTTTAGACTGAAATATTGCTGTGCAGAGTAAACCAGAACTCCTACGAGCAGCAGAGCTGAGAAAGCCTTCCAGGTTTTTAATAGATTTGAATCCCTAGCTCTTTTTCTTCCATGGATTTCCTGTTTCATAAGGATAACATCTCATTGCTCAACTAATGCTGTTACTATAAAAGATCATTCAACATTATTCACCATTTGCATGCTAAACCAGGTTGCCATGTGACTGCACATGCAAATCCTGTGTGTCTACAACTTTGACCCGATATCAAATTCTTATCAAAAAAGCAAATTTATAAGGTGGGACACCCTTTCCTCATAGAGCTTTCATTGTCAAGACTCGAGTATGTCCTAGTTATCCTGTGAAAACAGCTTTGTCCAATGCCTCAGGTAGGAATTTCAGATAACAAAACCCACCAACTTATTCAAGTTCACTCACAAAATTAGATTTATAAGCAATGCTACTTTTTCATCCTTTTCCGTATTTTGTATAATAATTTCAAATGTTACACACTTTTATACTCTTCTGCAAAATGCTACAACAGCACTTGAAGTGTGTAGTCCTTGCAGTGCAGGGGAAGCACTACAGACAGAAATTACACCCAAATTTCTAAGCATGTCCCTTTGCTATTCATTTAATGCTAAAACTATCAATTAATTTCTGAGACATGTTTCCAATTTTCACTTTTTTTTTTACATAGCAAACCCAGCAAATGCTCAATGCAATTTCCATTACCTTACATCCCATGCACAATATTTAGGACCTTTCAGAATTTATCTTGCAAATAGACATAATTATCTGGGGAAGTTATCACACTAAGCAAAGGAACAAGAATAGGCATTTCCACAGAAAAGAGACTCCATGAAAACTGCAACAGGCATTTAATGAGCTTCCACTGACTTCAGCAGCACAGGGCTCTGTGCTTACTTGGAGGGAATCAATTTAGATGACTGAAATATTGTGAAATTGATCTCCAATATGACCCCACTGACTTCTCTACATGGTGCTACACTGGGCACAAGGCTGGCTCACATGCTATAAAAAGTGTTGGCATAAGCACAAGGGAGTTCAGTAAAAATGTTAGAGGATTTGTGATGAACGGGAGGCTTAAACAGTTTTAAAGCAACAACACGAGGTTTAACTTTAGACTTGTTATTTTTCTATGGTGTAACTTAATGGCAATTCCTCCTAATACTGGATTAAAAAGTTTAAAATAAGCCATAATAAGCCATATTCAATATCACAGAAGGTCTACAGTAATAATACCAATTAAGCCTAATAGCGACCTAAGTCTGTAGGTCTAAGACATTCCCCTGGGTGTTACGTGATACTTCAGCCAAATACTGAAAAAAAAAATTAATAGCAAATAAATAGTTTTGGCAAATCAAGTTTAAAATGCCTGCCACTAACCCAAAATAAGGGTAAATAAATGCTGTCGGGTTTTTATCTCAGGATCAACATATTCCCAGAAGGATTCCTGCTTTTTTTCCCCACAGGCCCGGTGAGGAAATGGAACAAGGATGTGTAATATTCAATTACATCATGGTTTTTAGGCCTGTCTGAAGACAGAATTGATGCAAATCCATCTGGAGCTGGTAAGAGGGCTTTCTGAGAGTTATTATTCATGGTATCTCAAAGCAAACTGCCCCATTTGCAGAGAATATATGAACCCCCTCCTCCTCCTTTCCCTAACACACCTTTTAGGGTTCAGAGAAGAGAAGAGGGGTAAGAATTACATTTCAGGAATTAAATTTCAGAATCTGCTAGAGAATTTTACATCGTTGGTTCTACAGGCTTTAGACTACTACACTCTACTCCTTACAATTTAGCCAAAATATTTCAGATTATTCAGGCCACTCAATATCCAAAAATGCATTGTGGGAGCCTCTTGCTTCTGCTAACAGGCAGATGTATTGGGGTGGCTGTCAAGCACTACTCAGGCAGGATTATCAAGAGTTTGATTACTTATTTTATTTTGCTTATTTTGATATTGTATTGACTCAACTTGAATCTACACCGCAGGTTCCATCCCAAATTGCCAGTGAGTTGTGCTGCTCACATAGTTTACTCATTTGATTTTCAACTTATGTTCCCTTGAACTGCTCTGCCTTTGTAGTATGGCAGTGACCAATGGCACAGGTAATCTGCACTTCTTTGCTAAAATCACCTGCTCCCAAGAAAGGAAAGAACAGCTGATTAACAGCAGTAACCACTCCAGTTCTGGAAGGCTGCCTTTTCTTCCGAGGTGCAAACCAGGCTAAAGCCAAGCAGGACCAGGGCTGCCACCTGCTGTGCAAGTTTAATTTTTATTCTCCGTTACAAAAGCGAGTAATTTTGTAACAAGAGGTAAATTGAAGAATGCAGATGTCTAGCCTGATTTCCTTCATTTAAAAATCCTCTAGAGGAGAGGAATTTGACACGTGGCAATGGGGAAAAGAAGGTCTTGAAGCACAGGCATGGTCACTGGTGCACACTCACAGGGTCTGCAGGCAAGGGGTAGGTGCCTCACCTGAGAAGGTCACACACACCTGCTCTGTGACCTTAGTTCATGTGGGTACTGTCTACATGTGTACAACCCAATGTACTTCAACGTCTACAAAAGAAATATCTCAAAATACCAACTCCCGGGGACATTTGAACTGTTTTATACAGCCTGTGAATGAATGCATAAGAACTCTGTGCAACCCTACAGATAATATAAACTTCCTGCTAAATGTTCACCAAATTGCGCTTGTCTTCTTGACTGATGCTTTCTTTGCTGTTGGTTTGGGCTTTGTTTGTTTTGGGTTTTTTAAAGAAAAACAGATTTTATATAGATACCAAGTATTTTTAAAATATCCTTGTTTCACTTAACATCATTTGCAGATCATAGAAATCTCACTGCACTACAGAAATAGGAGAAAGCATGCACTAGTATTGTGGTGAAGATTTTAAAGAATCTTTAAATGAGAAAACTGCAAATTATTCTGCTTGTGTGGCTGAACCTCTAGAATTTTCTTTGCTTATCTAGTAGCCATTTGTGCTTTTTGGACTTAATAAAACAGCAGCAAACAGATCTGAAAAACAGGAATAATGTGAAATGTTTCAAGCTGGAATATAAGGATTTTTGTTCTTCTTTCCCCCTTCATTGGATAATTTTTTCAATGACATGCTCCTGGAGCTCCTTTGAGCTTATGTGCCCACACTACAGTTTCAGCTTATCCCTTTCCCTCTGCTTCTAAAGAAGCAGAGGAGTAAAGAAGAGTAAAGAAGGCTTAACAGAAATAATTTGGGCACATTTGTTCACCATTAGTTAGAGTTCTAAACAGAAAAATCTGTTGCTGAGTACATATGATCTGCTGGGTAACAATCTGTACTGAGTACCATAGCACTGACCTCCCATCTGGGCAAGAAGGGGTTGTGTCAGTGTTGGGACTATGGAAGAAATCTTCCCAGTAATCAGCCAGAGGAGAAAACTCAGCCCCCAGCTCTGAAGTATGTGAATACCATCAGCCAAGCTGTGAAAACGCTCACATGTACATAAGCCATGAATCCTGATAAATATAGAAAGCTCTGTGGTAAATATTTTCAAGATTTATGAAAAAGCCTAAGAGGGGCTGAGCTATCTGGAAATCACAGACCTGAAAAACTCTTTTGCATCTCCTGTTCTATTACTGGAAACTGTTAGCAACCATCCACTGATGTGGGATGAATAAAGGAGCCAATGACTACATGATTCATCTGGATACCAAGATGAGAACATAAGCTGAGATATTAAATCTGCATGAGATACACATTTTCTTGTTTCTTTCAAACACTGTGCACTACATTGGCCTCAGCAAATAACACAGCCCTCCCCACCCCCCTTATATTTAACCATCACCTCCTTCACAAAAAATGCAATCCTTACATATTTCAAGAAAACTTAGTTCAAGTTATTTATCACTAAATTTCAGTTCAGTGATTGCTGCAGTTTAGAGCTAGTTCTTTTCTACCCATCTCATCTGAGAACTACAAAACCTATTTCACTCTTTTAGGTCTAACATGAGAACACAATTCCTGCCTTCCTTCCTGCAAATGCTGACACCTTTTCCCAACCTCTGTTCTATCAAAATGCTTCGAGTGCCTAGGCCCCTGCCAAGCTCTCAGTGACCACATGGCCATCATCTCTTTTGCAGAAAGAGGCACGTATTCTTGGACTTTAAAATAAATCTCCCTTATAGGAGAGTATTGTGTCTCATGCAGGTGTGTTCTATTGTTAGAATAGAACTAGTTCAATTCATAGAATAACAGAATCATAGAATCATAGAATGGCCAGGATTGGACTCTTACTCCTTCCACTAGACCAGACTGCTCCATCCTCACAGCAAGAATTTCTACCTAATATCTAATCTAAACCAGCCCTTTATCAATTTAAGGCCCTTCTTCCTTGTCCTGTCACTCCATGCCCTTGTCAAAACTCCCTCTCCACGTCTCTTGGAGCCCTTTTAGGCACTGGAAGGTGCTCTAAGGCCCCCCTGGAGCCTTCTCTTCTTCAGCCTGAATGGTCCCAACTCTCTCAGCCTGTTTAATAATAGTAAATTGTTACGACTTCATTTCCTCTGTGTAGAAAAGTAGTCATAGCAACATTCTCGAGGGATAATACAACAAGACTTGTGCTGCTACTGAAAGCGAAGAGTGTGTCTGGGGGGTTATTTTATTAGTTAGAGAGCGTTGGAGTGAGAATTTCAGGGGGTGACCAACCACCAGAGGGCTCGCGGCTCCTCCCAGGCTGTTCAACGAAATGGTTAAACAAACCTTCTGTGACAAAGCACTTAAACATGACCTGTGTCCCGTGTGAGGCTCCTACTCTTTGTGAAATGCATTAGCTTGCACAGAAAACATGCCAGTATACCAGCTTTTCCTCAATAACTCATTAAGACACACTAAGACATGCCTCACCGTGCTCCTTACCGTGGGCTGCAGGGGAATCTCTGCTCCAGCGCCTCCTTCTTCACTGACCTTGGTGTCTGCAGCTGTTTCTCTCACATATTCTCATTCCTTTCTTCCACTGCAGTTGCACGGGGGTTATTTCCCCTTCTGAAATCTGTTATTCCAGAGCTGTTGTCTCCGTTGCTGCTGGGCACAGCCTTGTCCAGCAGCAGGTCCGTGCTGGAGCCGGCCAGCCTTGGCTCTGTTGGACATCAGGGAAGCTTCTGGCAGCTTCACAGAAACCATCCCTGTAGCCCCCTCGGCTACCAAAACCTTGCATACAAAGGTATAAGAGCAGCCTTTCGGTACTTTAAAGCATCTAATTTCATGGGTTACGTTCACAGAAATGTTCAAGTGTGTGACTGATATCTGTGCATGCTAATAAATGATGGGAGGGTCTAACAGAACCCAGGTTTGGCTCAGAAATCTTTGTGGAAAATGGACACTGCTTGATCACTGAGGTATCCAGCACCTCCTTCCCAAATATCACAAGACATAAAAATGCACAGTGATAGCACAATTATATGACATAGTAGACCTGACTACATAATATTCCATGATAGAATGAAATGGTACAAATTTCATACAACTTAATTAACCAGAGATTACATCATGTCATAGTTCTGCTTCCCACCTTTTGTGTTGTTTCTGAGACTGGCATTACATTTGTTTTACATTATGTTAAATATAGCAGTTCCCTGACTTTGAACACCAAATGTCACTGTGGTATTAATAACAAAGGCAAATTCCACACAGAAGGTTAGGGAAGACGCAGTGTTCTGAATCTCTCGGGTTGAGGTTCACAAGCAGTGACAGTGTCTCATAATCTGAAGTTAGTTCTAAAACTAAGAACTCAGTTGTAGCCAAAAGGGTTTTCAGTAAGTCGTCATGGATGTCAGTGTGCTCAATAAACCATAGCAAAACAGAACAAAAATAGAAAGCACATGTTCTTCTCCCTGCATATCTATGTAGATTTAGAGTGTGCCTCCTACGTATACCAGTCACAGCTTAAATCAACTCTAACAAACAATTAGAGACTGAGAAGAGTGCTGTTAAGGCTCAGCTTCCAAGAGAAAGCGTTTGGATGGTTCTTTGTAAAATGCCTTTTATTATACTTAGCAATAATATGGGGCTAGTACTGGACATGAAACAAAGCAAATGCCTTGAAAACTGAAAAATGGCTAAACAACATAGGACACAAACACAAAAGGGAGTGCTCTAAGGCATAAATGTTTGGTTGCTGATGTGTGAAAAGAGCAGTCATCTTCTTTTTGTTAGTTCTCAAGATACTTCAAATTTAAGGAGAACATCTGGATGGAAACTTTAATTTTCTTAAGAGCTGGTGTTTTATAGCAGATCCATTTTTTCCACACTCAAAAAAAATATTTTTCCCCAATCTCCAAACAACTTCAGAGAATGTGTTTACTCAGTATATGAAACTACAAAGAAATATTCGCATTTTTCAGTTTTCTCCTCCACCCATATTGCAGACTGACTGTACGGTTTGACCTCTTAATTTCAACAGAAGTAAAGTAATCAATGTGCAGATAAACTGTCAACTATGATTTTCTTTATCTCAGAGCAAACTTTGCTCATTCATGATAGTTCTGTACTTTCCCCTGCTTTTACCTCCATCTGCTTTTTTGTGTCTATTAATACAGCAGCATTTTATGTATGGGAAAAACTAAGTCAAATAGTGCAAACATGACAGAAATGTGAATCAGTGAGAAGCTGGTTCATGCAGTTGTCATCTAGCAAGTTTCTGTTGGTGCTTTATATTATTTTCAGTCCATCAGGTTAAAAAACATGGCAATGTGATACGCTTTTTAAACTTCTATTTTGAATGTTTCTAGTTGACGTTTACTTATTTTTTGGTATTGTCTAGCATATGTTCTAGCTAAATTAGCTGACAGGGAGAGATATGATAAATGCAACAGCCTTTCATCTTTCTCTCAAGAAGATTCCTTGAGAGGAAATCAGCAATTACACTACCACAAGCCTTTCTTTAAATTCATAAAAAATGCATGTGAGCAACTGACTCAATAGAAAGAAGTCAGAATAACTGATGGAAGAATCTCTATGAACCTAGATTCGTAGCAAGAAGAAAAAAACCAACGAAACAGAAAAAAATAAGAACCAACAAAGCCACCCTGTAGTGAGTGGCTTGCTGTAAGTATTGCATCCCCTGAGACCACTGAGGTGTCCTGCATGGCAGCTCATGGTGATGATCTCCCTGGGGCAGGGACACCTCTCAGAGTGCCCCTCGAGGCTGGGAGAGCCCTTACCCAGTATCTCACACCTGCAGCAAGGTAAGAATGTTTGATGTCCCATCTAAACGTGCACTGCATGCTCCTGACATGGATCTATACCAGCTACAGCTTCATTATGAGGAGGGCAGCCAGCAGCAGTGTTCGACTGCCAGCAGACAGTCATACTCTATTTCCTGTGTTCAAAGCAAGTAATCAGCCCTTGCCACAGCCAGTAAAGCATTGCTTTTGGTCCCACTGCTTTCACAAGCGATCCTGGGTTTGATTACTTTCTGTACTTCAGGAGTTAGTAGAAGTCAGGCTGGGGTGTCAAAGCCATCCTAACAACAAAAAAGCCCATTGAAAATAAGGTCAGAGGAAGAATACACATGTATAGACTTCTGAAGATTCAGCCTCAGTAGGGGAGCAGTTGTCCTAATTTGTGAAGGGAAAGTACATTTGATTTAACTCCTGGGCTACAAGGAATGAAGCAAGAAGGCCAAGTGAAAAGTGAAAAGAGGTAGTATGTAAGTAGGAAGCCAAAGAGACTGTGGTTTCTGTTTTGTACAGAAGCAGCCCTCCTGGTTTACAAGTGTTGTTGCTTTCTGTATACATGACTTGAATATATTCATGCCAATAGTCTGCAAGTGCTGCCCAGAGGCTGTTCTAAGTCTCATTTTGACTGCTCAAAGCATTTTCAGGCTGCAACTCCATGCCCAGTACTGTTCTTCATAAAACAAAAAATTACAAGCAAGGAAGATCTGTGGATATTGTTGTTCATCAGAAACATTGCAGGAGACTTAAAATATCATTTGCTTTGTTGCTCTTTTAGCTTGTGAGTTTTTGTTGTTTTGGTTTTTTGTAACACCTCCTATACAACAAGGGCACGAAGTGTCTAGTACACCTACAGGTGTAACTACATACTGATGTGTACAATCACATTTCTAAAGTACAGCAGCAGAACTTGGTGCTGAGGAAAGGTCTCAATCTATATAATTAAATTCAAAGTATTTGAGGACAGGCTTAAGCTAAGCATGTGCTTAAATGCTCTTTTGAATAGGAATTAAGGTCTTTTAGTCCTTCTACTTTGAAGTCCACCTTGTGATGCTTGTTGATGATATCTACCACATGCAAGATTTCAGGCCTTGCCTTTACTTTCAGACTCACTTAAGATGGAATTTGCAAATGATGTGTTAGGGAGAGACAAGATGCAGAGTTTTATTTTCCAGAGAGAGCATAAGCTGCCTTTAAGTTTCATACCTTGTCAGGGAGCAGCAAGAGTGGGGCTGCCCCACAGAGGCAGCGATCAGGAGCCAGTGCCCACGCAGGGGCACTGACCTGAACAAGGGCTCATCCCAGAGCATCCAGCCAGGCCAGGAGAACAGGGCTGGAATGCTGACAGGGGCTGTGAGAGTCCAGTGATCATTAGGAAAATGAGGGGGGACAAGCCAGGTCCAAGGTCAGTCCAGGAAGCCCAGTCAACAAGTCAGGAACAGCAAAGGCCAGAGCTGAGAACAGAGTCTGCCTAAAGCCCAGCCTGGGGGAGGACTGGGGCTCTGGGTGGTCAAGGATTCCTGGTATGCCCAGGGCCTGGCATTTCTTCATGGATTAACATTAGATTGCACCATTTTTATATTTAAAGAAGCCACTGACAGAAAAATAAATCTCATGCTAGATACAAGAACAAGCCTCAGGCTCTCGTGCAAACATTTTAGTTGCAGGAATTTATTGCTTTTAGGGAACCATTGCTATTGACATAGGAGAAACGTATGTTTACATTGGGTCTTAGTAAGATCCTAACTTCCTTGGACAAAGGATGAGAAGAAATGGTTAATAAACAGAAAAGAGCAATGGCTTAGTGTTCAGTCAATAATACTAAATTGTTATTCACAGATTTCAGGGTGCTTTTCAACGAAGCTGAAGAAACTCAGAGAGAATGCAGGAACTGTGCCTAGGACATCCACCAGATCGAGATCAGAGAACCAGATCTTTTGGATTTATATTGGATCACAGTCTGAACATGAATGATCCATATTGTGTTGTTGCAAAGAAGTATCAGTTGTACCAGGATATTACATTTTATACCAACTGTGTTCCTTCTTTCTAATGAGTGGAAAAATCACAGCAATACAAGAAATCAGCAGGTCACCTCATCCATTGCCACAACCCAAAGTAGGATCAAATGGATCAGCAAAGTGCTCCAGGTTACACCTAACTCTGGAATTATAATTGTAAAGTTAATCAGCTTCCTCATACACTCAACCAGAGAGCCCCAGAAAAATTAATGCCGGCAGTGAGACAGATAATGAGTAGCAAGGGGTAGAGGAAAGGCAAAGATGATTTATACCAGTATAATATGTTGAACTATGATGCAACTTTATCTTACTGAACATCTTCTTTATTTTTTATTTTAAAGTTATTATTTATTTTAAATGTTTTCTGAATGGTCAAAAATGTTTTGAAACGTAATTCTGTGTCCTTCCCCCAGCTTTGCATCACCTGCAAAATTAATAAGAATTTTCTCTGTTCCATTATTTACATTGTTAATATCAATAACAAAAAGACCCAGGCTGAAGACAGGCTCTAGAAAACCAGCAAAGTATCCTTTCTTTTTGTCAGTGAACTGTTTCTTGCTATGAACTACTCCTTGCTTTGCAGTCAGTTTTGTACAGACCTTATAATACATTTATCCAGACTGTATTTCTTTAACTTTTAAAAGAAAATGTCATGTAAGTGTCATAAACATAATCAAGCTGACAACAGGCTCTGTCCTATCCATAAGGCCTGTTCCCTATTGGAGGAGAAAATCAAGTTATCTGGTGTGATTTATTTTTGACAGATCCATGTTGACTGCAGTTGTTCTCTGGTTATCATCTAGGTGCTAATAATAGTTTGTGAGGTTTATTTGTCCCAGGAATTTTTCATGAATTTAAGTTAGTAACACTTAAATTGAGCTGTATATCTCTGGCTCCATCCCCCCTCTGATAACAGCAATTTACAGTTGCCTCTTCTGTTTTTTCCAGCATCTCATTCACCTTCTTAATTCTTCAACTGTCTTTCAATCATGTTCACTAGACTCAAACTGTTTGAAAACATTTGGTTCATCTGCGTGCTCTTTATCTGTTCTTTACCTGCTCTGGGCTGAGATGATTTTGTTCTCAGCATCACCAGTGCCAACTATCTGCTTGTGCATGATCTTTTTTGTAAGTCTAATACAACAGAGGCACCAATCCCTTTAGCTTTCTTCATAATTTTTTGATAGATTTTCTTCTGTGTTGAGTAGGGGGTTAATAATTTCTCTATATCCTTCTTAGTATAAATGTATGTAAAGAGCAGGTTTTATCTAGTAGCTCTTGACAGTTCAATGGTTTTGCAGCAATACGTTTTTTAGTATTTCTTTCTTTTTCTTAGTTATTTGACCCATCTTCCTTTGTATTCTCTTTATGTGCTTAAGGTCGATAGAGACCTCATGAGGTGGCCAAGCTAAGCTTACTGCTATTTCTGTTCTACTCACAATTGGGATAAATGGCCCTTTGAATTATTTTCTAAAGCCTCATTCCTTTTCTTAACTCCTTTCTTTAGACTTCCCTCCTATGAGATCTTAACTATTGATTGCTTAAATCTTTAGCTTTCATGGCATCTGTCTTTATTTAACTGATCTCTTTCGTTCCTCTTCAATGGACAACAAGCTGTTATTTTGCAAATGCTCTTTTTTTGTTGTGAGCAAAATACTGGCCACTTTTATGTTTTCAGCCAGTTATTCTTCACTGGCAGTCTCTAAAAAAAACCACAACAGCTCCAAACCACCCAGCCAAGCCCTCATATTCTTGAGGCTAGGCCATATCCTAAAGAAATCACTACACCTGAAATACCAGCACCTTACAATGAACTACTGTTCTAATGGAAAGGGTTTTTCACTTCACCAAAAATAAGCTCAGGAAAGAAGTCAGAGAAACAGACCCCAGACACTACCAAAGGTGAGACACTGAAATGCAGAGACAAGGTATGAAACTGCCTGGGGTTGCTTCTAGCAGTGGTAGCTGTCCTCTTGTATGTGACTGAGGGAGTGGAAGGAGATAGATCTGTTCCAGGTTGTTCATGGCAGCAGGTAATCCAATTGGTAGACCCCAAGAGAAAATACTCTGTGCTTTTTGAGCAGTAATCCTGTGGTTTAGAAATAGAGGAAGAAGAAAACTGCCAAATATTGGTGTTAATGCTGAACTGCTTGTTTTGAGTATTCAGGCTGTGCAGCCAGGTAGTGCAGGAGGTGTCTTGTTGCAGGTATGTGTGCGTCCAGTTAATGGGAGAGGCATTTGCAGGAACTTTGTGCTGCGGGTTTAGATCAACAATAGGTGTTTTTATGAATCAGCAGTGACTGAAAAACCAGCATTTTGTAGAATTCTTATTAAGCTCAAATTATGGAAAAGAGTCCTTGAAAATTTTGGGAAAGTCTGGTGGGACCCCTTCTTTCCCAAAAAGGGAGTAATTTCTTCTACAGCAGAATGGCAGTGACATACTGCCTCCAGCTTTATAGACCAGATGTTGTTGCCCCTGTGTCTATATAGAAATCACTTTGACTCAGCCAGTATTGATATTTGACTGGTCTTTTCAAACTTATTTGTGGAACTAAGCTTTTATTTTCAATTAATCAGGCTCAACAGTTTGGCCAGTGATGGTGCTGTCCTAACACTGTCCTGTGGAGAAGGAAAGCCCTGTAATGATCAGGATGGGGAGAGTGATGTGCTGCATGCAGGTCATGTGAAATAAAATCTGTAGGAGACAGCTCTCAGGGGATGTCCATGGCTCTGATTACCTTGACAATATCCCCTTAACCTGCTACTCTCTCTGGATCTCCACGGACCTTTGCCTTTGAGACACAGAGTTACATATTTGCAATACGACCTTTTCACAATGCCACAAGCCAGGAACCAAACCTGGACTCTGCTGCACAGGGCTCAGTCTGGCACTCATGGCAGTAAATCGTCAAAGCACAAAGACAAGTGGAGTCTGCGCTCTGTGCAAGGCACTGGGCACACCTGGCTGGAGGCACCTGCCCATGTCCAGACCAGGGCTTGAGCCCCGCTCAGGTTTGTCCCTTCCTCGGCCGATCTACCTATATCTGCTGCAATGGCACTTGAAAAACTCGTTTATCGAGTTAAGGTCGCTGCCGCTCGGGTCGGCGAACAGGACCGCGCTGACGGGCGTGCAGAGCTGTGCCCGGTCCTTGCCGCCCTCCCGGCCGGTGGCAACCGCGGGCAGCTGCGATAAGGAGGAAGAGGAGGAGGAGGAGGAAGGGGGGCAGCAGGGCGAAATCCGCGGCAACAGGCGGGAGGAAGTCGCGGACGGGGAGCGCACACCGCTGAGAGAGCAGCGGCCGCGGCGGCGAAGGGAGGCGGTGGGGAGCGGAGAGAGGCGGGCACAGCCGTGGCGGAGGGAGGAGCGGGCGGCCGGGCGCAGCCAATTCGGGGGATCCGTCCATTTTTCGGCGTGAGTCAGGCACGTCGGTGGGGTGATGCTGCGGCGCCGGGCAAGGGCCGGGCCATCCGCGGGGAGCGGCCCGCCCGCTCGGGTCCGGAGTCTCGGCCGTGCTGGCGCTGCCACTGAGCGGAGCGGTGCTTCCTCCTTCCCGTCCCTCGGCGGGGCCGGCGCCATGGCCGGGGGCGCCGGGCCTGCCGCTCCCTGACACCCGCCCGCCCACGGAGGTACCGCGC
>VZRS01012332.1:88295-202430 GCA_013398055.1 Ifrita kowaldi
GGGCAGCCCAGGACGGGCAGGAGAGGGAGAGCGGTGGGCGGCAGAGCCGGGCGGGGAGAGGAGGGTCCCGGGGTGGGGGGTCTGGAGTTGGCAGGCTCCGTGCAGCTGCGGCCTCTGCCTCCCCTCAGGCTGCTGCGCGCGGGACTCCTCCGGGCAGCGGAAGGGAAGTGCAGAACTGCCCGTGCCCCGAGCGGAGCTGCCCGCTTCTCCCGGAGCCTGGCACTGAAGGGCTGCAGCGGGAGCGTCTAGGCGTTTCATGCTTCGTCAGCCCGGCAGCATTTTGGCTTTGATTCCGTCTTGCTCCTACCTGTTCCTGGAGAAGAGGCACCGTCCCGCCATGTATCGCTACAGCCTCCACAACCTCCTGGACTGGATGTACGGCGGGGTGGACCCTAGCTTTGCCGGCAATGGAGGGCCGGAATGCGCCGCCTTTCTGTCCGGCCAGCAGCGCTTGCTGGAGAGTTTGGTCTTCCTCACTGTGGGCATCGTGGAGATCCTCGTGTCCCTGTGCAAGCTCAGGCAGCTGCCTGTCCGGGAGCTGGAGAGTCTGCTGCAGCAGCCCCAGACTAAGCAGGAGAGCCTGGGCAAGAACGTGCTGCTCGTGCTGCTCTGTCTCGTCTTTGGGCTGGAAGTGGGGTTCAAGTTTGCCACCAGGACTGTAATTTACCTCCTGAATCCCTGCCACGTGGTCACCATGATGCAGGTAAGGCTTGTGTAGGGTCACCTGGAAGTTTGCTTTTGTGATGGACTTGCAAAACAGTTGGTTTTGGGTTTTCTTCCCGTAGTCGGTTTGTGGACCAAAAGTGCCTAGCAAAATTACAGATGCCAAGAATTGGTATAAATATTTTAAAACTTAGCTTTTTAGTCAGTTGAATTGAAATCTATCAAAAAACCCAAGTCAGATGAAAAGGTGAAATTGTAGCTATAACTAATGTCCAAATCTGTGGTTGAAAGTGTAAATAATTAAGGCTTTCTCATCACTTGCCTTTGCCTGATCCTTGCTTCAAGAATAGAAGGTGCTGTTTTCACTGACAGCAGTGCTAAAATTTGCACCAAATCTAATGAAAACAAGATTAATGCAAAACCAGCTATGTAATTTATATGCAGCTTTTTCAAGCGAGTGACTTCTAGGGGTGTGATTGTATTTTGTGAAGGTGTTGGAGAAACAAATTACTCATTGTGCAGATAATGTTGGTTTACCTTTCTAATTTTAGAGGCTGAACAGTATGGAAACAGGTGTTACCTGTTTCTCGTACATGGGGTGAACAAACTGATGTGGCCTAATACCTGTGGATAAACGATGTCGTTTAATGGCTTGTGGCATGGTTGTTGATGTGTAATAATGTGCAGTGTGTGTAGATTTCAAAATAATGGATACACAGACTAACAGTTACTGAAGTGGGCTATCTAAAGCTTATAAGCTGTCTTTATTAATAGTACTGTGCATGTACTTAACTATCAGTTTCGCTGAGCTTGGTAAGGAGTGTGGGAGGTGTCAAAAATATTATTATTTTGCTAATTTTGTACCCTCAACACTGAACAGCTTAAAAAATTCAAGGTCAAGAATTAATCAAAGAATATCAAAAAGGCTTTCATAAAAGTTGCCATGATAGTAATGTCTGTCTAAGATGAAAATCAAATCAGTGCTATTCTGGGTCTCCCATTGCAGCATGTGAGGTGATCTGGGCTGAATCAGATCAAGGCAGTTCTTGGATTCACACCTGGAGAGCATTTCCTAAAAGGAAGGGAAGCATTTTTTCTGGTTGTACCAGTGGTTTGAAGGAGCTGGGTTTTATTTCAGGGGCGGGGGGAAACAAGCTGCAGCAGCAATATTCAAGACCTTTACAGCAATTAATTTACAGTTCCGGAAATTAATTAGTAGGTTATGTAAATTCCTAGGCTGTGATGCAGTGTTTGCTCAGTAGTTTACAGCACAGGACTCTTCCTTCTCGTGAAGTGATAAGGATTGCAGTGCAATCAGTCAGCCAGTATTGGGAGTGAAGTTACGCAAGGACTACGTAGAAATAGTTAAAATAAAATAATACAGCTACATTCCATTTCTAGGCAGCACTCAATAATAACTGAGAAATTTTCCTATTAATTCTCTGAAAAAGAGGGGCGGCTATATTAACAGTAGGATTTGAAAATTTAGTTGCCTTTATGTTATGATGTTAATGATAAGTATTCAGCTAAATGCTTACACAAACCTGGGGGAGCGAGTTCTGTTCACCTCTTTCAATAATGGCCCCTGAAAGGGAGATGGAGACTTAAGCTCTGTAGTCAGGCATTGCCATTTCTGAATCTCTTTTTGACTAATTGTGAAGTTTTTAAAAAATAATCCTATGCTAATTACTCATTAGAAATGGTGTTGCAGCGTTTGTGAAATTGAGAAGGTGGGCATATCAGCAAAATGTAGAAGTCCTGCCCCTTCATCCTCAAAAAGATGTATTATAAGTAGGCCTGGGCTCAATGTAGAGAAAGAGAATAATGGCAAAACCAACGGCTTTCAGCAGAGAAGGAGGGTTAGATACAGAGATAGTCAATGATCTCCACCAGCAGACAAGTAATACATAGTAGGAATCTTGAAAACATTGGTTTTCTAGCCCGAATTTGCTGCGGGTAACAGATTTGTAAGATGAAATACATGAAAATATAGTTCATCCTTCACTTCTGTTCTTGCAGTAGTTTGTACATAATCCTGCTGCTGTGTCTAAATAATAGAATGAACAAAGTAGAAGGTGAAGAGATGAAACATGCTGCAAGAATCAAGATCACTTCAAAGGGAAGCCAACAGTAGTTGTTGGTAAAGGTCTCTTCTTTCATTCTATTTCTGTTTTCATTTTCTTCAGCTGAGACTGTTTCACCTCAGCAAGAAAGACTCTGGGCTCTGAGCCAAAAATATTTGGAACTGAAAATTATCCTTCAGATTTTCTTTGCATAAAAGCAAAAGTCCTGCTCTTAAAGGACCTAAGACTGAAATGAGATCCAAGTAAAATGGAAGTTAGATGTGTGTGCATTTGGGCAGACAAAACCGTGTAATATAATGGCTACTGAGTTTTACAAGTGAGCCTGTTTTGACCAGCTGTGTCTAATTTCTGCCTATCACACCAACCCGTGTTCAAGTGTTTTCATAAACTAGTTTAGATGTGTCACTGCAAGGATGAGGTGTTGATAAAGTGAATGTATTTAACTGCCTCAAGAGGTCTCACGGTTAATCAGCTTCCCAGAATTTGTTGCCATCCTGTCATCTGGTTGAATTACCTAGAAGCAGTGGTACTCATTTCCTGTTCTGGGTTTCGGCTTCTTGCATAGCTTTTGGAGGAAGAAGGGTGTTTCTTCACCAGTGTCCTGTGTGCAGCATTGCTGAGAGAGAAATCCTTCAGGTCTTAAAAAATTATATGTATTTTGTAACAAAGGTGAATGGAAACTGGTGTGGTTTCTCTGCCAGCTGTGGGATGGGGTTGGGGCTTGTTTGTGCAGCATGATGTTTAGTTAGTGTAGGGTGCAGCAAGGGGAGAAGTCTGTAAAGGAATTCATACTGAACTCTGTCTTTACATAAAAAATGGTCTTTGTGAAAATTATTTGAATTCCTCTGTTAAAAAAGAAAACAAAACCAAGCTGCAAGCCACTCTTCTTTTGGGACCGGGGATGTGATTGGGCCAATGAGGGTGCAGACCTGGCATAAAAGGGAAACATGAAATCCCTAGGCTGTTCAAAACATATTTGCCTTTCCATAGCAGGAAACAAAAATCAGCTTATGTTTAAGGAACTAGGTGTTATATTTTTCAAGACGTTAATACTTTCTAGTATTTTAGGACACATCATTATGTTATTGAAATTGACTATGTGAAGGAAGCCTTTGAAGTTTCTGATTGAACAGTGTGAGAGGGAAGATTCCCTCAAGAGCCAAATACAGCACTATTGATTTCTTTACAAGCTGTGTGATGGAGACTTTTAGCAGAAGCCAGTGTGCTTGTTGAGAAGTGTTGTGTCTCTGTATATGAGCATTGCTTTAGTGAGGTGAAAGGAAAATTTCATGTCTTGCGATGTCAAACCCAGTGATTTCAAACCAATTTTCTTTATCTGTTCTGTATTCTTTAAACTAAATTGTTTTTTTACTTTTCAGTCAAACCCCTTGTGTTCATGTAGCAGTTCTTCATTTCAGGTTTAGTGAATGAGCAGTTAGAATTTATATCAAAAACTGATTCTCCATTAGTTGTTCCTGTACCCTCAGTTTGTAATTTGACACACATATTTTGCAACCTGCTATCGACAATCAAGGTAATTTAATGCAAATGAGTAAACACAGGTGTCTCTTGATGTCCTGAAGACACCCAGCTGGAGTTAACAGGCAATTAAGATTAAGTGTAGACAGGAGCCAGAGCTAAAATTAGTTTGTATTGCAAAAGAGAAATTTGTAACAAAGAAAAAGAAAAAAGAAAAGGTAAGGAAAAAGCTATTTAAAGCAGAGGTTGTAGGTAACACTGGTCGAGTGAAGTGATCTCAAAAGGTCCTTTCCAACCTTAATAATTATGTGATTATTATAATGTTATTCTTTTAAAAAAGATTTTCAGTTTTAAACACAGAAGGCTGTGACTGGCCAGTCTGTAGAAATTTAAACAGTGTGTGTATAAGTTTATTGAGACCTTGTTTAAGGAAGTGGCAGAAACACAACTGTAGTCTAATCCTAAAATGATAGGTACAGCTAGTCCTTCTTTTAAACTGTTGTAGATTTTGAACTTGACTTTAGTTTGTCTAGGCCTTCTTCCAGAGTAGTGATTTAATACCAATCTTAAAATAAATTTTGTAATTTTATTTTATTTTAGGAAGAGTTTTGTAAGAATAATTTCTCAGTGGTAATTTCTCAGTTGGTCAGTTGTTGTAATTCTCTTCCAGTTCTTCACCGAATTATTGCACTTCAGCCAGGTAAGGATTGACATTTGTTTGGAATAAAGAAAATGTGTTCTTAGGAAACACCTGTTCTGCTGGATGATTGCTTTGGTGATTTTTTTAGGCAAAGAGAAGTAAACTTAAAGGGGTGGCAGTAGGTGGAAAGACGTATAGGTTTCACCCAGTTTCATCTTGGTCTGATGTTTGCATTAATAAAACCAGTGCTAAGTGCATCTGCAGTTCAGTAAATGCTAAATCCTGTGTTCATTATTTCCAGTTCTGGCTTCTTTAGAGACCTGGATCCTTTCTGTCCTCTGCAAAAGAGGTTACTGTTTTTTGGAAACAATGGGCTGTTTTCAGAACTTACATAATAAACATAGCTTGACTGAATTCTGTATCATTTGGAAATATGTCCCAAAATATATCTAATTAATTACTTCCTTCCTCCTTTTTTTGTCTTTTGATTTGCACACATGGTTCCTAAGTGCTTTGTAATATTTGGAAGAACCAGTTAAATTTTGTACGATTTTTTATATTCTCTCTCTTCAAAACCTTGAATTAAAATTAAAGGGACAAAATTTCCTATGAATATATATGTATTTTTTCAAAATGTAAGTCTCTGAACAGAAGTCTCTGTTCTTTTTACAGCTGCAAGTTAACTTGTAATGCTTTCCCTTACAGCTGATGGCTAGAGAGGAAATTCATGGTGGTGTGTGGTGAAAAAGAAGAATTAAAGCACTGAAAGCACCAGTGTTTCTCAGTGGCAAGCCTCATTTCTTGCAGAAAAGTGCATTTTCCTTCCAGGAAGATGATAGCAGCCTCAGGAACACAGATAGGAAGTGACAGCTCAGGAGCCAATCCATCAGTTCCTTTATCCCAGGTCTGCCGTGCTCCAGAACCATTGGTCTGGCCTTCAGAACACCAGGACATGCTTGGATAGCTTAATCTGCCCCTGCTTCCCAGAACTGTCAGGNATTGCAAAAGAGAAATTTGTAACAAAGAAAAAGAAAAAAGAAAAGGTAAGGAAAAAGCTATTTAAAGCAGAGGTTGTAGGTAACACTGGTCGAGTGAAGTGATCTCAAAAGGTCCTTTCCAACCTTAATAATTATGTGATTATTATAATGTTATTCTTTTAAAAAAGATTTTCAGTTTTAAACACAGAAGGCTGTGACTGGCCAGTCTGTAGAAATTTAAACAGTGTGTGTATAAGTTTATTGAGACCTTGTTTAAGGAAGTGGCAGAAACACAACTGTAGTCTAATCCTAAAATGATAGGTACAGCTAGTCCTTCTTTTAAACTGTTGTAGATTTTGAACTTGACTTTAGTTTGTCTAGGCCTTCTTCCAGAGTAGTGATTTAATACCAATCTTAAAATAAATTTTGTAATTTTATTTTATTTTAGGAAGAGTTTTGTAAGAATAATTTCTCAGTGGTAATTTCTCAGTTGGTCAGTTGTTGTAATTCTCTTCCAGTTCTTCACCGAATTATTGCACTTCAGCCAGGTAAGGATTGACATTTGTTTGGAATAAAGAAAATGTGTTCTTAGGAAACACCTGTTCTGCTGGATGATTGCTTTGGTGATTTTTTTAGGCAAAGAGAAGTAAACTTAAAGGGGTGGCAGTAGGTGGAAAGACGTATAGGTTTCACCCAGTTTCATCTTGGTCTGATGTTTGCATTAATAAAACCAGTGCTAAGTGCATCTGCAGTTCAGTAAATGCTAAATCCTGTGTTCATTATTTCCAGTTCTGGCTTCTTTAGAGACCTGGATCCTTTCTGTCCTCTGCAAAAGAGGTTACTGTTTTTTGGAAACAATGGGCTGTTTTCAGAACTTACATAATAAACATAGCTTGACTGAATTCTGTATCATTTGGAAATATGTCCCAAAATATATCTAATTAATTACTTCCTTCCTCCTTTTTTTGTCTTTTGATTTGCACACATGGTTCCTAAGTGCTTTGTAATATTTGGAAGAACCAGTTAAATTTTGTACGATTTTTTATATTCTCTCTCTTCAAAACCTTGAATTAAAATTAAAGGGACAAAATTTCCTATGAATATATATGTATTTTTTCAAAATGTAAGTCTCTGAACAGAAGTCTCTGTTCTTTTTACAGCTGCAAGTTAACTTGTAATGCTTTCCCTTACAGCTGATGGCTAGAGAGGAAATTCATGGTGGTGTGTGGTGAAAAAGAAGAATTAAAGCACTGAAAGCACCAGTGTTTCTCAGTGGCAAGCCTCATTTCTTGCAGAAAAGTGCATTTTCCTTCCAGGAAGATGATAGCAGCCTCAGGAACACAGATAGGAAGTGACAGCTCAGGAGCCAATCCATCAGTTCCTTTATCCCAGGTCTGCCGTGCTCCAGAACCATTGGTCTGGCCTTCAGAACACCAGGACATGCTTGGATAGCTTAATCTGCCCCTGCTTCCCAGAACTGTCAGGTTTTTTCCCTAATTTTGCAATTTATTTTTTAGTAATGATTTTGTTGTGTTTGAAAAACACAGTAAACTGAAGTTTAGAGGCTTTTACTGATTCTGCCGTTAATGTAATAATTACATACAGGACTGAGGAAAAGTTTTTCTGTGATAGTTTTAACACTGTCTATAATTTGTTTCACCACTATGTTTATTTTTAGTCAATCCCAGCATGTAGTAGAGAAATGGGGAAATAGTAGTATGAGGCAAGGCAGGGATTCTTAGTCAGAAATAAGAGTAATTTTTTATTTAGTATAAAAAAGTTTAGCAAATGTGTCCTAAGGCTGTGATTCAGTTTTCTTTGTTTGAGGACAGCATGGAACAGTCTTTTTCATTTAAACAAGATTTGGCCAGTGATGCTTTATCCTAAGCTTTAGTCCAGGTGACAGGGACCACAGGAACATGTCATGGGGCTGGTGAATGTTCTAGTTGAGGAATTGGAGTCTAAAGCTCTTGGTTAAGCCTTTGTTTTGAAGTTGCTAGAATTTGGAAATACTGCTGTGCTTGAGGCTGTAATGCATTCTTAGATAATTCTCTCATTTATTCTGAATATTTTTAGAAGGAAAGAATATAAAAAGTGAGGAGCTGACAAGGGATATCTTGCTCTCTAAACAGGAGTAGGAAGTGTATGATTGGAAATTGTGGCTGAAAAAGCTTAGCTTTCTCTGACCCCAAATATTTACACCAAGTGTTATCATCTAAAGGCCACTAGATGAATGATTAGGTAACCAGATATTGGTTTGTTTTGATGAGATCATCACAGATTTAAAGCAAATATCATTCAAAGTGTGACTTATGTAGTTCTAGGGAGATAAAGACAACATATTAGGGAGATAAAGGCCCATTTTGTTTCTTTTTTCTTCTGTTTAGGTTTTTTTTTTTCAGATCAGAGCTATTAATAATTTTTTCAGTGTGCTGTCCCGTGTTATGATGTATTGCTGTTGGCTGTAATATATTCTTAGGATGTCTTTTTTATCCTATTTGGCAATTTTACACACTGTTCTGTGTAGGTTGTTTGCTGGTAACTTAAACTGATGTTTCAGGAGTAGCTGCCTGAGGCCGTTAGGGATTTCAGTGGAGTGGTGAATGAAAACAGCAGCAGTACCCACACTAGATACCTTATCGATTCCAGGAGCTGGGATGTCTTTCATCTCATGATTTCCAGTCTAAGACGCCCTTGTTTGCTGTCTCCTCGCCCTGCTGTAAATGTTGACACTCCCAGTCACAGATGATTGCAGGGGTTGTACACCAGCCACATCCCCTGCAGCAATTTGAACCGTGTCAGTGTTCACCAGGAACAAGTCCTGTGCCACGAATTCGAAACCTGCAGAGTGCAATGGGACTCATGTTTCTGGTGGCACTTCCTCAGGGCTTTGGATTGATGTGGTGAGGGTTTATGTTTATTCAGATGGCCAAGTAATTAGTGTCAAATAAATTGAATGGTTTGTATTGCAATACTTTGTTGGTTAGTGAAATGCCAACTTAAATTATCAGGAATACAATGTTGTATGCCTTAGCTTTGTATGGATTGTGTTACTATTCTGTTAGTAAAAGTTGGCTGTAGTAAGGCTATTAGTTACTTACAGTCTTGTGTTTCTACAAATTTCTGTTGTAAAATCCTACAAAATTAAGAATTTGGAACTGTGACAAGAAAAAAGGTGTTGGTGACTTGAGGCAGAGTAGAGCAGGACTTCTCTATGATGATTTTGCTTTTGTAGGGAACCGATACAAAACATCCTGCTCAGGGGAAAAGTAACAAAAGTGAATGTGCCCGTGAGAATCTTCTTGTGAACTCATGTGTCGCTGACAGATGGAGATGCAAGTTAATCTAAATTCAGTGTAAATTAAATTTTCTTAAGAAATTTGACTTATGAATTTATTTTTTTCAAATTCAGCCTCTTTGTTCTTTTACCTCAGATATGTTTTTAATTGCCAGGTTTTGTTTAAGCACTGATTTAAGAATGGGGAATGAAGTAACCCACTCCTAGGTGCAGACAATAGTTAGAGAAAAAGGAAAAGTAACCTCAGTGACCTCTGAAATACTAATTCCTAAGGTGTGATAGAAAAACCTGAGTCATATGTTAATAATTAATCCTAAACTATGAGAAGTCTGGAAATCTTTCACCTAAGACTCTAAAAGGAAAGAAGGTGAATATAGGTTTGCTGAGTAAACAAACTAAGCCTGTGGAAGGGGAGACTAATCTAGAATGTCCCAATGAACATTTATCATTTAAAATACATTAGACTGCAGAGGATGGAAGCTGTTCAGCTTGCTACACTTCTTCCATCCCTGGGTAGAACAGGGAAACAGGGAGTTGGAAGCAGGGACAGGCAGCTCCTTGTGTTCCAGAGTCTGGTTTATGTAACACAGAAACTACTTTTACTGTAGTATTTCTTAATGCTCTGCCAGCAGTATTGCTTTGATTCATGAGTATCCTTAGCATGAGATTAACACAGGACACATTAATCCCTGAACCTGTCTGACAGCTGCAGTAAAGCAGTGGTGATTTTTATGCTAAAATATTAAATACATTCAGCTTGCTCCTATTTAGCAATTAGAATGTAACATCTTTTGGTATCTCTTCTTTTTTTCCCGCAGATTTAGCAGTCTGAACTTGTCAAACGACAGCTATGATTTTTATTTTTATTTAAATTCCCTTTTAGAAGGCAAGTGATGGCTTTTAAGTGATAGGTGTTCTGTGCTGACTTGATAGTTTGTACAGAAAGAAATGCTGACTCAAAGCTGCATGATGGAGTTGTTAAATTGTTGCTTTCTGATAAATGATAGAATGAATGTTTTGAACTTACCTAAAAATTAATTTCAGAGTTGATTGACAAAATCTTTTACATCTTTTAAATTGTCCATCTGCTTGGATCTTCCTTGCCTTATTGTGAGGGGGAAAATGGATGATTTTCACAAGTACAGTAAGATACACTTAAACTTACCACCCTGAGGTAAGTATACTTTACTATATCTTAGCCTTTTAAACATACCTTTTAATCTCTTCTGCCCTGGGGAGTACTTTGATAGACCTAACAGGGTGAAAATTTTTACTTCAGTGCAGATTTATTAAAGCCTGTCTCTATCTCTTTTGTTCCTTTTGGTTTTAAATTCATTCCAGTTTTGGGTGAATCCAGTTTCCATGCATTTTTCACATTGCTCTGAATATTGCTAGTAGAAATTAAAATATAACCTCTTCAAGTTTTCATTTTGAGATGGAACAGTAAGCCAATCAATTTAAGATCTGCTTAAGTGATCATGACTGAAATATTTGAAAAGAAGGATGTGTTTCCAGTCTGCTGCAAGGAGATACTAAATCAAACAGGCTGCTCAGGGACAGACAAGCTGCTGTTCTGAAAGGTAAATGAAATATGTGCTGCAGGGGTTTTAGGGGTAGTGTGCTCAGCTGTCTTCTGCCAGCAGCTACTCAGACATCTCTAAGTGTTCCCATTGATCCACGAGTGCTGCTGTGATGTTTCATCTGGAATGGTTGGAATTGTGTGACTTGCTCTGTTCTTCCCTGCTACCTTTTGAATTGTCTTTTGTCTCTTTAGGTTTTTGATCAAACAAGATGATCTTTGTTATGCATGTTTCTGTCTCAGCAGGGCTAGGACTGGTAGAAGAAAAGCCTTTCATGACAGGTTATGACTGCACTCTCTGCCTCAGTGTACTGACTGAAAATTAGTGTCAAAATTAAAATACTTTTGAGGGGAGCTCTTACATGTAGTATTTTGTAGAGATTTGGAATGTTCTGGAGTAAAAGAGAAGTGGAGATCCAGCCAACTCATAGGACCAAACAAACAAATCAGTGACTTCTCCCTATTTAATGCCTGGAGCGAGGCAATAACATTCAATTAATGTTATTTGAGAGGTATTTTTCTTCAGTTCAGGTACAGTATTGCTATTTTACACTTTCGGAATGAAAGATTTTGTATATCTTTGGAGAACAGCTCTTGAGATTTTTTCCTAGTTTTTATTTTTGAAATGTTGATTACTACAACTAATGGTGAAATGTGGCATGCTAACATATCAAAGAAACTAGGAAATATTAGATGAATGAAAATTTGCAGCTGCCAAATTTATGGAAATGGTCTCAAAGCTTTTGGAACCTGTAACATTATATGTGTATCTCCATACACATGTTCTTGTCAGCCTCTGAGAATTTTCCTAGACATAAATCTGGCAT
This sequence comes from Ifrita kowaldi, assembly GCA_013398055.1. Taxonomy (NCBI): domain Eukaryota; kingdom Metazoa; phylum Chordata; class Aves; order Passeriformes; family Cinclosomatidae; genus Ifrita; species Ifrita kowaldi. The sequence goes on from VZRS01012332.1 coordinate 99,843, forward strand.
GTTCCACAGTCATAAGCTGTTTTTGGTAAGTCATGGTTCATAATCCATGGGAAAAATGCTTGCAGGCATTCTGGCATTGTAGATTTTAGCTACTGTAGGTAGTGGATGACTGCAAATGTATTGTAGATGGACTGTTGGATTAAAAAACTGTAATGATAGAACAAGAAAAGTGTTTTCCTTTCCTACTGGTTTCAATGTAGCAGTACAGTTAAATATAAAATAGGAAATGAGCTATGTTTGATGGTTTGTGTTTTTTCCCACTCTTTTAAACTGGTGCACTTACCCAATGTTAAAGTCCAGATGTGCAAACTGTAAAATAGGTTGTTTGAATAAAACTATTTCTATATTAATATAAAAAATTATCAAAACCACTAATATCTCCAAATTAATGTGATAATTGCTGCACATGTAATGCTTGATGTGCAAGAAATTATTTGCAGCCCAGTCCTGCATTAGTTCAGACCAACCACGACTTCAGTGTCCCTAAGCTCTTGTCTCAAGGAATGAACAGTTAATCAGTGCTGTCCTGGACACTGGAGTCCCCAGACTCTCCAGCCCTGCTGATCCATCATGTGTTCTGGTGTGACCTTTGTCTTTGGGCTTATGCAAGGCAGTGCTGGCCATGCAGTTCTTCATGCCAGAAACATTTCCCAAGGGGATGGATAATTGTACTTATGGTCTTGCAGAGCAGTTGTTAAGCATAGTGACAGAATTTCTGATTTTTCATTTTCATCCAGGTCCTCAAGGTTGAAGTGAACTTCAGGCTGTGGATTAAGCAGTGTTACGAGATTCTTTGCAATTTACTACCTGAGAACAGTTGTAGAATCTCCTGGTCCTGTGCTTCTGAAAGACTCAGCCTTCCTGACTCACAATATTGTCCCCATTTAGGACTTCTTATCTCAGCATTTCCTCAATACCACGCATGATTTTGTACTTTCTCTTTCTCTCATACCCATTAGCCTGCAGTTTTTTACAGATATTAATCCCTGTGTGGAAGATGTTCTGTAACTTTTGGGGGTTTTTTTGAGAGGTGAAAGGGGATGGCAGTGGTCATAATGCTCATAATCCAGCCTATCAGACAATGTATATTTTGTAGTTAATTTTTCCTGCCCAAAATAGTTAATTTTGTACATTTTGGATTTCAGGCTAATTCTTTTGTTCTTCCTTCATTTGTAATGTGAAAATATAACTGGTGACAGATCTGACAGAAGAAGAGGGGACATTGAAGTTGTTTCCTAGTGTTTCTTCTAAACTGGAAGCTGAGTTATTCTGCCTTGGGCAAGGAGAACCCCCTTCATTGTGCTTTACCATACACACTGCCTGTGTCTGCTGGAGCTCTGCAGTGCCAGCTGGGCTGGGGGATCTGAGAGCCCCAGTGCCTCAAAACTCGAGAGTTCTGCAGGAGGGCAGAGGCTGGGAGCTCTGCACAGCCCTACTGCTGGTTTAACTCAGGATTCTTTGGTTTATGGAACAGAGCTGTTCCCTCCTGCAAGGCAAAGGATTGGACTGCCAGTATGAGTGATAAGTAGTAGGATTATGGGATCAGTGTGGGAACACTTGTGTTGGAGCTTATGAGCTTGTCTGCTGTGAACTGTGTATTTAAGACTGCTGATACTCTGAGTTGAATGGTGACACATTTTATACAGATCTTTGAAAATCAGATACAAGTGTGTCCTCTAAAGTTTTCCTTTAAGAGGATAAGATTTGTTTATCACGTCAAGTATCTACATATTTAGAGAGAAAGTGTTGATATTAAACTGCTGTAGCTGAAGCATTTGAAGATGTATTCCATGATCCTAAACTTTTGGCATAAACATTCTGGTTATGATCTCTCTGCTGTCATAAAAAATGGAAGTCGGGCTTATTTTCTGAAAGATCCCTTTAACGGAGGGATTTTCATGCTTAAAAATGTTAAATATTTGTTTTTCCTCTCATCGGCTTCTGAAACTGTTTCTTTCAGTAGAGCTGAAGGAAAAATAATCAGCTGCGAATCTTGTTCTCTTCTTTGCCTGTCTCTGTGGTAGTGATTTAAATTGGTATGTCCATCTCAATCCTTGTAACAGTGCCATCCTTTTTAAATGTGAGCTGTTTTAATCCTCAGTGCTGAGATTGAGATATTACCCAGACTCAGATCGTAGCTTCTACTCCATCATGTAGTAGTTGAAGCACTCTGCAGTGTATTAGAAAAAGAAGGGTCTAATGTGATTAAGACATACTTATAGTTTGTTTATTTTGTGCATACAGAGACAAAGGTCAATTTGCAGATTTCTTTTTAAGAGATGTAGGAGATGAAATTCTCTCTTGGAAGAGCAGAATTTGTTTCATAGAAGTATTAACTATGCTTTGACAGTAACATATATCTCCTGTCGGATTTCTGAATTTAAGGAAATGATAAAATAATCAGATTTAAAACTCTAGATGAACTGGTGAGACTCTAGATATCATATCTCCATTCACTAACATACAACATGAAGCTTTTAAAAAGTTTTACTAGTGCATGCGGGTAGCATGTGAAAAAATACTTATCACAGGAGAGCCGTACGAGGTATTTTTGGTCTCCAAAGAAGGGAAAATATAGTTCACAATTCAAGGAACTTTAGTTAGTAAACAGAGTTTATTCCAAAATATGCAACAATGGAATTATGAAGCATAATAAGTTAGACACTTTTCCCAGAAGCTCTATGGGTCTTACATGCAGGGTGATATGCAGAGCTCTCATAAGATTTTTCTGGCATGTACTTTTTTCTTCTTTGTTTCCCTTAGCACAGAAAAACATCCATTAGTTGATTCAAATCATGTACCTGTTATGTTCTCTTCCTCCTTAACCTGCCCTAATGAGTTGAGATTGCTTGCTTTTTAAATGCAAGACTTCAGAGAAACTCTGATTGGATTTTAATGGTATTCACTAAGAAAATGTCTTGAGGTACATTCCATTAAGTTTAATTGCTGCCTCTCTTGCTGTGCCTTTGTTAGAGTGTTGTATGACCTGAGAAGAACAATTTGAGTGTGTTGTGTTCTAAGCTGCTGTTGAGACTGACCTGAATGGAACATACAGATGTCTGTACATTAAGAGCTTGGCCCAGAAATAAAATATTTGGAATTTGTACATTTATTTGTGTAGTAATGACAGGAAGCCCCTTGTGTATGAAGAGGCTCAGTAGTATGATCCAGATTTCAACATTTCTTCTATTGCTGCAAGTACATGGTCTGGTAGTGATTAATTTCAGTATCCACTGGAGGCCTCTTCCCAGCCCTGCAACACTTGAAAGAAACAGTTTGGTGAATTGTTCAATCTGATATCCACCATATTCTCTAAATATTCTCACTTGAAGTGATTCAGTGATAATTTGTTTTGTTGGTTGGCAGTGAAATGATGTATTGTGACTTTATTTTAGGAACACTAGTAAAAACTGGGATCCATATTTTGCTGGAATACTGAACAGTAAACCAGAGTGTCTTTTTTGCAGCAGTGGACAACGTAAAAAAAGAGAATTTTTATTACTGAACATTTACGTTGTAATCTCCTCATACCTAGAGTAAGACTTGCTAATATGAAGTTTTTAAAGTTACTGTGTGAGGTTTGGCACTGGTGGAGGGAGGGGCAATGGTAATGTTGTTGTAAATGCTGATATTCAGCAAAACAAGGACCTCACCAGGACTGAGGGAGCTGCTGTAGAAGAAGATTGGTAATACAGTAATCTGGTTCTTGAGAGACCTTTTATAATGCCAATAACAACTGGCTAGATTTTGACTGGTTTTGTAGGCACTGGCAGAAGCTGAACCCTCAGTGCTGCTCATACTGCTTAAATCTTTTTATATGTAGGTAATGGGAGACTTTTTAATTTGTTAAAGACTTAAAGTCTTTTCCAGCTCTGCTGTAAAACATGTCTTCTGGCAAGAAATGATTTGTGGCATACAGAACTGGGTAGGAAAGATTTAGAAAATGGATTCTAAAAGAGGTCACTGTCATTAATTTAAATTCGTTTCTAACATTTCAGATTTTTCTTCTTGCCTGTCCCCCATGTCGGACTGCAATGATTCTCTTCAGGTAATACCTCTTCCTTACTGTATTTCTGTCTACTTGCACAATGTATTTTAGAAGTTAATCACTGCTTAAGTTACAAAATACGAAGTGAAATATCGAGTTGGAAAGGCATATTGGTTAAATTGAAAAATGACACCTTGAAAAGAGTCAGGGCTTAAATAATGGTGTTGGGCCCCTTATCCTTGTTCCTGGTGTACTGGTGGGTTTGGTCTGGCTTTTGAACAGTAATTAGCTCAGTGCAGTTAATGCAGATTAATGTATGAGCTGCTGTAATTTGTGTCATGGGCCTCGAACCTTTTTACCATCCTCAGTAGAAATTAGTAACTGGGCCTTGCTGAAGGCCATGCACGCAGTCTGGGTCTGATTTCAAAATCATGGCTAGGTAAAGTTAAATAGGCAAAGCAAATTCTCCCTGGCTTGGTTGGGTATTTCTCAGCTCTGTGCAGTCTTTTCTAAAATACTGCATATTGTTACTAACTTCAGGAGCCACGGGGGTCTCTGCTGTGCAGGAGGCTCTGATGGGCTGCAGCAGCAGAGCCCAGGGTGCAGCCAAGGCGTTGTGGGGAGGATCAGGGCCTTCCCGGGCAGTGGTACTTGGGAATGGCTGTAGTTGCCACTGTGCCATTGAACTCTGCTCTTCTTTGTCTTAATCTAGGCAAAAATGATGCTGGGGGAATGCCTTAGACAGTCTTTCTGCAGCTTTTCCCTGCTGTTCCTTATTTATGCAGGGATTATGCTGAACAGAGACCCTCTTCAGGGTCTAATGCATCTCCATCTTGGAGAGTGTGAAAAGTGTGTCTGCTGTCCAGGAAGTCTTTGCTAAAGACCAGTTGTAGAGTGGAGGGCACAATATTTGTTGTTTTTCAGAATGGGTATTTCTATTTTCTAGCACCATGACAACATATAAATTATGTTTGGAAATCTGCTTTGAAATTGTAATACCTTTTCCTCCCTCAAGTTACTTTTAAATTCCTAAGAGTTTGACAGACAGTGGTGGGAGACAGTTTATTCTTTACTTTGTGTCTGATGTAAAGTAGACTGAAACAGTTCTGATACTAATTTTCTGTTCCTGGGATCCAGCAGTAATTCAGAAAAAGATGGCTGAAAGCTGTACAAAATACAGTGTATAATACTACTTTCTTGCCTTGTGCTTTGCTTAGGACTTGCTGTTGCATTTCGATAAATGTAATTCTTTTGTTTAAGAGACTTCTTTGAAATTCTTCAAGCCTTGCTTTGAAACTGTACATGCACAGCATTAAAGAGGAGTAAAACCCTTTATCAAAGATGCTATTTTAAGCTCTGGAGGACAAATGAACAGCAGAATTCCAACTATTTAGCAGCTTGCATCATGAACAGAATTACAGGCAGTCCAGGCTTTCTAGGAATCCAAAGCTCATTACAGAAAGCAATCCTACTTTAGGAAATTCCTTAAGTGTGTATTTAAAGATAGGGTTTTGTCCAGTTTGTTGCATTTAATAGTGACTTAATCCAAATTCAAGCCAAAACCATTTTTTAAATTTCTTGCTACCTTTTATTGAAGAGATACTACATAAAATACATGAAAATGAAATTTCTGTGAAATAAATATATATCTGTGAAAATAATATCCCATCTCTTTTCTAAGGTTGCAGATGCATATGCTGAATGGGGCCCTCTTAGCATTGCTGTTTCCTGTTGTTAATACACGCCTGGTGAGTGTACTGTGGTTTTCCTCCTCCTTTTTTATTTATTTCTAAAAGATTATCTTTGGAGAGATGTCAGATGTTTGCTCTGCTTGGCCTTTTAAAATTCATTTTACCAGGTGGTAGATTCCTGGTCACTACAGTGGAGCCAAAACACCAGTCTTGGATTTTTGGATGTTTATAACTTGGTGTGAAAAGACAGCACTGCTGTATTGAGTGTTCCTTTCTAGCCATTAATGGTGGGAAAACTTGATGGCTTTGAAAGAGGTTTTCACAGGTTAACCCTTGTGGCCTGTGGTCAAAATTCAGTTTCAGACTTTTCGGACTCTATGTAAATGTAAGATTCCTCAGGCCTGGAAAATGCCAAATGTTGTTGTTGGCTGTCATCCCCTCTCCCCTAAGATTAGGCACAGCAGATTTTTTTTTTTTTCCCGTGCAAGTTTTCGAATGTGCTGTAGAACTTCAGTCTCCTGGACAAAAAAAATAGCCTGTTGGTGTTCCAAGTGAGATTCTTAAAGCCATTGAGAGTTAAAGGTAAGAAAAGCTATTTTGAGTATGAGTCAAATGAAGTATTTCTAAGGATTATTTCAAGAGCTGTTATCAATGCATATGTAGTGGGGGTGTATATGTATATGCACATATGACTAGATGGTTTTAATTTTTTTCATATGACTTATCTGTAAAAACCTGTTGTTGCAGTTATTTTGATGTCTGTTTTAAGACAGATAAAAGTACTTTATATTTCAGCGAACTATGTCCATAATAGAGGGTGAATTAATATTATTAACAAAATTGTTGTGGACTTCAGACTCCATGCCAGATTTTGTTGGTGGCTATCCATTTGCAAATCTTGACTGTCTAAATAAGATTAGGTATAAACTTATGCTTATGTGCAGTTTGCAATTATATTTTATTAAAACTTGGTACTGTTGAAGAGGCAACAAATGAATAAAACAAGTATTCTTTTCCTGATAAGGAAAACTCTTTTTATTTTGTATTTAAAACCATCTAGTTTTTAAGTAAATATAACCTTAGGCATGACAAAATTGGTCAGGGTAATCTTAGAAGGAAAAAATGTTGAAGTATTTAATAAATCATTAGCTTGTGTTTTTTCTGCCATTATCACAGATCTCATTCTTATTAAGGCAGTGGTGGTTAAACAAGAAAGATACAGACTGCTTATAAAATTGTCCCTGTAATTGGGAGCAGAGGAGCCAAAGGATGATGTCCAAGAGTAAATATTTTTTTGAATAATTACAACTTGTAGTATTTTTGCCCTAACAGCTGCTTGCCAGGCTTTTCACTTTACCACGTTTCTTCTGGCACAGGATAATGTGGGTGATGTTGTACAGCACTATCTTGATCCAGATTCTCTCATGGCAGACACACATTCTGCTCCACAACTCTCAGTGTGGTTGTTAACACCAACATGGTCCTGAAAGCAGGAAATGTCTCCTAAAACCTAGTAGGAATTAAAAAAAACCAACCCTCAGTAATTTTGTCTGAGCTGGCTGCTCTGGTTCTATAATATTTAAGTGAAAAACTTTTGATTCAGTCATTCAGAATGAGAGACAATCATTGCTTCAGCAGCTGATGGGTGTTTTGGTGGGTATCGGGATTTGGGTTGTAAATGTTAACTTGTTCAAAGTAATTTCTGGAACACCTCTTACATTTTGTGGCACAGTCTGTAAGGGTCATGTGGTTTTGCTACCGATTACATTACTGAATGCAATGCAAATGTCTTTTTGTAACTATGCTTCAGTGTTAAATTATCCTGAAGTGGAGCTTCTGGCATAATTTCATGGCTTCCATTTTCTTGTAATGTATCTGTTAATTTATTTTTTTGGTTTTTTTAGAACCTCAGTAATTTCAAAATTCTTTTTAAATAGTAGTGTATTGCCAGTGGAAATGGAGAGTTGAGATATTCACTGAAACTACACTAGACAGTTTCTACCATCTGTTATTTTAATCTTTCAGTCAAACTATGCTAAACTATGGAGTTAAAAATCTTGTTGGACTGTAACAGGCACCTGGGGTAGTGTTCAGAAAAATATAACCTGAAAGATGAGGTCAGTCTATTCTGTTCTTTCCAAGAAAATATTTCCCTGCCTTGGCAGGAGGTTGAGGTGCCAACAATTAACAGACATAAGCAACAGATGCACCCACTTGTATTTGTTTGGCACCTAAATATTGCAGTTATTTGCTACATTATTTGCCATGGGCCAACGGAATTAAATTCTGTGCATTGGAATAGGCCTTGGATAAAGATAAAACTGTTTCTTGTCCAGTCAGTGCTTTTGTGAGTTCTTCCTTCCCTTTCAGAAATAAAGGAGAAGAAGATGCTGAAGGAATTGGTTTGTTAGGCTCCTGAAAGGGAGCCAGCAAAGTAGAAGAGGATTCACAGGAGTAGAAAGATTTCTTTTTACTCTGTATTTATATCCTATGGCACACAGTGTAGGTCCTGATAACCTGGCTGTACATGTAAATTCATTTAACTGCCACAAAGACTCCAGCTGTTTGGAAAGTAACTGGTTTTGCTTGAGCTTTCATGTTGCATTAATCAAATTTTAAAGGAAAGTCTTTCCATTGGTTTAAAGGTGAGGTTTTTTTGCAAGCTGATGTCCTGAAAATGTTGATATAGATAAAGTAAAAAACAGGACATGTCCCAAAGGTGTTGGACACATGGGTGTCAGCTCACATGACTGAAGTGGTGCAGTTTTAATGTTTCCAGAAGCTGCTGTATTCTGTTATTAGGGCTATTTTGCCTGAGAGGTACACATTCTACATCTCTGTTAGGAGGAGAATCATACCCTGAGCAGGTCTTTGAGTGCATTCTGTGTTTGCTCCAGTCTTTGGCTGCTGTATTGTTGTTGATTGTTAGAGCAATAATTCACTGCACTAAATAGCTTGTTTAAATGGAATAGGTTGTGGTAGCACATTGTCATCTCTGAACTGGCTTAATCTAACTGGGAAAACAACAGGAACAGTGGGGAGCTGTTGAGAGATTGTGTTTGGGTGGCTGGTAGGTGATAAAGCCAAAGTGTGTGCATATTTGGGCACTTGGACATGCTGTGTGCGTTAAACTGGTATGAGTGTGTTATTTACTGACAATGTCTAAGGAGGTGGCTGGTACAGTACAACATTTGGTGTTTATTAAGCTGTGTTCTAGATGTACTACAGGAAAGACTAGAGTCTGAGTGTTGAATTCCTTCTATTGCTTTTCTTGCCACACTCTGCAGTCTTTGTAGAGAATGACGGAGGAGGTGCTCTTGCACAGTGCAGCGCTTGAGCCAGGGTATAAATAATTAACAGAGGGAGGAGTGCTACAGTCAGAAAACAGAGCAAAGTGTTAACCTGTGAGCCCAGTGAAAACCAACTGCTGTGTCTGAGTGTTTAATCTAAATTAGTATTATGTCCATACCCTTTTGGGGGGAACTCATCTGAATATCTGACTTCTGGGCTCCACTCTCCTGCTGCCTTGAAGAGATTTTGCTGAAGCTTAGATCCGTGCATGGAAAGACCTCGTTGCTCTCTTTGGGCAGTAGTTGGTTTAAGTTAGAATGTGAAGTCTTACTTGTTTTTACAAAGAGATTCTTTAAATCCTTGATTGATGGGTGATTCCTTGTGCCTTATCTTCGTTTCCCGTTTCTCCTTGTATGTGAAAGGTGCTTATGCTGAGTGAGTCTTTTATTGATAAAACTGTTTATAGACAAGGCACAAGATTCAGGCGAGTTAGTTGCTCAGTACAACTTTCTTTTCCTGTTTATTGTAGCCTGGCTGTACAACTTGAGTGCTTGGTTGTACAGCAGCTCTGCAGCTCTATAGCAGGAAATGCACTTGCATAATCAGCCAGGCTTCAGAACAAACCATCTTTTACAGTGGGAAAAAGATGTTTTGTTTTACACACAAAAAAATACTGTCAGCACTACTGCAGCTTAACAACTGTTGCTCTGTTCTCAGGAGTGTCCCAGCACAGTGTTTGTGTAACAGATCCTCACAACTCTACGGCTGTGGAAGCCCTTTTGACACCACAGATAAATGGAGAATGCTCCTTGGCAGGAGTGAGTGCCTCATGTTGTGGTGTTTATATCAGGAGCAATTGTTTCTGAAGTGGGAGAGGTACAGCTTTTTCTCCAGTTAGGAACACTGCTTTAGCCCCATCACCAATAATTTTAATTCCCTTGCTTTGCTGTCTGTGTTGTTCAACGAAGGACAGCAGGAAAGGTTCAGATTCAGGAAGCCTCACAATTTTCGTGAAGTTCTTGCTTTTGCATGCTGTTACCTTGCTTGGGTTTGTTTTAATACAGAATACTTGGAATAAAATAACCCAACAGATTGTATGGGAGGGTTGTTTTAGCTTAGTCCCCCCAGGAGCTGGCTGACCACCTTGGAGGTTGCCATCAGGACACAGACAGTGTCCAGTGGGGGAATGCCAGGACTTGCATAACCCAGCTGTTGGTTTTAGAATATTCTATGTTCAAAATGGAATATAAGAATTGTAGTTGAATTTAAAAGATCACTGTCTTATTTACCAACTGTTTGACTGCTTTTAGGAAGAAAACCCAGCTCTCTTTCGACCTCTCTTTACTTGTGTTGATGTAGAAATTTCTGTAATGTTTCAGTTTCAAGGCTGTGACTTCAGTGTCTCAGAACAGTCATAGAAAAGGAAGGCTTTTCTCCCCACTCCCTGCTTCCCAACACACAAGCCACAGTGGTAGGTCCTGTGTCTGAATTCCCTTCTGGCTGTAGAATGACAGAATGAGTCTGCATTTGAAGCAAGGCTAATGGCTTTTCATTATTCCCATGAGATTTCATACTTGTGGTATTGTCCAATTATCAATTCAGAAAAATAATGCAACAGTGTGGCTTTTCAGCTCTGTAAGTCAGCTGCAGTAAGAAGATGAATTCTGAATTTTTGAGTGTTTTCTACTACTGTTCAGTTTTAAATGTGCTGCTTTAGTGTAATAAATAGATACAGGCTAAGGTACTTATAGATGGGAATAACTTTCAAATGCAGTGCATCCCCTTTTCTAACTGATAAAGAGCTAGAATTAGTTGGGTCTGGATTAAGAGGCTCAAACACAGGTTCAAGCTATTTTTAGTATTATTTTAGCTGTCTGGCTTCTTAGAAGTTACACTAATTCAAATAAGCTCACAAATGACTAATTGTAATTTCCCAAAAGTTGGCAGCAGGTGAGAAATACCTATTTCACTTGGTAACTTGTTCACACAAGCAGCTTCTCTTTAAAACCAATAAATTACTGGTCATTTTATATTTTAATTTCTATTTGGTCAAGCGTAGCAGTTCTGTACATACATGCAGGTTGCTATAAATCAGATCTTTCAATTTTTTGCACAGTCCTCCTCAGTAATTACTTGTATATATGTATTTATGTACTTTTAGATAAATAAAAGACCTCATTTATAGAGTTCTGTCACTAGGTAGCAAGTACCTTTTCTTTTTAAAAAACTTCTGTGCTGTGGGTTGTGCCTAGTTTCTGGTTGGTTACTTGAGGGGTTTGCATTGTGATTGGTGATTTATGCCAGCAAAGAAAGGGAAAGCAATCTTATGTTATTCCTTTTTTGTTGTGCTCCTGGCTAATTTTGGGAATTGTCTACTGGAAGTGCTGTGTTTGTGTTAAGGGGATGGAATGGGTACAGTTAGCTGCTCTTTCAAGGCACTGACCATTAATGTTTGTTATTATACATAGGTGATAAAATAACTGGACTGAAGGCATTGTCATGGGTCAGAAAGAGAATTGTTCCTTGGAACTTGGTTGTTAGTGATGAAAAATACTTACAAGTATTTTCCTTATTCCACAGCTTCCATTTGAAATGGAGATTTATTACATCCAGCATGTGATGCTCTATGTTGTGCCCATCTATCTGCTGCAGAAAGGAGGTAGGTTGGCAGATTACTCCATATGGATTGTACTGGTCTTATGGAATGGAAACACTGTGCTTATTGGATACCACCAGTTTTATTCTTACCTTTTTTTACCAATTTTCTCTGTTTTTAAATAGTAGTTTCTGATGTTCTAGTGTTGTAATGTTGCAGTTTTAACCCAGGGAACGAGTTGTGTCAGGCACTGAAATGAAAATTTAAAAAGTGGTCTGTTGCCTGAAGGGATATTTAGAATGTGTTGGCATAGTATGCATTGTCTTCTTGAGCAGCATCTCTGCCATCTCACAATACTTGCAGTTGTTGGTGGGATGTATTTTTAAGATTTTTATCTTCTTGGATGTTTCTTGAGAAGTACTGGAACTCAAAATGAGCCAAAAAAAAAATAATTAGCTGTCTAGTTAGTTAAATCCCAGAAATTCTGAAGTTCTGGTGAAATGTAGCGACACATATCAGTGAAATGAACTAGATTGTTTGTTGTCTCGTCTAACAAGATTGCTCTCTTGCATTCACTTATGCCATAATAGTTCAGTAGGTCTGGGAATCCTAAGTTGTTGCCCTGACCAGTGATTTTTCCAGTTGTGGATCCTCAAAGGGAAGGCACTATGCATTCAGCTGGTGTGATGCTCTGCCCCCCTCTAGTGCTGACATGCCTCCACCTGCATTTTCTAGCAGAGCCGAGTTGCTCCATCCAGGAAATAAAACATGATAATTTATGATCCACGTTTGGTAGCCTTTAATGAAAGCCCTGAGGATGCGATGTCAAGTAATGGGATGCAGTCAGCCTCTTCCATCCTGCTGAATCTGTTGTGTTTTATACCAGCAGTCACTTGCAATTCTTCCCCCTTACTTCACTGTAACCTTTGTGTTGCAGTGACCTGATTGCACTGTGACCTGCTGAATGAAATTAAGAAAAATGATTCAACGGAAAAGTGAAGTGTCACACTTCAAAAGATGATTCTGTTTCTTTCTCTTATCAGGAAAATATGCTAGCCATGTTTAATTTTAATCCACCCTTGATATCCTACAATTCTGGCAAATAATGCCAAAGTGTGGTGTAGTTGTAGGAGTTACACAAACTCAATCTTTGCAGGAGGAGGGTAGGAGCAGGGGGCAGAAAACATAAGCAGCCATGGAGTGAACTGTAGGCAGTGACAAAGCAAGCCCTTCTGATGTTAATAAATCACTTGGTGGCCTTGGAGTTCCCATCTGAAGTCACTTTAGACATGTGTGTCCTTTACTTTAAGGCTTGGCCTTGGAGGACGCTTGATGTGTTCTTTTAAGTTTGGATTGGTTGGTTGGTTGGTTTGGCTTTTTGCTTGTTTTGAAGTAAGTAGGGGTTTTCAGGGTTCTTCAGGACCTGGGGCTGACAAGAACTGGATTTGCAGTTTGAAGGGTTTGGTGTTGCACAGTTGTCACCCTGGTTCAGCATTCTGAACGCCTGCCCTGTATTAACTGACAGGTATTTGCTGCCATCTAATGCTGACGTGATGGCAGTGAAATTGCTGAAACAACTTCGTTGGCTAAACCTGTCAATTGAGATTGCTCTCTGCTGTTTAATAACTGCTCCATTTCTTATGCACTTGGCTCCTTGTCACCTGACTGGCTGTAATTCATTAACAAAACACCCATGAACACCTGCCACAGGTGACCTAATGTATGATTTTTGATGGAAACATTAAGCAACCTAAAAACATTTGTTAATATTTTGTCATTTTGCCAGCACCTCTGTTTAAAGTACCTTCTGAGTAGATCACACAGGTCTTTTTCCAAAGTATAAATTGCTTTTTCATTGCTGACATTGATCAGCGTGCAGCCTGATTTCAGTATTGTAAACAGGAATTTCCACCAGTGAATCTGTGGATTATGACTGAGAGAAGTAACTGAAGGGTAGAAAATTGAAAAAATGAAAAGGAACGGATTGTATTTGGAAAAATATACTGCTGGACTTTTATTGGGAATCTGCCTATATTAATGGTGGCCTCGATAGGATCCATTTGTTTCTCAAAGGCAGAGTGAGCAGAACACCTGAAGCAGAGCAGATTTGAGGCTCAGGCTATAGAGAACTGCACCCCCAAGATTGCTGACACTCTAATCAGGTATTGCACTAGCCATGCACACACATCCAACTCCCTGCTGAAATGTTTCCTCTTTGAAAGGAAGCTGGTGACAGTAAGCAAGGGCCGTAATAATTTATTTTCTGTCTCTTCCTGCTATTTATTACAGTGGTGCAGACTGGTCATGCTGCACTGGCAACCTTCATGTCTCTCCTGACCCTCTAAGTGTGGGGGCTTTACCACACTTAGCAGCACATGGATGAGAGAGGCTTTTGGAACTCAGGCTTCAGTGTTGCACAGTGAACTCCCTGGAGCTCAAGGACATGGATCCCTCTTGGGGATTAAAATCTCTTCTTCTCTTCCTCTTCTCTCTCTCTCCCCTCTTTACTGAGTGAATATAAATTTCTATACTTCCCTTTCTTAACATATTTTCTTTCCAAGTGCATGTATATGCATGTGTGCATAGACGTGGATGTCAGGCTAGAGAAATTAAATGCTTTTACACCATGGCTCATCTTTCTTGGCAGCACTAAGGGGCTCTCATGCACAATAGATGTAGTGTGGATGTAACAGGCCAGCACACAAGATTCCTACTTCAAGTCAGTTCTTACGTTAAGTATATCTGCAGTTGGCACTTATATTTTTCTGGATGAATCTCACCTTGTGTCACCTGTGAATGCCTCCTAAAACTACAGTGTGCATCTGGGCAGGACACAGCATTCCAGAAACACCTGGAGGAGTTGAACCAGACCTTGTAGGTCACTGTTTTCTCTTGTCCTTAGGAAGTGAGACTCTTGGAAGCCTTCAGTGGTGGTCAGGACAGCTTAGTTCTTAAACTGTATATTCTTAAGATAATGAAAAATACCTAGTTTGCACTACATCAGCTTTGGAGACTGATGATTCTGTTCCTGACTGTCTTAAGCTTGTTTGGTCAGGTTTTCAGATGGATTTGACAAGATTAGGTGTGCACCTTGTTTCAGAACTTCAAATCATATTGAAAGTGAATCGAGGCAGAATTGTTATTTCCTTAGTGCAGTCATCAAATTATATTCTAAATTGCATTATTCCACAGCAGATTGAAATCAGGGTGAATTTGTAGCAACTCCGTAGCAGCAGAGCTCAGGAGATAATCTGCTCTGTGGTTTGCTATCCCCGGTGGTATTTATTTGAGTTAGTACCTACAGTGGGTAGGAGAGGCTGTTGTAGGTGGTGTTGAGGGTTCTGTGGCTGCAGGGAGCGGTGCTGGGTGTCCGTCCGTCTGTCCGTCCGTCTGTCCGTCCGTCTGTCCGTCCGTCTGTCCGTCCGTCTGTCCGTCCGTCTGTCCGTCCGTCTGTCCGGGCTCTGCGGGCACGGCCCGCGCTCAGCGCGGCGCTGCTGCCAGCAGGGGGCGCTGTGCCCGGCTCCTCTGTGGGGCTCCCCTCTGTGGGCCGGGCCGGGCCGGGCCGGGCAGTGGCGGCCTTGCGGCTGCCGGCCGGTCCTGTGCGCTGGCCCCGAGTGTCCGGAGAGCCCATTTGCCGCTGGCCAGCTGTGCGCAAGTGCGCGGACACCCTAAATAAATGCGGTGTTTGCTGCGAGTACAGGCAGAGTTTTCTTCTTAGAAGGCAAGTGCTGTAGAAGCAATGAAGAGCCAGTGTCTGACTCAAGTCCTAAAGCCCTTTTCTTTGTTGATCTAAGAGTCTTCAAAGTGGCATCAGAAGAGAAGTTCTGTGGCGTTGTCACAAAGTCAGTTGAAGCTGTTGATTTTATTTTCCTTTTCTCCCTTCTCCTGGAGAATGCCTCTGTTGTCCTCAGCAGCTGGGCAGAAGCAGCCCAGTACAGGCAGCTCCCTCAGAGCAGGGCAGCGTTCCTGACCTCAGGACAGCCTGGGCTCGTTGGAAGATGCAGAACACAGATACCAAGTACAGACAAAAGGATCGTTTTTCCTTTGGTTGTAAATTAAATGTAACTGCAATTAAAACACTAAACTTGTGTTTTCCATTGGCTGCTGGCTAGAGGAGGGGATTACCATATTTAAAGACCTTTTTTTAGCTGTTGCACCCTATGTCACCCACTTTCCCACTTTGTGACACTTACCTGTATTTAGTTAATTCTTTCCTTAGCTTTTTAAAGGAATGATAAAGCAGGCTTTATTGTATACCCTTAGTAGTAATCCAGGAGAAATACCACTTTATATTTGGATATACTTAGGTTGTCGTAAATCTAGTCCATCTCCATTGAAATACTTGATAATGTGTGGTACAGCTCTTTTGCTGAAACTGAATTACTTAGAGACCTGTTGACTCTTGTGTGTTATTTCCCTGCTCTGCTTCTAGCAGTTCCATATTCCTATTCCAGATTTCTCTACCTGCTGAATGCCATGTATTAGACGTAAATGTGTGGTTTGCTGTTGAGCTGTGCTTGTGCTGTGGCACCTTGAGCAGCAGGGTAGCTCTGTGTGCTGTCACTCCAGCTGCAGGCTCAGGCTGCAGCCTCTCTTGTAGCTTGAATAGTCCAGGATAATCTTGTTTGATGATTTAAGAGAGAAGAAGAGGAGGGGACATATCTCTGTCCTGTGGCCCTCTAAGCTTTATGCACTGGGCAGTTACAGTTAGTTTGAAAAATGCAATCTCTCCTCAGGAGATGGAGAAATTTAGAAGGGTAGGTACCAGTATCTGGAACAACCTGCTACTGTAGGAAGGTACAGGAAGAACTGCTGCTGCTGCTTTATGGAATATAAAAAATGATTCCTGAGAGAAGCAGGTACTATAAGAGCTCTGTCTGAGCTGGTTCTGATGAGAGTAGCTGGCACTGAGGGGAAACAGAAACCTCCTGGCATAAGGTACTAGTTCAAAACCTACACATGGAGTCAGAACTGCTGTAGGGGAAACATGGATTTCAGGATCATCCTCTTGAGAATATTTTTTTCCTGTTTTCCCTGGAAAGAAAGTTTTGTCTCTAGGCTAGCTCAATAGGCCACTCAACTGGAATTAACCCTCTGATCAGGGGAAATAAAAGGAAAATAAATTTGCCCTCACATTTTTGTAAAGCTTGAAAATGAGAGAATTGTAATAGTTGCTCTGAGTTTTGGATTAAGCAGGTCTACTTGTAATTGTAAGACAGAGTGTGCAGCACTGGAAAACTCATAAAGCTCTATCAAATGTAGTGGGAATGAAAGCAAGACATTAAAGTGATTACTTTAAACCCTACCAAATTAAAAATTTGTACTATATTTAGATTCTAATTCTCTAATTCAAACAGAGGAGTAATTTTCTCCTGCATTATGCTTTCACAGAAATACAAAAGGAGTATTGCTTTCTATTAAGTTGTGTTCAAATTTTCAGAAGCCTGTGTATTGAGAATTTTAAGTAAAAATGATAGTTCTTAAGAACATTTGGACTAGCACATTGTGGGGAGGGATCAGTATAAAAGAAATGGCATCTCTTTGTTGGTCTTTAGTTTTTTAAAGCCATGTTTCCATTTCCTAGATGGCAAAATGAACAACTTGGCATATTCAAGGTCAACAAAATCTTGTTGTAGAAGCAGATGAAGAACCCCAAACTCTTCAGTCTATATGGAATCCTTCCTATCAATGCTATTGAAGTAATGAAGTTTAATCTAAACTGAGGTATCCCCTTCCATGCTGTTTCAACACAGGAGCAAACATGCAGCCTGCCTAGCTGGCCCCAACTTGGAATGGTCTCAGCTGTCTGGGGCATGAGTGTTTTTGAGAAGGAGATCAGTGCCAGACTGGCAGTTGGACTAAATTTCTGTAAGTGTTTAATGTGTAAGAACTGCCCATGATCCTTCATAAATAGAGAATGAAACTCTCTGCTCCCACCTATTGAAATTGATTTCCTATGCAAGCAGCAAGTAGCTTTTGCCAAAGCCAACACAGGTCCTTCAAACAACCACTCAGCTGGGGCTCAATTTTCCTGTTTGTATGTTTCTGTTAACAGACTGTACTATGGAAAATAGACCACACTGCTCCATTAAACAGCCATCTGTTGAATAGCAGGGCTGTAGAGTAATAAAATCTATAGCGAGTATTTATCTAATGAGAAATGCACAGGAAATATCCCAGGTATGAATTTAAAATTAGTTTCCCAAAGCACACTGTGGAATATAGAATGCTCCAAAATGTTTTTGTGTGGAGGTCAGTGTTTCCTTTTTGTCCTTTGATGTCCAAATAGTGCTACTGCTGGAAATCATACCATTATTTTCAGAATTGCAAAGTCTAACAAGGAGGGATATTTTTAGTACAAAGACGAAAAATCTGTAGAGAGTGGAAGTTGCTGATGTATTTTTTTTTAATTTTGTAACAGAGCACGAGGATGTAGCAGAGTGAAATTCCTTGCTGGGGGAACAGCTCTCCTAAGGGACCTCTGAAACACCATTCCCTGACTAGACTGAAGCTGGGCATGGGAAGCCTAGGTTCAAAGCCAAATTGTGCCATGGATCTGTGTTGTCATCTTGTGCAATTTCCTTAGTCTTTTAATGACTGTTGTCTCCCTCCAGTCTCAGTTCATAGCTGGGGTCACTTGCCCATATTGGTATTTATACCCTACCTGCACTGTAAGTCACCTGGATATGGAGGTGTCTGTATTTTAGCTTTCCCGGGTGCTCACCCCTTTAGACTCTGACCAGGCTTTTTCAAATACTTTCGGAATAACACAAGCAACTGCCAACAGAAACCTAATTTGGTTTAGCACTGCTCAGCCAGTTCCCAGGAGCTGCTTTGATACCTTATTTAAATTTCATGTTGTGTTTCGTATCTAGGTTAAACATGCACCTAAAACTGCAAGCACAATATAAATAAATTTTGCAAGTCAAGCAGTGTTTTCTTTACAGCGGAGGAGGGAGCACAAAGAGTTTCTGTAAAGCTTGACCAGGTCACCTGAAGTTGGTGCAGCCAAAAATAGAGCCCTGATCTCCTGCCCTCTGACACCAACACTCGTTCTTCCTCCTCTTCTCTCTGTAATGAAAAACCGTATTCAAGGTGGTGTCACCTATCTGATGTTTTCAGGCCATGGAGTTTAATGAATGTCATTGCTATTTAAGTCAAGAATTCTGTACAAGACTTCTGTACTGTTTTCTAAATAGGATGCCAGCTCTTGGCTCACACTCCCCAAGTACATCCCAAGAATTACTGCTGGGAATTTTTTCCCTTTACCTGCAGAACTCAAAGTGATTCCTGTGGAGTTTGCTTTTACCTTTGGTTTTATTTGCTATTCAGACATTTCTGGCCTTCACCTTCCCACTGGATAAGAAACCTTACAAGCTGCCCTGTGCTTTCCAAGTAGTTCTTGTGCTCATATTAATCATGGGCTCCCCAGGTCCCAGCCTGCTCACTGAACCAGGGTGTGCAGAGGTATCTGGGGTACTGACACTGCTGCCATTCCTCGTCAGAGCCTGGAGGGGTGTGGGGTGCAGATGTGCTGCTGGCACTCACACACACAGAGAGTCTTACCCTGTGCAGCAGCAGCACAGCACTTGTGTCCTTGGGACTGGGCACTGCAGGGATGTGCAGTTTTAGACAACAGCATGTAGGTAATTTTGAATTTGTAGCATTCACAAAATATTGTTTAATTGAACTTACTTCAGGTAGCTACTGCAAAATCAATTTGAACTGGTGTGATGGGTACAAACCATGGAAGGAAACTATGCAGAAAATAATTTTGAAAGGGCCACAGATCTTGAGAAAGCATTGCTCTAGAGACCTTAAACTTGAGTTGGGATGCAGCATTGTACAGTGATGTGGTCACAGCAGTTACGTGTATGTATCTCCACAGGATGCCACACACAGGCACTTTCATTGCAGCTGTGGTCTGGTGGGTGCTGTGGTAGCTAACTCTGCATGTGGAGTTATTGAAGTTCCCAGTAGCCTTGTACAGTGTATGCTGAAATCTTTAATTACTTCCTGGTAATTACTGAGTGTGCTGGCTAGTCAAGGCTAGTATCAATATTGCACTCTGTGCTCTCAGCTGTCCTTTGAGTACTGGATACATGTTCCAGTATTTAATAATATCTAATGGATCAGAGAGAGCAGATAAAGGCAGATAAAAATTGCCAGTGTATTTTTATAATCCTCTGAAACTCTTACAGCAGCCAAATAGCATGACATTGTGCATCTTTCCTGTGTTCTGAGGCTAAGTTATTAAAGTCATAAGGAAAGTATTATTTTTCCACATATCTTACAGTGCAGTTTTCATGTCTGCTAGTAAGAGTCTAGAGAACTCTGTAAGCTGGTTTTGTTCTCACCATATGAAATTTGAATATTTAATTCCCAAAATAGTCTTGTATCTACAAGTACTTCTATTAAATCTGATTTCCTTCGTACATTCTAGATCAGGGGACATTGTGTTTTGTCAGTAAAACCTGGTTTTGAGAGGGGAGAGAAAGGTAGGAATAATATATCTGCTACTTCATTTGAAGGGAAAACGTATTTTACAGTATCTGTGATATCTACTGATTATAAAACTGTTTGTAGTGTATATCTGAAAATATCTCCACAGCAGCGTTCATTTAAAAGCATCAGCCTGCCATTAATGCATTGACCATTTCATACATCTTTTCTGTTCCTTGGCATTACTCGTGCAAGTTCCTTTTTAATAGTTGTTAAACAACCATAAAATCAGGAAATGACAATTAAGCTGTGCTCTGATATAGGCTGTGAAGCCAGTTCTGCGCATGCTGAAATCATTATCCCTGCAAGAAGCAGGTGTTTAAGTATAAACAACCTGATTTTTTTTTAAGATTCATTGTACACCATTACTGTATTTATTACTTTTGTGGTAGAAGGAAGAATGAAGTAAAAATCATTAATGTTGGTGAAAAATAGGCAAGTTTAGTGAGGTAACAGATTGTACATTTCACTGCTAGACAAGGAGGAGGGAAGAAGCTGATCAGGATGCTTCAGGTAAGAAATAAAGCTCTCAAATATTAATTACTATAATGGTATTGAGGAGGTTATCAGCTCAAGCCAGATGCCCTGACATCCAGAGAGCAGGAGAGAGAGGATTATTCATTGAGTGTGTGATGGGCACAGCAGTGCAGCTGAACATTAATGTATTCCTTTTTTTCAAGGTATCTACACCCCTGAACCGCTCTGCAATTTCTGGTGGGCTCTTTTATCCACGGGGTTTATGTTTGTGTATCATTTTAGCATCTTGCAGATCCTGGGATTGGTAAGTAAACACAGGTTAATAAATGGCTAGTCTGCAAGTACATTCAGAGTAAAAACACTGAGTTGTTTGAGTGTCCAGGTCTACGTGGATAAGACTACTTGCATGCAAATTTTTGATAAGGCTACTTGTATGCAAATTGCATGTTCTAACGAGCATTTGTATCTTTTATCTTGGAAGTACTGGTAAAATATTTCACAGATTGGTTATGTACCTGCATAAATCAATTTATTAAATACACAATGGAATTTGGATCTGCTTTTTTCCTGAAAGCTGCCCTACTTGTGTTGAGCAAAAGTGTGTCACCTGAACAGTTTTGATTATTATGGTAATTCTCTAAATTTTCACCATTTTAAGTGTCTGAATCAGTGCAAGATAAAAATATTGTTAATTGATAAATTTATTGTTGCTTCCTCAGGTTACAGAAGTGAATTTGAACAACATGTTGTGCCCAGCCGTCTCAGATCCTTTTTATGGGCCCTGGTATCGAATCTGGGCCTCTGGACATCAGACTGTCATGACCATGACTCATGGGAAGCTCGTAATCCTGCTGTTCCACAGTGCTGTCCCCACCTTCAAATGGAGCATGGACTTGCTTAGACTCCCAGCTAAGAAAATGGACTGAAATTTCTCCCCACGGAGTTGTTCATACAGGAAGCAGAGATATACTGGAAAACAAAGAGGAGGGATGAGAGGACAATGGCTTTATACTTCTTCCCACAGTTTTTTGCCTCAAAAACAGCTCTGTAATCAAGTGAGGTTTTTTTTACCTGCTGTTTCTCACTGCCTATTGCCAATGGCAAAATTAGTGGCCTTATTCTGGGGAAGGTTCGTGTTTTATACATTTTGTATAGATTACAGTAGAATCTTGCTAAGCGACAATTTAAAATTAGGCCAGGACTGTCCACATTCCAGCAATGAGAGTGGCAGTGCTACCTCGTTTTGACTCATTTTCCATTAAAGAATAGTACACTTGTAGGGTAGGAAATAATGCTGAATTGTAGCACTCCACTGATGTGAACCAACATGCTGAACTGCATCGTCCTGGCTTAACTCTTAGAGCCTGAATGTTCCAAAATGGTCACAGGAAATGGTGCACACTTAATTTTCCAGTCAGAAATGCAAAACGGTGAGGTTCTACTGTATTTTCTTTAAGCTGGTTGAAAATGTTGGGGAACAATAACTCATTAAATTTTTTTTTTTTAAATCAACTACTTAATTTCTAAGCTGCAGTGGATAAGTATCTATCTAGTGAAGTCCCATCATGATGCTTTGGAGATGCTTTTATTTTGGTGAGGGAAAAACAATAATGCTGAAATAATTTCAAAAGACCATGTTATGTATAAGCCATGATAAGATACTGCATCCACTGTTCTGTCCTGACTTTAAACAAAATGGTTTTTTCACTTACCTTAGACTGGAGAAGGAGTGGAGATACAAAGTCCAATGTAAACATCAGGGGTTTTTTATACTTAGCAGCTTTTGATACATTCCTGCTCTGTCTACACTGATCCTCACTGACCAGACTGGTTGGTGAAGAAACAAAGTGAAACTCTGTTCTCTCCCTACAGCTCTGATACATCATGTGCACTGATTTTAAAATACAGGTATAAAAAGGAATGAATGTCAAATCAGTGCAGGCCTCTACTGCAAAGAACATGTTCCAGTTTAGTAGTATGACCAAATCTTCCCATCAATGTGTCTACTGGAGAACAGGATGTAGATGGGCAAAATGATCAACTGCGTGTACCTGCTCAAATTTTGCAGGAGGAGAAACTGTTGGGCAGAAAGATGGGAAATCATGACTATGTTCTTCCAGAATTGTGAGTTCATTATGCAGACTGTTGTGTTTTGGGACTGCAGGTTTTTCTTGTACAGAAGTTTGTTGGAATTTATAGAATCACTGTGTTGTCAAAGCTGTGACTTGTAAGATAAACCAAAACCACCATACCTCCTCCAGCTGGATCACCTGAAGGTATGTGCTGAAATTAAGGTACAGATGTTTATACCTCAAGAAGCAAAAGCAAGCTTTTTTTTTCTTCCTTAAAAAAGAAAAAATTTTCATTGGTGAGAGAACAAGTGGCTACTTCAAATATTTTTACTCCATATGATTAAAAAAAGTACACCTCAATCATAAATACATTGTGTCCCATATTCTGATTTGCAAACTGGTTTCTGGCTTTCTTCCATGCCTTGCTGTATGTGTTTGTATACATACATATAAAAAAATATACTGTATGCTCACAACTTGAGAACATGCAGCATGTACCTAAACTATCCCTCACGCATACACAGCTGGTGTTAGTTAGTATTACAATAGAAGGATTTTAGACAAATTTTGCAAATACTATTTAGCATTATTATTTGCTTTATTTGCTTAACTTTCTTATGTTTTTTTCTTTTTTTTTTTTTTTCTGATTTCCTTTTTTTTTAAAGCATCTTCCCTTTTTTTTTCCTGTCAGGCTATTGTAGTTACTGGAAACACTTCTCTCAGTAGCAGCCTTTTATTTTTTTCTTTTTTAAACTACAGCATTTCCTATCTGTAGTCATCTGCTTCAGGGCATTGCAAACAAGTATAAACCAGCTGCTGTTTGCCACCATTGACTGCCTCTGGTCAATTAAAACTGCAGGAGCATTGAAATGAGCTCAGGTGTCTCACTCAGTGCAGGCTCTTAGCTTGGTAAGCAGAATTTGTGAGCTCTTCTGGCTGACTTAAAATTCAGTAGCTGGAATGTGAACAGAGCTGCCACAGGGCCATCCCTGGGCAGTGGGAAGGGATTTCTGGTACAGAGCTGTTGGGAGTGGTTGCCCCTGCCCTCCCTCCCTCCCTGCCTGGTGGTCACTGGGCTGGCCTGTGCTTTTTCTCTCTTCTGCTACTCCACTTGCTTTGAGTCACACAGAAATTCCAGGTGTAATTTCACCACATGGAGTTTGCTGATGGAGCTGCTCATCAGAGCCAGTGGGGCACTTGTACTGTCCTTCCAAACCTTATGTGGGCACGTTCTGGAGCTTGTTGAATCTTTCCTACCAATTTAAGCTGCCAAACTGTCTCACTGAACAAGGTAATGTAACAAAAAAGTAGAGAGGTAACCAACTACTGCACTCAGTAAGGATTTTAGAAAGTATTGGAGCTGCAGTGAAGGAATCAAATGGTGCAGCTGGAGTCAGGTGGGAAGGCAGGCAGTGCAACATTCACCTTTTTAACATAAGCTGTTGCTTTTCGTTGTTGTGCAGTATCAGTGAGGCTGGCTGAGTTAGAACAGAATCATTCAGGTTGGAAAAAACCTGAGTTCATCAAGCCCAGCACTGCCAAGCCCACCACTAACCCTTATCCCAAGTGCCACACATACACATCTTTTAAATCCCTCCAGGGTTGGTGACTCCACCACTTCCCTGGGCAGCCTGTTCAATGCTTGACAACCCTTCTGGTGAAGAAATTTTTCCTAACTTCCAATTTAAACCTTTCCTGGTGCAACTTGAGGCTGTTTCTTCTTGTCATGTTGCTTATTTCTTGGGAGAAAAGGCTGACCCCCATCCTCCTTTCAGGTAGTTGTACAGTGACGAGGTCTACCCTTTTCCTCCTTTTCCTCCTTTTCCCCAGGCTAAACACCCTCAGCCATTCATTAGATTCCTTTCCTTCAGACCTTTCCCCAGCTCTAATTGCTTTGCTTTGGACATGCTCCATAGTCTGAGTGTCTTTCCTGGAGTGACAGGCCCAAAACTTAAAATTATTCCCTCTTTCCCCATGCCCTTCTTTGAAGGCTTTTAGAACTTCATGTTGGTTCATGGTGAGCCACCACAGAAAACTGCATCAGCGTAGCTGAGACAGGCTCCACAAAAGGGGAAGGACATGTCAGAATGGGAGCAGAAAGGGAGCAAACTTTTGAAGCAATTGTCATGGAACTTCACATCCTTCATTCCTCACCTATCTCTGGGTATCTGCTGGGAATATGCATCAGCCAGAGCTTGTTACACGTGCAGCATATGGGAAAGAAGGGGAGAGCAGAATACTTCATCTCTATAGCAGTTTTTGTTTTCCCTGGCAGAGGCTGATTTTTCTTTTCCCTGAATGGTTTATTTTATAGGCAGTTGTTACACTATACAGATTCCTTTGGTTGCTTTATGCTTATTTATGCTGGAAATGAAAGCACAAAACTCTACTGCTGTTCTTGGGAGGTGATTGCATTCTCTCCTGGGGTGTTACGCACACAATCCATGTCCAGATAACTCGAAGCTGTTGCCCAGTACCTGGTGATGAGATTTTACAGTGCTGCAGTGCAGTGCACAATTGAAAGGGTTGTCCTGGGCCTCCTGGTCAAATGTGCCCAAATCCTTTGTCATGGCACCAGGAATTTCAGCAACAGCGGCAGTAGCTGTGAGGCAGAGCAGGAGTGGGGCTGCACAGCCAGACACACAGAGTGTGAAATCTCACCCCAAAGTGGCTTCATTTGCTGGCCAGAATACCCCAAAAAATTCTTGTGCAGTGCCACTGCCTGGCCTTCAGAGATGCTGGTATGGGTTACGGGGTCTGAACAGACCCCTCCAATTGTTAGTATTGTAGGCATTTAAAAAGAAACAAGGAGTAAGGAAATTCATGACTCCTGCTGCCACTGGCTGCATTTCCCTCCAAGTGTAGCCATAAATGAAGCATTATTAGCTGTAATTAACCTGTTTACTGATGGGTTGGTTTATGCAGTCTTGGAGTAAGTAGCCCTCCAAAGCAGAGGTAACACTTCTGCCCCTACCACCTTCTGCCATGGCTTCAGCTGTCCAGGATCCCTGCAGTGCTATTTTTCCAGGGATTCAGACCCTGTACAGTGTCTGAGCTGTATCTATTTGTTTAACTTCCTCTTTTAAGCACCAAAGGAGAATTTGCATCTTGTTTCTTTTGAAGAGTGCAAATGAACAGCTCTTGCCCATGTGTTTATAAATCAATGAAAAGCCACAGGCTATGAACACGCACCTGGAGCTGGTTTTGGTTCAGCTTCTTATGGTTCAGAAATGCTGCTCATAAGCAAAGCTTAAGTGTGCTAGAGCAGCTGCTACCTTGGTAAACTTGGGAGACAGGAAAAGTCAGTCCGTTTGCAAACCTTGAGGTCACAGAGTACCTAATTGTGGGCTTCTGTTTCTCATCACAGAGTTTTGAGATCTCTGTATATTTGAGATAATTTTGTAAAGTTCAATTGTATTTTTCAGAAATGGCTATTTGCAACTGTTAACTGCCTGTACTTTTATGTCCTAAGTCTTGCATCTAAACCAGAAGCATTTGTTTTCTATGCATCCAGAGCTAATGGAAAATAGAGTTTTTGTGGTGTTTTCTTCAATGTTCAAGTTCTTTCACTCTAGGTGATCCTTAGGAATTAAATTCATCCTTATAGTTAACAAAGCTCTGAAAAGGCCAAAACCCAGGAAGAGGGTGTATGTCAGCCCTGGTGGGATGTTTCTGCAGGCAGACTGGTCAGCTTTGATGTTTTCAGTTCTACAGTGACAAGACTCATAACAAATCTGTTGATTTTTGTGATCTCGCTCTTCCAAGTGCTATTGCTGTAAATCTGTCTTGCAGCTGTTGGTGTAACTTAGTCAAAGCCAAGCTGTTTTATAAATAATTTTATTTTTCTTCAGGGTCAATTTTGTACTTTTTAAAATGATTTCTGCATTTCCTGAGTCATTATCCCAATGCTGCAGAGGACGCAGCAGGCAGAGCAGTGAGCACACCCCGCTCTCCCCAACCACACTGTGCCAGGGGGCTGGACTGGAGCACCTCTTGCTCCCAGCATGGCATTTTCCAGGCACAGAATGGTTTGGCAAGGGCAAGGATGGATGTGGATGGGCTCAACTGCCACATATGCTGTTAGTTCTGAACTATTTGTAAGAGTGTTATAAATTTTGTAAACTTTTTAATGTGCTAAACCTTGGTTATGAGGTAACATTTACAAATATGGGGTAATTTGTGTACTTGTTTTTGTATTTTGGTCTGATGGGCTTTTTTGTTGTTGTGCCCTAAGTCCAGATCATTGGGCAAATAGTTGTTAAACCTTTGCATTAAAACAAATAAATGCATTTTAATGGATACTGGATAGTTTTGTTATCATTCTAATTGTGCCGCACCGAGTCTGTCTTGCTTAGGACTTTTTATAACTAGGTAAGAATCACAGAGGCATGTAATATTAGCTCATTATGTATCAGGTAAGAAGATGGAGGCTCCTGTCTGAAACAGTCTGTACAGGCTGATGTTGTCTACCTTGCACCCTGGGAGAACAATGGGTACTGGGATTTCTGGAATTCTAAGCAGTTCAGTCTGACTTGTGCCTGTTACCTGTCAGTCAACAGCAGTTTACTGGCAGAGCTCACTGTAGGGTATAAATCCTTTAATCACTGTTTAAATAGGGCCTGTCCTTGTCTTTCAGGTGCAGAGCTCAGGGAACTGTTACACTCCACGGATGCTTTCTCCACGCTTCCTCACTGTGCCTACCCCAGCTTGGGCAGTGTCCTGTAATTCCCACTTCACTGCACTTTAGCAGAAGATGGCAGAACATGCACAGATGTTTCCAGCTCATACCTTTGTTCAGAAAGCTGCTGTAGCAGCTACAGAACTGCACTCAGACAGCCCCACACCACAGGGGATGGCAAAGTAGTTTTAATGCACTTCACAAATATACAGCTGCTGGCTGTAATAAACATGATTGCACCCTAGTTAAATGTATTCTTGTGACCCAATACCTCTCAAGACAAGCAGGTTATTGCCTTGTGTACGGTTCTTGGCAAATACTGTTCCTGGAAAAAGAACATACTGGATGTGCCCACCTGTATTGTTATGTATCCATTGTAGAGGATTCAATTTTTCATGCAGCTGGGGAAAAGAATCAATTCTCCAGCTTAATTTCTCTGGAAGAGTATAAAGACTGTTGAAACAGCTTAAGCAGAAATCCAGTGTGAAGAGCTGTATGGGAGCCTGAGCTGAACCAAGCAAGCAATTTCCCTTTGCAGGCACTGCTGATTATTTTCAGCAGCTCTCTGTAACTAATTGGAAATCAGCCTTTCATTGTTTAATGCCAACAAATATGTAAGAATAAGCAAGTTTCTACATCTCAAACACCCTTAATGCTACTGGCTTGGTTTGATTTTTACAGCATGGGAACTGGAGAGCTGGCTAAAGCAGTGAGAAGAGTGGGAAACTCATTGTAGGAAGTTGTAACTAGCTCTGCCTTTCAGTGGCCTCAGGGTTTTAGATTAGGTTTAGTGTAGGTTTTACACAGTTCAGACTAATGATACCAAACTGAGAGCCAGCTCCCATCACTGGTTTAGTATTTACCCAGCCTGAAGGTTTCCCTTCACATGTTTGTTAATCTCCTAAATCAAAGCTTCAGAGCAAGTGGAGTAATGGCTGCATCAGACTTCAACATCCAAAGGTTACATGGATTCTATTGCTCTGTTTTCAAAGACTTCGCATCTCCAGCCAGCAGAGCTATTAATTCAGCATGAGGCAAACAAAACCCTTCTAAACTCAGAGCTGAGTTCCAGGGAGATGGAATGCTTTGTCTCAGGCATTATCCTACAGAGGCAATAAGCTCCCTTTAACTCAGACTCAGTGCGCCAAGAATTTGGCTGAGGGACCAGAGTTCTCCAACTTGATTTTGTCATCAGCTGCACTGTTGCTTTGCTAGAGATTCTTCAACACACGTTGGCACAATGTTCTGTTGAACAATCTGGCCTGTAAGTGGTACAGGTGATGTGTTGCTGACACCAGGATAACTCGTTCTGCAAAGAAGTTTTGCTTCAAAACATTGAAACCACCTCTCAGGAGAGAGCTCAGGCCTGGACAGAAGAATTCCATGTGTAAAGTTAGACATAAAAAGTATAAAACTGAACTGGAAATTGATATAAATACTGATTAATAACTGATTTAGCTGATATAAATGGGGATTTAACTGGGAGTGTTCAGTGAAAGCTCCATGTACCTGTCCCCAGTTTGTTCCTACAGTAGACAGAAAGGCAGAGTTAATGCCAGGAAAATATTTCTAACACATCATTAGCCTTTGACATTAGCACCAGGTATAAATGCTTCAATAAAAACATTGGCCAAGCCACACAATTAAACAGAGAAACATCAAAAGAAATGGTGATTCTTTATTTTATTGGGTAAATGATTTAAAAGGTAATAACAATAGTGTTAAAACTACTACAATATCTTTCCACAGCCATATCTCACAGACCCACAGATAACCTTCTAGCATTTTTTTTTCTTTTTCCTCATTTTTCTCTTTTTAAGCCATACTTATATTAAAATGCCCATTTCAACAGTTTCTTCACACTAATAGCAATTAAATGTGGAAGGAAGAAGGATCTAGTTGTAAAGGAAGGGGGTTCAGGTAATCTGTGATATTATTGTAATCAATTGGGTTGCTAAGGAAGGAAGGAAAAGACCGAGGCCTTACAAGCTACTCCAGGTAGCTCTAAGCCCACTGTGTGTCACCATGGCATTGAAGATAACTCAAGATGCTGGTGAACAATTTAAAGTAAGTTTGTTTTTTTTTTGTAACATATAAAACACTAAAATAACTTAGAAACTAGATCCAAATATCTTGAAAAGAATCAACTTTGATATACAAAAACAGTCATAAGTTGTTACAAAAGTTTCAAACAAAAGTTTGTTTTCTCAGTGCGTTTATGTACCAGCGCAATTACTGGGTCCAGAGCAAAGAAAGAGGTTCTTCTTTTTTATTTTTTTCTTCAACAGTAATAAAAAATGAGGAAAACATATCTTTGTATATAAAGAATCATTGCTGGTCTTAAGAATAAATGTAACCAGAAACCCTTAAATCTGAGAGGCACACTTTGGGTTTCTCTTTTATTTTTTTTTAACTTTTTTTTTTTTTTAACATAAAAGGAAAGTCACCAGTTTATTTAAATGGAGGAGATACTCAGACTCCCCAAATAAACTTAATTCAATTAACATCACTAGCAAAAATCAGTTAGAAACTGTACAAAAATAAAAAAGTTAACACATTTAATCCTGCAGGGATTTTGTAAGGACTGGAAGGCAGGCTTTAGGAGCAGCATTTGGGCATGGCTGGAGGCTTCTTTGGTTCGATCTAACACACATAAGAGATGTAACCTACTCCAGACAACAAGTTTTAAAAACCCGCACAGTTGAAGACAAGTAGAGGTCCATACACAAACTCCAGGTGTGCCAGGGCTGTGCCCACCTTGGTTCCAGAGTGGGGCTGAGGTCAGGACTGGAGCGTCCCCCCCTGCCGGAGCAGCATCCGCTGGGATGGCAGCAGGAAGGACACTTGAAGCATCACCAAGTAACAGCTTCATGTCAAGTCTACGGTTTGGTTGTCTTAACTCAGTTTACAGAACAGAGTTTTTAGGAACATTAAGCAAGAGAATGAAAAAAAAACCCCCAACAATCTCATCAATGGAATAAGGCAAACTGAGTAGTGCTCATTAAAAAAAAACAAAAAAGATCAGCATTTCAACTTAACAAACAGTGAAATAAGCTACTTGGTTGTACCTTAATTTCTATAAAGTACCCCAAATGAAAAACAAATCTGTAGCTAACCCCAAGAATACAACTAAAAGGTACTAAATGTAACTAGGAGGGAATGACATTTGTGAGAGTAATTGCTGATCAGGTTTAAGCAAACAGACCTGTTCTGTGCCAGTGCATGTCACAGTGAGCTGCACGTTTGGTACAAAGAATCCCACAATTACAGATAAACAATCTGCAGCAGTTCAGCACAGTGTGCTGAGGAGGTAGGTGCCCTAGAAACACTGTAGGTAGACTGATTATTCCAATCTTTAAAAAAATATCATACAATCTGATTGACCACAGACTCTGTAACAGTTTTTTAATTAGTGATACAAAACTCTGGTCCAGAAGGGTCTGGCATGAGCTCGGTTCAAAAGCACACCTTTACGGTTTGTATAACACCCTTGAACTATATTTTTAAGCAACAGCTACTAAGAGATAGACAAAAATGCATTGTGCATTATGCTGTATACAAAAAGGAGACAAAACTATCCTTTTCTCCCCCAAGCCATGGTGGGAAGTATTGCTGACCTTGTCCTTAAAATCCTGCAGGATTGTTTATTCATCAGTATATCATTATTACACTGGTAAGAAATTCTGTATAACATCTGCATATATCGAAGATTTCTTAAAAAATCTGATATGATTTTAGATCCGCATGACCAGTCACGTGACCTTCTTGAGGTTGATTAGCACCTTTCAATACATATATATTTTTATATATAATAGATCTTTTTAAAAAACTTCTAACAATGAGCTCATGCAGAAGCACGAGCGAGCTGTAACGAGATGACAGATAAAGATGGGGTTGGATGACTTTTTTTTTGCAGCAGAATGATTCAGTTTGTGCTCAGGTTCCCTATAAGGGCAAGAAAAAAAACCAACACAACTCTATCAGGTAGCCACTTGTTCACATTTCCACTTGAAGACTAATTAATCTAAAAGTGTTCCCCAAGTAGAAACAAGACAACAGTATCATCCAAAATAGCTTCTGTATAAACATCTACTCATTTTTGCAGCTTCTGGCTGGCATCTCTTGGCTCCTGAAATTTCAGGCCCTCTGCTTAAAAATTAAGGCATCGCAACTGAAAATGGTAATATTTGGACATAAATGCTGTGGATGAAGGAATACTAAAGACCTTCTACAAGAACCTCCATAGAAGTTAAGTGGCAGACCTAACCTCACGTAAGGGATGAGCATAATTTATCCTTATCTGGTTTTGAAACCCTATTGAAACATTTTTACAGTTAATCCGATTTTTTTTAAACAACTGAATTTTATCTATTTGATTTTTATATATCTATGTATTTACAAACATTCATTATTCAAAATAACTGGAATTTCTGCTTACTGTGGTTTACTCACGCAGATTGGGAAGGTCTTTGCTGTAACAGGCAGCAGTGGGAGTTCTGCAGGCACAGGAGGTAGGAGTGAGCTCCTGCCATTGACTGGCCTTGCAAATAGACCACACAGACCTTTTACTAAATCCTATTTTTACAGCAGGAAAAAGTTCCAATCGGTTTTCTTTCTTCTACCGTGTGGAGGGGTATCAGAATTATTACACAGTACTTAGAGCTCTCAAACACTATTTCTGCAATAGATGAAAACATGTAACATACTTGTCCTGGCTCTCTCACAAGAGTCTTTTTTTCTTCTATTAAACAAAAGTTAACTTGATCCAACTATTCATGACTTGATAAAACTCAGTAGGGATTTCTCTTTTCCAAAATAAGATTGCTAATAATAATAATTAAAAAAAATAAATCTCACTTTAAAGAAAAAAAAAAAAGTGTCCAAAACCCTGATGCCGGAGCAGCCTCAACAGGGTTTGCTAGAATGTCTGGAGTATATGTTTTCTATGAATTTTATATATAAGCATATAATTATGTTATAGTCAAAGGCACTAAAATCTAAATCCATTTTCTTCCTAATATGACATCTGCTACTCACCAATCTGTTTTTAGGACACAAATGTCACTCCTAATTTGAGTCATCAGAAAGGCATTGTCTCATTACAAATGCATTCTTGTGACTACTCCTGACAGGGCTGGGCTGCCCATGATTCCCACCACAGGATGGGACACAAAGAGGTCCTGGATTGGATTGTGCCCTATCATTTAGGCCACTTGATTCTAAAAATGCTGCCATGTTAACATCACCTCTCGCTGTACATGAGCTGCTTCACCTCATCCCAAAAAAGCATTCTGTATGTCAGCCTTGGTGTCCCGGCTGTTTGTGCTGGATCTGGAGATCCTGTATAGAGCTACATGAAATCTTTACTGTGAGGGTGAGATATTGTACACACAACGTCATTAAGAATGTTATGAAAATGCAATTCATTGTCTACTTTAATACCTGAATCTGATATGTTTCATTCCCTGTCACACCCATTAATGCAAAAGCCATGAACGCCTTTTTGCTAAGCAAAGCATCCCTAACTGCAAACCTTAAACTCTTCCTTCCATCCACAGTCACAGAAAGCCTTGATTGATATAATTCAATGTTAATGAAGTAGAAATTTAAATTTTCATAAAAAACCCAAGGGTATATGCTGCAAAAAAATCTGCAGTGAATCAATAATAAAAAAGTATGGGTTCTTTGTAGTAATGCAGTTTTCCCTCCCGTTGCCACGATGAGCTGAACCAACTAAGGAGCCTCAACATGGCAACGGAAACTATCATCATAAAATGGTACAGTAATAGAGATAGCTAGACCAAGAAGGGGCAGGGTCTCCTGGGAAGAGGTCTGCAGAGAGGTCCAGTGACTGGTCATGCGGCTCAGTGTCAGGAATAATGGTTGTATGGTGGAAGGGGGTGCCCAATACCATTCTGGAAGTGATGGTGCTGACGATGGGCAAGGTACTCTGTGTAGCTCATCGTCATCTTCTCACTGCGGTACCTGGCAAAGAGCAGAGAGGCCAGGTCAGGAACTGTTACCAGGAAGCTGCAAGTAGCACAGAAATGCTGCACTGGTGGTCTGTTTAGTGATAAGAGCTCTGTACTTCTGATGCTGGGAATAAGGCTGACTTCAGCTGCACAAGGGAACTGCCACAACTGTCAGGGTCATTTCCTGGATCATATGGCAAATCACAACATAACTGCTTATGAAAAATACTTTAAGCAACCAGAATTGTTAAAAATGGTTGCCTACTATGTTGGTTGAAGTAGAGGGAATAGAGAATGCCCTGTATCTTCAGCCAACTCTCTACAAAAACCTAGGAGGAAAAACTGTAAACAAGCACTACAGATTTCTGGGCTGTTTTTAAACAATCAGTATCAACTGTCTGCCAAATTCTGCTTTTAAAATTATCCCAGCTACATTAAATGTAGTTACATTCTTTTTAGACTAGAATCACAGAATATCTCCAGTTGGAAGGGACCCATCAGGATCATTGAGTCCAACTCCCTACTCCTCACGGAACTACCTAAAACTAAACCACATGGCTACAAGCATTGTTCAGACACCCCTTGGCCTCCAACAGGCTTGATGCCATGACCCTGGACAGCTTGTTCCAGTGCCTGACTACCCTCTCAGTAAAGACTATTTTCCTAATGCCCAGTCTGACTTCCCCTGAGGCAGCTTCATTCCCTTTCCTCGTGTTCTATTGCTGGCCACCTGAAAGAGATCAGCAGCTCACTTCCACCCCTGCCTCCCGAGGAAGCTGCAGACCCCAATGAGATCTTTCTCAGCCCTCTCCAAACTGAACAAAACAAGTGACCTCAGCTACTCCTCCTGAGTCTTGCCCTTGAGGCCTTTCACCATTCTGGTCACTTTCCTCTTGTCACACTCTATAGAGAGAGGCACCAGACTAATTTTACAGACGTTGAAGTGAGACTGGCAGGCCTGTAATAACAAGGATCTTCCTTCTTACAAATGGAACAATATTTCAATACAATATCAAGCTTCCACTCGACTGGGACCTCTCCTGACTCCCAAGTCAGTTGAAAAATAATGAAGAGTGGTCCTACAAGAACATCAGCCAGCTCAGTGTAACTAAAGGCAGAATCCAGGCCCTGACAACAAATATTCTGAACACATCTGCATCAGTATTGCCTGACAACAAGGAACACAAGGAACACAAGGAACCAGTGGCTGCTGGGCCTTGCTGAGAGAGCAGCAGCTCTTCTGGAATCCAAGGAGATGGCCCATGGCAGTCAGGGAATGGAATTCCCACCCTATGGAACCAGCCAGGGGCTCTGCAGGTAACAACTGGCTGAGCACGATCAGGGGTGGCTGCACAGCCCCTGCACAGCTCTGCAGATGGGAGAGAACGCCCAGCTGCTGACCCTCTGCATTCCAGACCCCTCTGGCTGCTACGAGTCCCTCAGTGCCACTATTGTTTAGTTCCCTCTTTCAAAACATGGCCAGAACTGCTGGGGCTGAACCTGAAGGGAGTGACAGATCAACCTAAAGCCTCGTTGTGATCAGCCTAAAGCTATCTTCACACACAGGATGTTTACTTTAATTCAGAAGACTTGAAAAAGAAGTTAAAAGCCCTTTTTCACTCCTCCAACAGATATTTCTGTGTATGACAATAAATTATTAAAATGGGGTTCTAAAACAGGTTGTCTAATACTGGGAAGCAATTAGTATTTTAGTAATACTGTCTCTAATCTGTCAGCAGAACCTGAGATTTTAAGCAAGTAAAATAGGTAGTCAAAAAAACCCTTTTTCTGAACATTAGAAAAATTATGGTTTGTTCATTTCACTTATCAGGCAACTGATTTTTGTAGCAGTTTAATTGTTGTGAACTTAATTACACTAAACACATGGCTTTTTATGGGGTTTTTGGGGGGTGTGGGGGTGAACTTCGGGGGGTTTTTGTTTTGTGCTCCGTGCCATTGCTCCAAACAAAATCATGCAGCAGGAAGAAAATGTGTGCTATACAGAATTTTTATTGGAAAAATATACTCCTTATTTACTAAGCTGTACAGAAATGAACTATAGCATTGTTACTCTTGTCCTCAGCTATTTCCAGCTACTCTTCCTAAACATTCTTTTTGAAAACAAGATAATGAAGTGTACAGCTAAAATTAATTGAAGGGAGATTGGGGTTCTGCATTTGGAAATTTAGCTGGCTTCTGTAAATCCTTCCTCCCTAATTTAACCTTCTGAATAAAATGTTTTCCTTACTCAGAGCTATTCCACAGTAGTTGAGTTCCTACAAGAATGCAGAATTCCAAACACTCCTTGAGACCCAAAGTCTTTATCTCCTTGAAGATGACAAATGGTCAAAACTTCCTTATAACATAACATTTTTTAAAATCCTATTTCTCCATGCATGACTGAATAACTGGAGTTCAGCAGTCATTTTACACTGCAGGCCTAAACAAATAAAGAGCTTTAGAGCCATTCCGACAGACATTCACTCCTCTACCCCTCACCATTTAACTACAATGTTTTGTGCAGAGTATTATGTGCTGCTAATTCTGAAATACTTTGGCTGCCACACACTAAGGAGCCCTCAAGAACACGTTTCATTAAATTAGCAAAACCAAACTGAACTAGTATGAAATTAAATGTTAAATTCTTGTTCCCACTCCTGGGAATACCCTGATGTAGTTTCACTAATACACTGGCTGTCAAAGCAGTGCACAGCCTGCATGTCTCACACCTTAAGATTAGAGAAACCTGTACTCCACCGGGCATAACCCACAGGTTTCTCTGAGGATCCAGCGGATTAGGGATCTGAAGGCCTCCATGACGTACGGCGGCAGCCCCACCATGCACCATCTGCCCAAATAAATCTGACAAGAGCAAGTAATCCCTGTTAGCCACAGCCCTCAACACCCACTACAGCCAAGGAACACTCTATGAGAAGCCAGAGCTAAAAGCACTGCTGAGAATGTGCAGAGTTATCACCCCAAATATGCAGGTACACTGATGCATCGTGCCCTGGTATTGAACAGCTGGCTCCTACTCCCTGCTTAGTGCCACTAATGCCTGTGCAAGGCTTCTCCTAAGTCTGTACTGCTCTTGTGGAAACAAAGGAATCATTAATGATATATCCAGGAGAGTTTACTGTTACCATCTGCAGGAGCACTTACCAGGAAGGAGCACCTCCCAGCATTACAACAGGGCTATGTGTGGTATCCCGGTGCATACCTGGTTAGCTTTATTGTTTTCCTGAATTCATTAGTAATTGGAGCTTTGTAGCCTCCTTTCCTCAACAAGGAATCTATGGTTTGAATGTGGTCCCATCCTGTTGGATTGTACAGTAGCACAAATTAGTGAGAAATGCAGCAATAGGAACAGATGTTGCAAAAGCACAGTACAGTGTGTGGGGCTGCTGAGAGCACAAGAGCTCTGCTGGCCTTCGGGACAAACCAAAACCTTCTTCCCTACTTCACAACAGCTGAAGGAAGCACCACATGCAGGATTTCTTTACACACTCAGTTCACTCTACAAACAACACGTATTTTTCATCTCTCAGTTGAAATATATTAAAAGTGAACCCACTCTACCCAGGTGCCCTAGACTGGGCATGTGATACTAAACTAAACTTTTCCAAAACATTTAGGTATGATCATGTATCACAGCCACTTTAGACATTATAAATGGTTATGACAATATGGAAAACTAAATTTCTGTATAACACTTAAAATAATTATTAGTTGAACATGTGCAGAGAACTTGAAATCGGATTCCTTCATAAATACCATTTAACTTTACAGAGATATGACTAATTTTAGAACCACTAGATATTATAGGTGTCTGGATAATGAAAGAAGCGATGGATTAAAAATACAGGTTCATTATTGTTCTCAATAAAATCTTCATGCTTTCCAAAACTCCTATTTATTTAAAAACTCTCGTATTTTGAATAGCTGTTACACATGTTATTTCCTAAAGATGCAATAATTAGTCACATTGTTACATTAAAAAACCTGCAAAAACCACAGGAGGTTTGGGCACATACAAAATACAAATGAGTAGTTTCTGGAGATTTTAAAGAATCGGATTGCAATTCATGGTCTACTAAAATTATTCAGAAATGTAGACACATTCCCCTCACAATTCCTGAATTTTAAAAAAAGCTTGGAACGCCTCTAGACTTTTAAGCAACTATTAGGAAACAGAATTATCAATTAAAAAGGATCCTCAGTAAAGATTACCCAGCTGAACCCTTTGTCGACAAACATATACAAAAACACAAAAAAAACCAAACAACAAAAGCAGCAAAGAAAACTGTAAAAGATTGAGACAGACTGAGACACACTATCAACCTTGGAAATAAAAAAACATAGTGAGTGCTCAGAGCCAGCAAAAGATGACTGTTCAACAAAATCTACTCTAATTTTTTAATTCACCAACTTAAGTCTGTGCCCCTATTAAAAGGGACTTTAACAACATTATTGTGTACTTCCATATTGAAAATAATTTCCTTCCATTCATTAAAAACCCTCGGAACTCAGCGTTTGTAAAAGGAATTGAGTACTAGCAGAAAGTACCTAACTGAAAAACAATTTGATCACTGGGAATTCAGGAATAAATCATGGTTAGGACAATTGCCCAACACTTAACAGAGCTTCTGCATCTCCCTTATATCCCAGCCTAAGAGCCACACAAAACCTGGCAGCTTTTAATAACTGTTAGCCTGGCTGACAGCACTGTACCACCCCTCCACATTTTATTTTCCTACAGCTACGCTGCATTTATGACTGGCTTAAAAAACAGCTACGGTTTACTGAATCCCTCTAGGAGACTGACACAGGCATGTAATTGGCATTTATATAAGAGTCTTCTTACAATTAAATATCGCTCCATCATCTGACATCAGTGCAAGGTCAAATATTGCATTTTAGATTTACAGGAATGTTTAAATTCTTCACCAGATCATATGAAATAAAGTGCAACAATGACCTTGCTCCTTCGCAACCTCCGGCAGGTAGGTGGCCGTGCGCTTTGATCCTTTCTCGTTGATGAATTCTATTCTAATGCCGTGTACACCCACCTGCAAGAGATTGGCAGCTTCATTAGTACATTACCAGGGAAAAGATCCAACAGCTTTCTGACATGGTGCAACCCAAAACATGAACCTTTCAGTGGTTAACAGCATTTCACACAGAGTTTCAGGAGGTGGCACTGCAGTGGGTGTCATCTTTATGAGACGTGTTCACTTACAGCCACGTAAGCTCAGCAGCAGCACAGGTACACAGGATGTTCCTCTGCTCCCCACCACGGAGCTTCATTCCTGGGCTGGAGGAAATCCAGCTGAGGGGCTAAAGTTGTTCTGTCTCCTCTGACACTGTCACCAATGTTGTTGCTGATAAAATCACCTGGTCACCAGCTATAATCTGCAGGCAAAACAGCTGCCAAATCTAATGAGGCTTCAATTAAGAGCATTAATTTGGTTCAAAGCAGCAACTGAACAATCAAAGATTTGTCACACTATGGACTTGAGCCTGGAGCCTTCAAAATTTCTGCTCATGTATGAAGAAGGAACAGAAATATTCCAAAGTACCCAGCCTCCAACTCCTATTTCTGTGCTACTAAGAACTGTAAGGTGATAAAATGCCAGCATGGAAACCAAGATTACTAATAACAAGGAACTGGACGCAGATAAAAATCAAAATGCCAAAAACATTAGAAAAAAACCAAAAAGGCTGGACACCTTTCCAGGGCATTGTTTAAGGTCCTCTGTTTTCAGGTTACAATAATTCTGTGGAGAGTACCTGCACTGGGATCAGGCCATAAAAGATACTCCATTGCCAGAAGGTTTTCAGTTACTTTTGAATTCTGTGCACAAACACAAAGCATTAGTACATGGACATTTTTATGCCCACATAACCAAGATGATTTTTCCATTTGAATCCAAAGGTCCCAACACTGTATGTGAAAATGAAGAGTCGATGTTTAAAAGGGTATCATGTTGTTTGGTGTGGCACATCCTTGTGGACACAAAATTAATCAAAAAAAGCTGTAACAGTTTCTCCAGTGAAAACTTACTTATTTTACCATAACTGCAGGGCAGTCAAAAAACAGATAAGGAATATTTATAAAGCTCTACCACTTCGTCAATTAACATATTTGCTTATATTAAGACTTTAATTTTTAATATTTTCATTCCTTATATATGATATAAGCAGGAGAAATGGGAGGAAGAGTCACTTGCAGCTGGTCATGGCCACAACCATTTTTTCCTACAAATCTAACATTGTTCATAGATAGGAAAAACTCAACTTTGTGACTAACGAATTTAATTCACTGCAAATTTCAACATATTATTTCATTACCAAACACTCCTAAACACCAACTTTCATTACATGGATATATATAATCACTAGAGAGATCAAATCTGTATACTCAGAAGATATAATTATGAACCCAAAGGGCCTGAAACTAAAATGAAATTATGTTAGAAGCTGAAAAAAGCCTATAGAGTTTATTCCCAAACCAGTAAGTTTCTGCAGCTGGTGATTTTATAACTGTCTATATTCAGTTGCCCGAGTACTAAGATTAAATATTTCCAGGGTTTGCACACCTTTAAATCCTGCAAAATATGAGATTGTAAATGCTACACAAGTGCTTTGCATAGTAGTGACCACGTAATATTCATGAGCAACTAACCAGGAGCACTAGTGATGTATTAAGTATGATGCAACATTCAAGTTGCATCACTGCTCTGGATGTTCCCCATTAACCATTTTAATGGACTTTTATGCCCATGTCTGTAGAAAAAAGGGATGTACAGCAGGGGAAAATTTCATAGCATCCTGTGGAGCATGAATTCCAACTGTGTAGCTGAGCCAGACAAACAGCTTTTCATTGTTCAACTTCAGTTAAATCAAAACCAGGCTTGAGTTAAATAAATGGAAGCCACACACAAGCAAAGTAAAAGCAATCCACACTAAGACTGGCATGGGCACAGCATGGAATTTGTTTTGACTTCCTCAAGAGACTGGTGTTCAACTGATGCAAACTTCTGTGAAGTTTCCCAAAATAGCCCTCTCCAAGATGGGAGGCAAGGGCTGGGTCTGTGGAAGGCATTAAGGGCCCTGCTACCAGGAGCAGCACACACCTTCCTACACAGCCTCGGGCCTGCTTCTCAAACTAAAAATACTGATACACTACAGGCAACATTCTGTACTACAACAACAACATCTGTCTGCAGTTCAGAAAAACAAACCAATCTCGTGCAGATGGAGCTGGAGTTCTGTCTCGCCTATTACCATTTATTAGGGAAATCACTGCCTACAGGTATCCTCTGGAGCTGAAAAGGGACCACGCAATTGCTGCTTCAGCCTCCCACGTGGATAGGAATCTATTTAAATTGTTGCTATTGGGAGAGGAAAGCAAGACAAGGAGAGAGACTTAGAAAGGCAAAAAACAATCTCTGCTGATAGAAATATTTCTATGGGGTTTTAGAGCACGAAATACTGCATCCAATATAAGCCGTACTTGTAGATATAAACTTTCTGACCAGTTGTGTAAGTGGCCAGAGGCTACCTAAAATTAGGTTCTGTGACAATATTAATTAAATTAACAGATCTTTCATTAAATCTAAGGATTTCATAAAACTACGTTATTTTACTTCTGAGATGACCTTAACAAAACTTCTGACTTCGTTATGTATTTAAACACATTCATATTCATTTATACACTTTTTTTAAAATGAATTCTTTATTTCCATACACTTTGGGATGGGAGAAAACAGGTACATGCCACATTTATTGTTCTGCCAAGTGCCTATGGCACTTGCCAGATTACTGCCCACAATACCTCTCTCTATACAGATCTAAGAAAAAATGTTCCCAAAACCCCCTCTGACACCAAAGCTGAAGCAACTCTCGTGATGGACTGTTCTGCCCCAAAGCTCCAAACACAGTTCATTAATTTGTTCCTCTTGGACTGACTCTCCAACCATACTGAGAGGAAGAAATAACACTATTCTCATTAGACTGTCCACGGGGAATTTGGATAAGCACCTGAACATCAGGCCTTGTTGAGATTTACGTTTCTGTGCACTCCACTGTGGAGTAAATTATCATCCAGTAATGGTTCTGTTCGGTTCCATCTACTGCACTGAAATCTTTAAGAGATTTGCATGCAATCATCACTAATTAGTTTAAGATAAATTAATTGTAAAACAGTTGTTCAGAAATACATTAAAGCAGGTAACAAAGAGCCTGTTACAGAGAATCCACATGGAATGCTCCAGAGCTGGAGCAGTGCAACACCCCCTTGGTGTCAGGAACAAGCATCTGCCTGTTCCTTATGTCCACTCACTATCTGTGCTCTGCTGCACCCCAGACCTGCTGCACAGCCCGTGCCACCACATGCCAGTGGCACTGTGACTCTCTGCTCTGGGTTAGGGACAGCCCTTGTACCAACTTAGGGTTTGTCAGCTCCATCTCTGAAGAGCAGCAACCTAGAAACGTTTTCCAATAAAAAAGCTGGCCTAGAACTTGCACAGTATTCCTTATGATACTACAGAACAGTAACTTTCCCCTTTATTTACCTGACTAATACTATGGAAATAGTGGTACACAAATGTGTTTGGAAATGGAAACCTTCAGATTAAGTGACTATTGCAACTTTCTTCAAGCTGACCTCACTTATTAGCTGAATTCTACAGCTTTTTAGCCTCACATTAGCAGCAAATATGCTGGCTTCTTCCTGACCATCTTTAGCAGCATCTAAATACTACATTCTGATTTAACAACAGAGGCAAAAGACTCCTCAGGAGGTTTGTTCTCTACCTCATGGCAAGCATAATCATTCATTTACAGACATGGAATCACTGAATATTGTCCAAAGAGAACAAAATATTGAGATCCAGACTCTTTTTTCTCTGTTCCACAGAACAGAAGCTGAGAGCTGCTGGTGTTGCTGCACTTGCAGGCAGGAACTTACACAACTCTTGAACGTACCCACTTTGTCAACACTGAAAAGCCACCTTTTAGCCAACATTATTGGCTACAACTATTTCAGCTAATATTTAAACCAGTGCACACAGGCTAAAGGGCTTTCCTATCAAGACAGCACGTTCAAATCTGCAGATTTTACTTTACTGAAGAACAGCAACTTCAGGGCAAAGACCTCTTTCATGGTATTTTAAGGAAGAGCCACTGCTCAAGTCTAGCCAAAACGTTTTTTATTATAACTACATACATTTGCAGAGCTTTAGGATCTTTTCATAAAAAATGAGGAGAGGATCAGAATCAGCAGGTCTGAATTAGTTTATAATGACTGCTACCAATAGCAGATGTGTTTAAGTGGTCTTTATGACTTGTAACTAGTCCTTTGTTGTCTGATCTTTAATAAAAGAGCAGTACTATCACAAAACCTCCCCATATCTTTGAGTTTGTCATGCTGTCCATTTCTCTGAGGTGGAAAGGCTGTGCAACTCCACCCCAGCAGGAACTGGACCACAGTGGTCTCCCATGGGTTCTCTGAAGCAGAAATGGAGATGCAGTTCCAACACTCCCAGCGTTCCTTCCAAAGCCCTGCATCTGTTCAGCTCCTGAAGTGCACTGCCATTCAGACAAAGTCACAGGTATGTAAGGATTCTAAGTTGTATTTTAGGAAGCATCCTTGTGAACATGGCATTCAAGTGGTCCTTTAAAGATGTGTACTTTCCCCTAATTACTTTTATAAAAGTAAAATAGCAGCAATTTGAAAAATCATATGGGAGCTAACAGCAGTGAATTCCCACAGATCTCTTTACTTGATGAAAGTTTCTTCTGCAAAAGGATTTCACATTGCTTTTACAGCTGAAATATTCTTTTATTTAGTTTGGGAAGGTAATTCCTTAATGAGAGAAAACATCCATCACTCTGCTTCAGGATAGAGGAGACACTCCTGCGCTGTCTTCAGACAGCTTCACTCCTGACTTCAGATGCCCTTGTCTTAAGCCCTCAAAGCACTGAGTTGTCTGAATTGGCAATTCTGAAATATTGTGACCTGTGTCAGCAAATTGCTGACCTGGCTCCCACAAGATCATCA
Organism: Ifrita kowaldi; assembly: GCA_013398055.1. Lineage (NCBI taxonomy): Eukaryota > Metazoa > Chordata > Aves > Passeriformes > Cinclosomatidae > Ifrita > Ifrita kowaldi. The sequence goes on from VZRS01012332.1 coordinate 143,173, forward strand.
GTAGCACACCTACAAAAGCAGGGTCTCTTAACCAGGCTGATGTTTTTCAGGATGATCTCAGCATGACAGGAGATGAAAGATGCAGAATCTCTTTTTACACCATACTCTAGACATCCTGAAATGTCCTTTTGCCATTAATATTGCATAACTGCAGCTCCCTTAAAACACACATAGGTGACATAAGCTATCTCACTGACAGGCACACAGTGATGAATCATTCTTTTAAGGACTAAGAATTACAAATTTTATAATCTCATATTTAGATGTCACCCCCCTCCTCTGGGCCCTTTTGCATGGAAACCTAGTTTGTGACCATTTCTTGGAATTGTAGGAATTTGCAAAGGTTTTTAAAAACTTATCATTAAAAAAATCTTAAATGAAATAGGAGAGAGAAACTAAGCAAAAGGGTAACACAAGGACTTTCATATTTTTGACCCCTGCATTCTTGCCTCAAAAGTCAGGGCTTTCCAATAAGAACAACAGTGAGAATCCATAAAATCAATCAGAATTCAGCAATACTACAGTTCTGCATTATGCTTACTTACACTGTTCTTAAAGTCTCACAAGTTCTACACAAAACACAGAAAGAACATAGGAAGTAAAAGCCTCCTTTTTTTCATACAATATGAGTTATGATTCAGCAGTCTCCCAAGGAACAAGGCTAAAACCAGTCTTTCCAAAGGAAAGCGGATTTTTGAACCCAGGTTTTCCTTTCAGCTTTTCCTTAAGGATGAATATTTGGGTCATCTTAGAAGTTTATTATTGAGACAATGAAACAGCACCTAATAACATTTACAGACTATGGCATGCAAAGAGCTAAATGCTATTTCATTATGCACTTCACATTTTCTGAGTGTACTCATAGTCTGATTTTTACTAAATTATAACAAATGAAATTTAAAACATCACAGTGATGGCTACCATAAGTCAACCTGGTAGAGGAGAAAAATTCTACCATTTTGATTTCTAGCTCAGTTTAATACTAACAGTCACTAGTTTGATTACTTGAAAACACTGTTTAAAGTGTCAAATGGCTGAGTAACAAAGCAGACTACCCTGTAAAAGCTTCTTGTTGAGAATGCACACACAGTTTCTGCTAAGATTTATTTTTGGTCTGACATTACCTAAAAAAATAAGTATTTCTGATTATGGTGAAAATGCTCATAAACCCTAAAGAAAACCTGGATTCATCTCATTCAGAATTACATATCAGAAGGTAAGAAGCCCTTGTCATTATGAGGTGAACAGGAAACACATCTTTGTCGATTTTCAGCTACTGTAAAATTCATAATGCTGAGGTTACTGCTGGATACCCTCTTTCTGAGACAGCAGGGTCTCTTACTGTTCTAACAACAAGTGCAGTTTTGATTCAAAATACATTTTTTATGTGTAAATACAATAGAAAGCCTCTTTTTCTCCTAAGAAGCTCTAAATATTTAGCCAGGTTTAGTTATTATTAAAGGGAAATACTACTGTAGCTTTTGTGGTATCTGTGGCATTATAATTTCTGCTATCCTATGACAATTTCAAAATTTTTCTTATGTCCACTCAAAAATAGATTCAAAGAAGAATGCAACATGATGACTGAGATGAGGAGTTCACCTTAAGTCAAGTACCTTGTTTTTTCAAGTGTCCAGTGCCAAATAATTTTGGGAAAAGAACATTACAGACTAACACTTCCATCAGTACACACTGTTGTACGCACGTCAGCATTTGCTTCTTAATCTCTTTTATGCTGCTGTTCCAAGAGGATGCATGCAGGTTTCCTAGAACCTAGCAATTAGAATAGATTCAGCTCCATGCGTAAGCAGCATGAGAGCAGTGATTTACGTGGCCTCATTGTATGAAGGCTTTGTGGGGTCTGTGCAGGACACTCTGAAAGCAAACAAAGTTTGGGGCAAGGTGAATGTCTCTACAAGCTAAATAAAGCAGCTTATTGTGGGATTGCCATTTTGTGCAGTGCTTGTTTCCAGAAGCATACATCAGACTGTTAACTTCCACACTGGAGCACCCCTTTCCAGAGTCAATGGACTGATCTACCACACAGATCTGGCAAACAAGGCCTCAGGACACCCTTGCTCAGCCAACACCTTCCTTGATGGAGTCTTAGACATCAACACAACTGTGCAGACCACTCTGAGTGCCTGTGTGGGCAAAACCACAACTTTATTCCATTGGCTTGGCTCAGACTTTTGAGGTGATGACGGTTTTATCAAAAAGTGTCTTTTGAATCTATGCACATAACCATGTGTACAGAGTGCAAAACAGTGACAGCTACACTAATATATGCAGATCATTGAAACAGTGAGACTTCAGCTATAGATGTTCATAGCATCAAAGTCATTTTTATAAAAGATATCTGACATTCTTACCTCCCAATCCATGTAGTCACACACATCTTCAAAGTTAGTGAGTAGAGACACTGAGCAGAAAAGCCGTGGCAGCTCATCCCTCGTCATTGGGGGGAAACGACTATCTTTAAGGGCACTGTTGGAGACAAAACAGAATTTCAAAGGATTTTTTTTTTTTTTTAAATTTCAAGGATCTGATCTGAAGAGTAGAAAGGAGAAAGAAAAAATCCTGATGAAATGATGACCAGTTTGATAACCCAGTCATCAGTGTAACATACTGATCAACATTCCCAACCTTTTCCTTAGATATTTGTTTTGGTTCTTGGCTGGCCAATCAGGTGATGTTCTGAGGGTCATTCCTTCCTGAGCTGGTTTTGCTTACTGTGACAATCTTGTTAATGAACCAGCAGAAAGCTTTTGAAAAAAGGTACAAAAGCAATAGCTCTTCCACTTGCAACTTGTAAACCCCTTTCAAAAAGGATTAAACTTCACAACACAAAGTGGAGAGGTAAGTTCTATAGCCTGCAGTGATCAAACACTTAATACAGTAATCAAATTGTAGAACTTAATTATTCAGTGAAAAAAAAACCCCAAACAAGCAGAACATTCTCTAAAGAAGACTAATAGTCATGCTTACTAGCAAAGGTGAATATAAAAAGGTGAAAACATCCGAGGGCTCTACAGACCTGTAAACCTACAGGACTCAAGGAGGTTCTGCAAAGCAGCTGTCATGATTAGTAACAGGGAAGCTTGCAAACAGCTAATCCATGGCTGACGTACCATTCTACAGACAAACACACCTACTAGGGTAAAATCCACACTGAGGGGAGCTACCTGTGCACAGGCCAGCAGGCCTGGGAACACACAGCAGTTAACAGACAGCAAGCAGTGCCATAAGTAAGAACATTTGTAAAAACCTACTTGCGTAAGTTCGGTTTAGAACCAGTTAAATTGGCAAAGGGAAGGTTAAAGTGAGGATGGCATCTCAATCTTTTATTCTCTTAAGCTTTGAAACATGATGTGAATACAAACATGCTCATCTCCAACAAAAACAGTGATCTGCTAACTGAGCTTTTGGATGAGTAAAGAGAATTTAAGAGACTTACTGAAATACTACCAAGCTCTTCACGTGTCTCATTGTTTCATCTAACAATCAGAGTGTTCTTAATCGTTTTACTTGGCCTAGAGCCAGTGGCTGCCATTAGCTGATATAATCACAGCCATGGTGTTAGAATAATGGCTGCAGGCTCTGCACCAGAAATCACCATTTTGTATAAAGAGTAATAGAACTCCATTAAAGCAGGCCATGTAAGGACACATGTGGAAAAAAAATTGTGTAAAGTGTAACTAAAGAAAATCATCATATGTATAACCAGAAACAGTTTCCCATCAAGAACTAATACCATACACTGAAGAGTTAAAAATAAAATCTATATTTTTCTGGGGTGGGAGGAAGGCAGATTTTTTGTTGCAGATATGCTACAATTACAAAATACAACATAGTATTGAAATTCAGAAGTCCTTCTCTACACAGACCTGTGAAGAACTGAGAACACTAAAGAGATTTAAAGCATAAGGCCTATAATATTTAACTAATGACTTCCACTGAAGATGTATCAAAAGTAGGTAATTCTGATGGGATTTTCCAGGCTAGCTTTGAAACTGCTGGAACCAGGCAGAGTTACCATCCTCTGCTCTCTGATGGTTCAGAGCAACATCAGAGATAACTCCTATAGCCACAGTGTACCAGCAACATCCCAAAATACCAACAACCTAATTCAGCTTTCAAATCCCCCCACACAGCGGGGAAAATAAATAAATATACACATGTAAAGGGAGGACACTCAGAACACAGGGACAGCTCAAACCAAAATCTAGATATAAGTCATAACCAACTGCAGTTAGCAAAATCAATGAATACAAGAACATGGTCACAGCAAATGTCCAGGGGTACCTTCCTAGAATACTCTCCAGGAATCCAGTTAGTTATATCTTAGGTATTTTGAGTCAGAGATGGAATCTCGTACTTTAAAGCTCTTCTGAATTTTATTTAGTAAGTTCATGTACACACACTTTTAACATTTTACCCCCTTTTATGATTATGATTATGCTTGGAAACCCTAATCCTCTTCAAATCCATTGCTATTGCAACTTTGCTTACATGCAGATGGCTCATTTCCCCGAGGTCTGCTGCATCTCTGTCATATAAACAATATATGTGAACACAGTACTGAGAAACACTCAGACAAGCATTAGTTCATCAACAAACAACAACTTCAGTTATCTTAACAAACAACTGTATGCACAGATATTGCTAATATTACTTTAAATCTGTTTCTCATAATTTATACAACAATCTTACCAAGCAAAACATTTCCCATATTGCAAGAATTTACAACCTTCAAAAGATTTTTTTCCCCTTTTTTTGCACAACTTGGTACTAGGAGTTTCTTTGAATTCCACTTCCTCAAGCTGCCAAAATCCACTGTGAATTTCAACTTTTTGAGGCAAAGGTTGTCTGTGTGCTGTGGGTGTAAGCCTGATCCCCACAAAGCCAGCAGTAAGTCTCCAGCAAATTCCCACTGACTGAAGATCTGCTGCACTGGCATTGCTAGATAAGAAACCATCTGTAATTTAACATTCATCAAGTTGTGCAGAAACAAACCTCATCCCATGCTCATGTAAGCCATGTCTCACAGAACCACAAAATATCCTAAGTTGGAAGGGACCCATCAGGATCATCAACTCCTGGACCAGCACAGGACACCCCAGCTCAGCTACTCCACTCAAATGCTGAGCTAATAATTCGAAACAAGATCAGCAAAGTCACAACAAATTTAAATATTGATAAAAAGCTGAGACATGAGACTTTCAGGTGAACCCAGTGGGAGCAGGAAGGCACACAAAGGCATAAAAGCCTCGGGCACACAGAGGCAGCCAAGTGGTTCAGTTCCAGTGAAAGCAGTGCCATGCAGTGACCAGCACACGCTGAGCAGCAAGCTCAGCTGGCCTGCTCCATTCTTCAGAAATGACACTGGCACAAATACCTTGTCTTCATGTAACCACCTCACGAGAACTAAAATATTGCTATCAAATGATGGAGTGATTTCAATTATAGCTAACTCCTGCTGAACTGCCAGGTGCTATTCCATCTGTACAGCATGCTGGAAAATTCCTCCTCGACACCTCCAAGACTACAGACACTGGTGCACAGATCCTGTCTCAACACTCCTGCTGCTGGAGGTGAGATATCTGGCAGAATAAGACCAGAGATTTGAGTAACAGCCTCTGACATCACTGTGACTATACAGAGTATTGCTGTTATTTTATTCCTCCTGTCCCTGTCTTCAAACCCTTTTCGTCTTTTAAAACAGCTTGGCCTCTGTTGTTTCATAAGTAAAACCAAAATTTACCTGGAGAAATTTGTGCTGACAATCAACAACTGGAATAAAATGTACTGAAGGGAAATGCCAACAAGAGAGCATTTATTTATACTGATTAGATACAGATGAAATGCTGTCTGCTAACAATGAAATACTGCCTACTAACAAAATTTATGAGACAAATTGTATTAGGTGCCAGTTTTAGAAGAACTACCTTAAAACCTTGTAACCTTTTCCTAATGAGTTTGGGCATCACATACTATTTTAAAGCCAGAGATTTGTTTTCATGTGCTCTATATTACAGCTACAGCATCAGTCATCTCAGTCATTCTATTATTACTACCATGGCCCCAACTCCACAGTAAGTTCCAGATACCTTAGGAAAACCTAAAAGCACACCAGCTTTGTATCATCTCATCACAGATCATCTCATCACTGCTTTCATTTTTGCCTTTTTCAATGCCTGGTTAGCAGGAGATATATGGCATTAGAGATGCTTCCCTTCAGGACTCAGCCATTATCCTTAAGTTTAAACTTCACCTCTAAATCACCATCTATGACTGGTAGTGATGGTGCCAGTGGAACAAGCGGATGGTGCCCAGTAGTTCCTCAAGGGCAGCTGTCCACGTTGTACAAACCTCAGCTCTCAGTGCTCAACAGACTGACATCACTCTCAGAAGTGTCAGCAGATGTCAACACTTAGTCCAAGGATAAAAATCCTTGCATGAGCTTTTACTTTTGCTGTTTCTGTTCTGGGAAGAAAGAGTATCAGTTTCTACAGGCAGCAGTTCAGCACGTACCATACACCTCACACACTCTACAAACATCTGGATGGAAATTCAGACCTGGGCCCCCCCTGACATGACACTGCACTTGGCATGTGCCTCCTGGTGACCAACCCACAGCGAGCAGAAAACAAGACAAGGCAATGCTTGCCTTCCTCAAAAGCTCATCACTGGTCTGAGCTCAGAATAAAACATCACCGCGTCACTGTGTCATCAACATTCTTAAATGGCACAGGAGACTTAGGTGTCTGTATTTTTGCTGCCTTAGAATTTGATTTTACAGTCTTATTCAATGCTGTATTTTTCTGTCACTTCTGTTAGAAAAAGGAACGAAATCTGCCATATTAAATACCAAGTTTAAAAAATATTAACTCCACAATTTTTATGTTAAACTTAGAATTAAGGAAGGGCAAGTGGAAATAATTAGCAAAAGAAGTTGGAAAAATTAGGCGGAGTTCAAAAATACTTTTAAAGAAAAAGCCCACTAATTTTAAAAGCATTTTCTAGGCCATCTGTTCTTTACTCCTTCATGCCCAGAAATAATTTACATATATTGCTGCTGACTAAATGGAAGTACATGGTACTGAAGAGTTGAAAAGAGGCAGTGCCAAGCAAGGGGAATTCTAGCTTGCCAATAAAAGGGCATTAGTTTTTCCACACAGAGTCTGCTCCATGTTAAAAGTGAAGCAAGCAAAGTCAGAATTGAGTCCTGTTCAAGGAAAACTATTTTTAGACACAAAATGCATGCACGCACATGCATGGCCTTTCCAGTTAAATATTTATGCAGTCTTGGATGTCCTACTAAGATCAAGTAATTGCCAGTTAAGAAAAAAGCCAAACCAAAGAGTTACTCAACTATCAGTTTTTCTTCAGCTGAGCCATACTATACAAATTTCAGCTTTTCTTCAAATGAAGTATATTTGGCTATAGCAAATGTTTAGCAATAATGTCATTTTCCAAGGACCACTCCTCCTTATGTGGGATATAAAAAGCTTGCAAGCACTTTAAAGACACTGAAACTATAAAAAGAAAAGGGAATTGTTTGAATTGAGTTACTGTGACAAACAGCATGATGGTCAGAAAAAAAAAATCGATATTCCTTATATATTTATGTTCCTTAAGACTACGTCTTGTTTTCTACAAAATACCACTAGAGAAGCTCTTAGAATAACCTGAAATGATAGTGCATTCAGGTGAACCAAAATGAAATACATCATTGCGTTCTCCATCCATAATTTCTGTAGGCTATAAAAATGCCTTAAAAAAAAAAAGTCAGCTTCACTCTTTAAGAACCTAGGGCTCTAACATGTGATGTGGCAGATGGGTAACAAACAGTAGAACATGAATTGGGGAAATAAGAAGTAGTAGTGGAGTTTCATTTCTCTGTTTAGAAATGCCTCAAAATCCTTGACTGAATTTAAAAGATCCTTTAAAAGAGTTTGAGAGCATATAAGCATCAAAAATAGTAAAGAAGGACTTTGATGCAGATGAATGAAAGCATTAAATGAATTAAATTCCTAGTATTTTACTCATTGTTACTTAACAACAAACACTAACAATGAAATTTCTCACTAAAGCTCTTTTTTGGGGACAGTCACATCTACAGTCCTACGCGCTGTGGGCAGGGACACCTTCCACACACAGTTTGGTACATTGCTGGAAATTACTTCGAAGGCTTAAACATGACACGGGAGGAGGAGATGCAAAGGAAGCTGTCAAACACTGGGCATGATGTAAGTAATACTCACTTTTATAGGAAGTGTGAATGAGGCAGAGACATTAAGTGACTCATGCAATTTAGGAGGCTTACACAGTGAGTCAGTGACAGAACTGAGAACAGAATCCAAGATCCCTGACTCCTAAAAATCTACTTTTTGTGACAGCCTCTCCTTCACTGTCTGCTCAGCCTGTCCTGTAGAAACGCAGCTCCCAGAGGATTAATCAAAACAGAACCGATAAATTTAATCCAATTTAAAAATTAATTTTCCATTACTTTTTTAGTTCACTCTCTTATAGAGAATTTTGTCTTAACCAGTTTCCAATACTGAACACAGTTAAACCAAAACGTAACTTTCTGGCATCTAAATAATTTTTCAAATATCATCAGTAGACATACAAAGAGTAGGTTAAAGGTCTTATTTTACAAAATATTACCCTCTTTTCATAAACAGTACCTTGGCACGACTTTCAGATGGTAGGGAAAGGACTTAAATTATACCAGCTCTTCATTTAGCTCAGTAAGTATAACCCTGAGATTCTGGAATTTTTTGACTGAGCGAACTGAGCTTTGTAGAATTACCTTTGAAGATGTATTTAACAAAGAAATGGCCCGTTGTCAATGAACTCAGCCCAAAGGGCCCAGATATTGTTCTTCAATTAATTCAAAACATCCTGAAACTAATGAGTGTCAAACTCACTGGATTTTAGGGAACAGTGAAGAAATGACAACAGCAAGAGACACTTGGTGCCAGGGTTTCAGAAGAAAAAAAAAAGGCCAGAATTTATTGTTCCATTGCTGGGTTACTGAGCAGTGAAGTTAGTTCAGATTTTTACTTTTTCATTCAGTAACTTCAATAGGAAGAAATTAAGGAACACTTAAGCAGACCACCAGTATTTTCCTAATGAAAATCAGCTCTCATAGCTTGGTTTGGCAGAGACCAGAGAAAACTAACAGCTTCCAAGTCACGACATGCAATTAATTTTTAAGCCAGAAAAGCAGGGCAGAGTGTGCTCTACTTCAGAAAGTGAAATTATTATGAATACAATCCTCCTAGCTGTCAGCACAAGGCATCAGACAGCCCAACACAACCCACAGGTCAGCCTTCTACCGACTTTTATTTATGACCAGCAGAATTTTGCCAATTTAAATGGAGATTTCAAGGAGTGATTTACATGCAACAACAAATCACTTGAATGCAAGGAAAAAGAATTCATTTATATTGACGTCCTTTTTTTGGGTCAGACTGGAAAAATTTCCAGGAAACAAAACAACTGTGAATGACGTGTTTTTCCTGAACCTCCCTTACATTTGGGAGACAGAAAGGGAAAGAACAACATTTATACTTCCTGCACATTATGTTGCTAAGTGGTAGTCACAGGGTAAAAAAAGAAATACACACTTGTTGTGGGGCACAAAAATACATCTGTGAAGTTCTCAGCTGATTTTATCAGCACAGTGCAGCAGGTAAGAGCAACAGCATTCCAGGTGGGAAAAATAAAATACTGATCTGGAATTCTGGCTCTTGAATCTACTTATTTATTTTTTACTCCACAAAAGTGAAGTATGCCAGAAAGTCTCTCTTCTCCCAATCTGTCTGAAATCAGACATGTAACTTAATAGGAAGAAGGAATATCCTGCTACTCTATTTTAGACAGTTATTTTAGCTTTGGAAAGAGTATCATTCTTCTAAAAGACAAATCAGAGCACATATATAAATTAAGCATTTAGAAAAGCTCATCAGAAAAGGCAACCCACGTTGGCTACATAAGACAATTAGGACTCTATTTTAGACAGCCAGAGGCTCCTAAAATAAGCTGTCTGTATGTTCTCCTTATTTAACAGCTTCAGTTACATTAAGAATATTTTAATGTGCACACATGTACTGTGGAAATCATACCCTCAATTAAAAATGAAACCATACTGGTATTGCTCATAAGGTTCTGGGCCCTTGTTTTTCTACAAAAAAGTACACGAGTTGTTTAAATCAAAAGACGCCTTTACAGAGTATTTCTAGGGGTACTTAAAATTTCCAGACAAATCCTTATTTAATTTCTTATTCTGGCTACATGTAACAGATCCACTCCAGAGCACACACACAAAGGGCTGACATAGTCTGAGATGCTGCTCAGGGATTCTGTAGTCACTCTGAGTACCTGCTAGGACACAGAGCTAACGTGCACCTGCCCAGGGACCACGGGCTGAAACTCCTGGGAGCTTAACTACTGCTGGTTCTTCAGCTGGGTCTGTCAGCCTTGTGTACGCAGCAGATGAAAACTCAAACTCCTCACTGACTCACCGTCACAAAATTTAAGAAAAGAAACCTCACAAGCATGAAGCTGTAAAAGCCAACACTCCCATAAATTCAAGGCTTTTTAGCAGAAAGAAACAAAGATGTGTTTTCTACTGCTCTGACAGTTACCCAGAGAAATATTCTATCACACTGGATTCTTCCAAATAAATCTAATTCATCATTATGCCATGACGGTATTACACTGTGTGGACATGATGCCCAAAATTAACTTCTCTTTCTTTCTGCCATAAAGTATCAAGGAAACAACAAAGGCTTGCATGGAGAGGCTCTTAAAGTTTAGGAGAAGTCTGTGTACTTGCTGTCATGGACTTCAAGTGGAAAAGTACGATCACAGAAGTCACAGCTCCTGCAACCTGCTCCCATCAAAAAGTTCAGTTAAAACTAAAAAGATCCACAAAGTAATACTGTAGGTTCCTGATTACATTCATAGAGTCAAGTTTCTATGACTTTAACTTCCTTACTGTTTCCTGAAACCAGAAATCTTACACTATACTGCTTCTGTAATTCTAAAGGACTTACTGACCTTTCAAAAGACCACGTAAGGTAAAGACTCAATTTTTCTCAAAGTTTTAGTCCTGCAGGGCATGAAGGTATCATTTTGCATTACTATACAATATACCCTATTACACCAGAAAAAAAATTAAAAATCTTAAACTATGCTAACTTCAAGATGCAGCAGAGCTTCAGTATCAGTTCAGAGGTACACCCTGCCACAGGTGTGCTAAATCCAAAATCTTCCCATCACACAGGGCAGTGAGAGAGGGAGGCAGCTTGGAGCATAGCCAGCCCAGAGTGAGCAGTTACTGTGCATTTGCCTGGGGGTAGGTGGAGAGCTGTAACTGCTTGTTCCATCTACCCCATACTGTGAGAGTTGAATCGAGGCAGTTTGGGACATCCACTGCCCCACAGCTGCCTGCACTGGGAACTGCTCAGCACGGACCCCAAACAACATCTTCTGACTACAAGGGAACATCAGGTCAGCAGCTGGATACAGGACTTTCTTCATAGGGGGCAGCTTCTTTTCTGCCTTTACCTGTATTGTCCCTCACCTGTCCTTGCATCATACATCCTGCTGGGATAAATGACAATGGAATTCACAAAGGCCTGACAGTTTGTGTCATAAACATTCAGGAAGCTTAAAGGTGTCAATTGCCACAGAAATGGCCTTGTTTTGCTACATAAAAACCAAACCCACGGCACTTAAAACAATCTCCCAGCATAACACAGTGACTGTCGCAGTGACTCCAGATGCTTGTTTAAAAACTGAGCAACAAAACTGACCAGGGTTTGGTGCGTAGGTTTTTGTTTGGTGAACACATGATAACAGACTAGTCAGAAAACTCTAATTGAGCTCCAACTGGACTAAATTATAATGTCACTAAAAGGCTTTCCAGCAGATGGCAAAGTTTAGATAATCAACAAAAATGAACTGCTCAATTACACTTAGAACCACACAGCTTGAGCAACGTTAACCACCCAAAGCCCTAGGAACATAAAAAGAAATCTCTAGAATTCTTTACGTCTCCAGTATGTCTCTCAATATTGACCTAAGATCATTGTTTTACCCCAAAACAGATACTGAAGTAAAGACAAAAATCATTAAGGCCACATAATCGCTGAATTCAATTCTCATTTAGGCAATTCACAAAATATTGCTCCTACTCTAAAGCTGCATTCAAGTCATAATTTTATAAACGAACAAATCAATGAGGTATTTTTAATTTATTATGAACTTTGAAAAGACCTCATCTTAAGAACATGCAGAAAAATGTTTCTAAACGTCACAGCAATGCAGTTATATATAAATACAGGAAGGTAATTTAAACGTTTACATCTTCAATTTCCTGCAGCTTGTAAAAAGGGAGTCTTTTTTAATTGTGCTGCTGAGATTCTACAACAAAAGAGTACTTCATTTTCTGAACATTTCTTTTGTCACCAGAAACACTATATTTTTATGTAAAAATATGAATAGCTGAATTTTTATTGCTCAGTTTCGGTACTGTTTGCCACAAACACTGAAACTGTGGGGTTTTTTTACCAGGACTTTGAAACCACAGTGATGGACAAATTAAATATGCATAATCGGTTTAAATATAAGGAAAGCAACAGGCATGGTAGATTATGCAGTAAATCAATTAAGAAGGACAAATATCATAGAATCACAGAATAGTTCTGGGTTTGAAGGGACCCCAGAGATCATTTCATTCCAACCCCCTGCTGTGGGCAGGGACACCTTCCACCAGACCAGGTTGCTCCATTGTATTTGCTTACCTGAGGTATTGCAGAAAATAGGTAATAGAAAAAAATTAGGACAAGAAAATATGCTGGAATATGAAGGTATTAGCAAATACAGTCTGAGAAATGAAAGGTGACAGAATCCAGTCTTGAAATTCTTCAACAAACACATAAACTGAGAATAACCCAAGGTCCACACTGCCTTACAGTCTAGAATATGACCACTCAAAATACAGAACACAGAATAATATCCTGGCTTGTTTCCCAAAGTCTGTGTTTCATCAGTATCTCAACTCAACTTGGATTATGTTTAAACCAACTGGTTTTTAGCTAAATGCAATCTCTTACACATCCTGCGAGTGCATCTGCAAAGAGTTGCAGATCTGAGTGTTGTCAGTGTAGAGGATGATGTATGAGCTCACAGCATCTTACTAATTCTCAGTGTTTTTATAAATATAGTAAAAGACAGGCACAAGATGAATCCCTTGTGGCACGTCACATGTAACAAGACCTCAGGGAAAGAAATGGTCCTTCCTTATTTCATGAGGGTTTTGGTTTCTAGGCACTTGCTCCCGCTATCACGAAACTATTCTAGAATGTAGCCATCGGAACTGCTGCATCAACAGAATTTAATTCCTATTTAAGGCAACAAAAAAGGCTTAACGTTTTTTCTGTTCCTTTGGTACGTGTGCAGGTTTTTATTTCATATATGAATCCCATTAACAGATCAAGCTATGACTGTTCCTTACCTCTACACATCCCCAATTACAAAATAGAGTACGTTTTAGATACATAAACACATTCTAGATATCTGGAAGCTTTGCTTCCTGCATTTCCTTCCCTTTATCCTCCACACACAAAGAAGTTGTCTCTAAGCCATCTTCTTTTTCTCCTTTTAGAAACTCTGCCACTTCTCTCTCGCTCACGAGAGCAGGTCACGATTTCATCCTTTTATTCCTTCCAGATTCCTGTCACAATTCTGTCTGCTTGGGGTGGCACGTTCTGTGCCACCTGCAACCTACTCAGCTTACAGAAGTGCCTGGATGGGGCATTCACAACTCACTCTTATCTAAGGTCAAGATGCCCAAGCAACAGAACGTTTGCAGGCTCAGCTGAACAGTACATTCAGTTCCAAGTCTGCCAGCTGTCACTCTGTATATGTTTTTCATTCTAAACCAGGTTTTGAGTAGCAAATAAAAACAGCTGAAGTGGAATGAAAAGGAAGTTCTGAAATGAAGAAAAGGCAAAAGGTCCAGGTTAGGCTACATCTGTCTGTGATCTCAAAAAACTGTAACTCAAGTATTGTAACTCAAGGAATGCATTTGAATCAACAGCATTACATACATTTGAAAAGTCTGCTTATGAATTAAACATTTTAAATCACATTTTCTTAGAGAAACTACAGGCTAAATTCTTCTGCCTTTGAAGGTGGTAGAGTTTTGCCATTTACTGCAGTAATGCCTAAACGAGGCAAGGACTGCTCTGTCCATGTGTCGATTCAGCTTTTAACTACCATGAACATCTTGCATTGCTACATATGTTTAACTGAGGGAATTATACCAAGAGCAACTGAATCCCAACTATTCAATGTTAAATGAGGATACAGTGTGGACACACAAAGAATTCGTTTAGTCATAATCACACCATTAGAGATACAACTCAACACATCTATCTGAAGTGGTTAATATTTAAATGGAAATAGATTTCATCACCTTTCTAAAAAGCAACTCACGAAATGTTTCACCTCCTGAATGTCAGGAATGCTTTAGTCAAACACAGTCTTGTGAAACCATACGTAACAGCTCTTGGAAATTTACATTTTTTGGGGAAAAAAGAAAAGATCAAGCATTGTAGACTTCCACAAACCTGAAGAGGGTTTTCTGAGCAACAAACCAGAAAGTCACTCTTTTAGTAATTGGAAAAGCCGAGTACACAAGGAGGGGTGGCTCTGGTGAATGAGGCTGCATGCGGTGCAGAGACCTCCACAGACAAAGCACAGCTGCTGCTCTTTGCAATGAGGGATTAGCAGTCTAGGTCAAAGGAAAAAAGCCTCTCTGTAGCTAAGTGAGCAAACTGCAGAATGCATCCTCAGCACAGATGAGAAAGGGCCAGCTAACCAGCTTGCAAATTGTGCAGAAGCTTCTGGGAATAGGAACAAAACCAGCATCAATTTCTTGACAGAGCATGTAAAATATTTCTGGTGAAAAGCAGGGATGCCCTGCTGCAGAACTGAGGTTACAATGACATCTCAATTACTTTAAAATCACATTTCTCCTTTCCCTTGTGTTCACTTACGTAACAAGCACTTTTTCTTAATGGGAAAATGAACACATCACCTGTGAGGCTTTAACAACAGCACCTGGAAGTAACTGGCCTAGAGATAACACAAGCAGCTCTTTAATTCCCTAACTGAAGCTGTTAAATGCATACACATATGCACACAAAACTTTTTTTCTTACATAAAGATATTTATATCTCTATCAACTTTTGTACAATTGAGTCATATTATATTTCAGCTTTACATTGACACTTCAGTTAAATGGGATATAAGCCAATATTTGAAGAAAATAATTGCTTAACCTTTTATTACATATTGCATTTATTTTTATTCTACATCATTCACTTCAGCATCACTAAATGAAACAAATGAAGAGTCTCCTGAAGTAAGAGATACTGTTTTAATGTACCAGTGGGAATGTATTTCTAATCTGGCTTTTATTTATCAATAAAGCACTGAAAACGTTACTCACAATTAGGCTGTTATCTAAAGTAGCAAATTAATTGCACGTTAGAAGAAGTTTGACACCTATTTCAGTTTGTGGTATTATAGACGTAATCAAAATTATTTGAACTAGAAGTATCAGAAAGTTGTACTGGTCAAAAAAACCCAGGAGCTTGTCTTCTTTTCCCCTGTCAAATCAAAACCAAGGGAATTTTAATGAACTGAAAAATGCAATAAAAATAAAAAGTCACCTCTCCTTGCTGGTAAAGAGTTTGCAATACCTGATTTGATATACAGACTTACACAACTGTTAGTAATTGCCGTTATCACAAAGGGCCCTTTCAAAGAAGCTGGGGCTGCAACTTCTGACAGATGGGAAGTTCCCAGGAGCTGTGCCCAGGCTCAGCAGAGCACTTCTTAACATCTGCACCAGTTCCCCAAGTTCTTGTGGGAGTTATTTATATACTGTACTTCTCCAACCTGAGAGACTGCTTGCCTGACAACTGACCCTTTAATGCAAGTAATCTGCACTAAGAAATAAAGATTATACCATTGCACTGGAACAGCAAACCTAAATTTAAGCATGTGAGCTGACACTTTGTAGCCTACGTATTATATTTAAGACACAGGCACATGTCACCATTCCCCCATGGAGAATATCCTTGCTTGAAGAACTGAGTGTTACCAGTCCTACGGAAATTCGTACTGACGGCCAAAAAAAGCTCTGCTCCACCATGGTCAAAAGCTATTCTCTCCATGTAAATTACAACTATATTAAGAGAAGTTTTAATTACAAGTTTTGAAACTCACATAAAAGTAGGAATCTTCGAGATTAGAAATATTTTTCGTTCTACAACAAATATTCGTAAGTAATGGTTTATTTACATACTTTTGTAGCAGCAGATGCTTTCTGAACTGCATCAATACACAGTTATTTACAGAGCTAAAAAAAATAATCTAAGTACATTCAGTTTGTTTCTAAAATAAAGGCTATCACAAATATACACTTGTTTAGAGTGTATATAGCACTCCATACATTTTCCTAAGGAGTACAGTTGAAAATGGCAGAATCTGAAAAGTGCATCTGCAAGTCAAAGGAAAGAGACAAACCTGGAGTGCTTCTATCCCTAATATTATATTTTTAAATTAATGTTAGAAACCAAAAACCTGGTTATTTTCAAGTAAGGTATATACTTCCCCCTACAACACAGTAGATGAACTGGAGTAAAACTCCAATCATTTGTCAATGATGAAGTTCCAGACAGTCTTTCAAGACTTCCCTGTGTGTTTTTTCTCCCTCTCCACTCTGAGGTCACTTGCTCACAAATACACACGATATGAATTGAAATAGTGCAGTGTGATTGGGCCTGTAAGACTTTAGGACTACCTCAGAAGTGGTGCTTAACTTTAGAGGACTTCAGACATTCTTCAGCATTTTATATGGCTGCCTGTGTTCCAGCAGTGGATAGGCTATTTCTTCTTCTTCCAAGACATTTTCTACCATCTTAACTGCACAGCTCTCGTAAAGGACATAACGTCTCTCTTCCTGTGTCAACAGGAACAAATTTTAGAAACAGGTATCTGTCAGTACTATTTAGAAATACCAGAAAACTCTGCCACAGTTTACAAGAGCATTTTAACTCTCATTACTCTGATCTATAGAAAATGGTAAAAAACAATTTCAAAAGCTTCAACACCTTTGTGTTAAAGTGAACAGGATAACAAGGGCTTTTGGAGCCCAGTTCCCCACACCCAGTTTGTGCTATTTCTTCTTTATAGTCTTAAAAGGAAGCATCAGAAAACACCTAAATGGAGGAGGTGCTGACAGACTGAAAACTTTAATTGAGACTCCTTTCCCACAGTGCCTCCCACACAAAGCTGCAGAGTTTAAAGATTTCAACAGCTTATAAGCATGAGACAATTCTTTTTCCTGTGACCTTGACTAATCTCTGCTAACTGGTATTAAAACATCAGATTTCAGTAAAAATCAGTTCCTTGAGCCAAAGTGTACTTCTACTGGGCAAGGCATCTAACATCTCACAGCTGCACCTCAATTCCCAGAGTCTTTCTTATGATGTCTCATGTTTAGCACATACAAGCACTGGTCAAGTTTGTGCAGTGGGATGTTTTACTGCCCTCACAACAAAGTTGTGGAAAACATCCCTTACTCTGTATTAAAAATGAACACCCACTGCTAAGCTGAGAACTGCCAAAGAGAAAAACTCACCCAGAAGTAGGTAACTTCTATGCCAACTTTTTCCGTTCTGTCCTGTTTCCAAATAGACAAATCCTTTCTTTACAACGTAAGTGCTCTGAGACACACTTCACCTACTCCTCTGTGTGCTGAGAGCACACTCCTATCTTGTGCTCTATAGCACTGGCCCACAACTCAGCACATCTTTGTAGCGTTTCAGAAATCAGTATGTCACCAAGAGTCTCAAAAGAAAGCGAATACCATTATAATAAGATTTTTTAGGCAATGTTTTGATGATGTTCCCCTTAAGACTATCATACAAGAAGATTAGAAAGTTGACTAAAACCCATGGAAATACCAACAAGTATCTGTATTGGTAAAGGAAAAGTAAGTTACGGCAATATAGAGCTTTGCTAGGAAAGCCAGGGTGGCCAGTTCCCCTGCCTCCACCCTCCCTTCCAAACACTTCTGTCAAGTAATATTCAAAGACAAATAAAAATCTGAGTTAGAACCAAACTAGTGTTTCAACTCAACTAGAACTCTGTCTTTGAACTTAGAGGGTGTGCATCATTTTGTTCATATAATAGGAGACTGTGTGGGAAGAACATGAAATACAAGATCATCATGGGAAGGACTGGAGTCACAAATGACATGGCTCCTCCCTGAAACCCATCTGGAAAGCCTGAGTAACTGCTGGGTATCACCAGTTAGTCACATTCAATCAAACTTCAGCAACATCTGATTTATTCCAAATACCACAAGTTACATCAACTAAGGAAAGTTATCTTGCTTGAGCATGTCTTTTTCTAAGCATGCATTTTATAAGAAGTACAGTTTTGAAATTCCTAATTTTTAATGCATTTTTTTTAATAAGATGATAAAATAAGTACTTCAAATCTGGCCAGTTTCCTTAGTTACACCAAATTCTACTGCTGAGACCTTGAACTTATGACAGTCTCAGTAAAACCCCCACTAAACTTCATGGAACCACTTTATACAGACACAGCAATTTTGTAATAATTTTTTGATTACAAAATTTATTTTTCCTTGATCTTCAGGTACCTTTCATGAACAGTCAACTCACAGAATAAGTTTACTCTACAAAACACAGAAATGCATTCTCCTGTGCCAAAGCATTCATATTCTATAATTCAGTTTTCCCAGCAAAATGGTAAAATGGTTATCAATATTTGATAACCCTGGATCTATTGAAAAAGCTTTGGGAGAGCATCATTATGCTCTCCTCCTTTCATAAAGATAATAATCTAAGGACCGTCCTTCCATTTGTGGCGTTTTCCTTTGCTTTCTTTCAAGAAGTGTTGCTAAGGAAACAGACTCTCATCTACCATTAGGTCCAAGAGTCTAGCACGGTTTTTCTCAGAAAAAATAGACCAACAATTACAAAACCAGTATTTTTTTGTTTTGTTTTGAAATAAAGAAAAAAATTAAGGCAGAATTATTACATTCCCAACACACTCAATACGCAAAAAACATATATTCCCTAGGGCACGCTCCTCTCTTCTAAACAACAAGATTTTCCTTTCATAACAAAGTAAGGAGAAGCATTTAACCAATCATTAAAGCAAAAATTTGGGGTTTTTTTCACTTAAAGAGCCAGTATGGTATTTAGCTTTGCCCTCTGAGAAAAGGCAGCAGACAGTCCTGTTAAACAAGAGCTCCCTAAAATAATGACCTGGCACTGTGTGCACAAAATCATTACAGACCTATTTACTGAACTGACTCACACAGAGTAACTAAGCCTGGCTCAATAAATTCAGATTTATATACTTCATTTAGACTTTCTGGTATTGTGGGTTTAGACTACAAACCATTCTACTAATAAACACATATTCCACTAGAACAGAGCTTAGGATTTACCCAAAATAAAGTGTTTGTTATCTATAAACAGAGTCAAAGCAATTAGCTTTTATTGGCTTAGATAAAATTTAAAATATGAACAGCTCCAAGTTTAGTAAAGTCTTATCTATACACAGACGACATGGCAGGCAAAGCCATGAGCCAGTAAAAAATGTCTATATGTTAAAATAATTTTGCCTCAGTTTCAGCAGAAGTAATCAGTAAATACTTAAAGATCACAGTGCTAATACCTTAATTTTATATTTTAATAAAAGTGTTTTTGAAAACAAAAAGGGGTTCTAAGATGCTATATTATTAATACCCTGGAGGTCAACACCATCATAAATATATACATATCCATCTACTTCTTCTAATTTGTAAAGTGAAGTTGAATGCTGAACTGCCTTAATATATTTCAGCCCAGTTCTGACTCAGAACACGTATGTGCTGTATATTCTATGTTATATATGAATACACATGTGTATATAATAAATGTGTTCAGTACTTATGTATTTCCAAACATCTTTCAAACACAGCTTTGGCTCAGACATCTCTTTCTTTTGCTGAGGAGTTTTAGTAATACAAAACTGCTAGAAAATGATGGAAATAAACCCCTCTCTCTGCTGCTGCCTGGCAGGTGAGCAGGACCTGCCTTATACTGGGCACTGGGTGATGCCCATGTCATGGTAACCTTATCAACTACCAATCCAAAGGGGCCCAAGTTAGCTGAACAGCAGCCCTGCAACTTCTTCAGCATCCTTGAACTCTCCTTAGACCAGGGAGCTCCCACCCTGGAAGGAAAAGCACTCAGTACATCCTCTTAAGTGTCAGTTTGGCACCCCACATCCCACCCTCCCCGGAAATGTCAGATGCTCTGAAATCACTCCTACAGAACCTTGTAACTCAGTAAGGCAATATGATGGTGTAACAGAGTTGTTTACTCTGGAGATGTTTAGCCTGGAGAAGAAGAGGTTCAGGGGAGACCCTTCTGCTCTCCACCTGCAAGAAGGCTGTAGCCAGGTGGGGTCAGCCTCTCCTTCCAAACAGCAAGAAACAGAACAAGAGAAAACAGCCTCAAGTTGCACCAGGGGCTATTTGGAAATATTTCTTCACCAAAAAGGTTGTCAAGCATTGAAGCAGGCTGCCCAGGCAAGTGGTGGAGATCCCAACCCGAGAGGGATTTAAAAGCCATGTAGATGTGGCACTTGGAGACATGGTTGAGTGGTGGGCTTGGCAGTGTTGAGTCAATGGTTGGACTCAATGACCATAAAGGTCTTTTTCCATGTAAACAATTTTATGATTCAATGTGAAAGATGAGTATCTGAGGAGTCCCAGCTGCTTGCAGTCTTACTGGTTCAACAAGGCAGCATCTTTATTCTTAAAACTTAGTAGATTTTATGGATTGAATGCCCCCTAAAAATTTTACCCTGCATGACTACAATTTGCTGTTAAGTGAAGGCAGGAGTTACACATTCCAGAGGGTTATTGCCACTGGCTTCCCACATGCTCTGTGGTACACAGTTGTTGTCTGTCCACTCAACTGGACACAGAACCATGTTACCACCTATGGCCCTAAGCACCTCTTCTCACTTGGAGATCTGTGCCCTCTACCTCAATAAGGCAACCCTGGGAACTCTGAGACAACTTGGAGAACTCGGAGGTGACCAGCAGACACCTGCTTTTCACAGACAGGTACAAATGGAAAGGAAGCTTCCTGACATTAAAAACAGTATTAAATATAGAAGAACAGCATAACCCTGGTGAGTTCAGGCTGTCATGAACCTACACTGCTCTCTGCAGAGCTTAATTTCGAGCGTGATAACGTAAGTTTCCTCCCACAATTAATAATCAGGCATTTTTCCACTGGTGGCCACCAGACACTGTATTAGCAGAATTAAAAAAAGCTGACTTTCAGTAGTGGTCTACTATAAATCAAAGCCAAAAGTAAGACAGCCTGCAAAGTATTATCAGTGGGCAACACAGAAACAACAATATGCTCTGAAATATTATGTGAAATACTATTTGCGCAAACTAATTCAATCTATGGCTTCTGTCAATAGTGAAGGTCACAACAACAGTCAAAAACATACAATTCCCCCAACTCTGTAGTTCAAAAAATTGCAGTCAGATAGATGAGTATGCTTTGCCCTGGATCAATGGTAATGGCTATCTACACCCATAGCAACACTGCCTGGTGGTAAAGGTTTTGGGAAGTCAGCACTGACCTGCGGGACTGATTACAGGGTTAGAGCAGTAAACTCAACTGAACATACGAAGAAAGTTGTCCTGTCTGCACAAATACTTGTCACTAGTCTTTAGCAAATAAGGCCAGCATCAATCTTAATGTGATCAGTCATCAAATATTTTTCAATTTTACCCCTTAAATTAGCTTGCCATACTGCTGTCTTACAGTTGTATGGTAAACTTTGGAACAGGAGGAAAGAGTTAGTGTTTTTCACAGAGAGAGCAGGCAATATTGCAGCAACAAGGACTAAGACTCTTGAAATTGCTGACAAAGACAGAGCAGTACTTGATGCCAGCAGTAGCCAAATCCTCATATGGAATGTACACCCAAACTCAGTCATGAGAAAGTTGGGTTGTAGGTTTCATTTCCTTCCATCTTGTGCTTCTCATCCCAAGCTTCTCTTTGTTTCCTTTTCTTGATGAACCACATCTAGGCTGAGTGTCTGACAGCAGTCCTACTTCCCTCAGGTGGAGTGGTAAGTAGAACACACAACAAAAAGACAGATTACATCATATAGTCAGCAGAGACAGGCCTATGCTAGTTAAAGGAAGGTAGGTTACATATTATTTTAAAATTTAAACCCAGTTTTCAGCCATTAGGTTAATACACTTAAGCCTTGGAGTCCTCCAATTTTTCTTCACTACTTTCTTCTGGGACAGCAGACTCTGCCATGTAACATCTCCCTTTACCTGCCTGTTCTCTACTATCGGCCTCCCCAGATACATATCCTAGCCTTGACGGGCTAAATCAACACAGAGTTAAAAATTTATGCAGCTACACTTCTACACAGGCATAAAATATTACTTCAATTTCTACAAAATAGGTAAAAAACCGAAACTAAAATAACAAATGAAACCATTTTGCTCAGTATCTTAAGTGTATGAAAGCAGGAGTTTAAAACTTCAGTGCCAAAACCTAAGTCTTACTGCTGTACAGAATACATGAAAAAGTAATTTATCAACCTGTTATGAAATTCTGTGGTAACCTGCTTCCAAGTTCAGAGTATTTTCTTGAAGGAGCTGTAAAACATAAGGTATTTTTCATAATCTGGATTGGTTTATTTTTATGCATTCAGATGGGATATTTGATTAACACATCAGTCTAAAGAACTATTTTGCCCATGGTAAAATTTCTTCATTCTAAAATGCAATATTCAACACTGTAGAACATTTGGACATGGTTTACCTCCTAATAAAATGAAATAGAAATCACCAAGTCTGAATCTCTCTCTTCATAAAGTTCTGCATAAGATTTTCATAATACACATTCTTTCCCCTGTGTTTCACTGATATAACTGCAGAGAAAATTGAACTCAACATGTAGATTTTATTAGGAGTGCAGTAATAGCTTTTTTAACTATGGGTATTCTCATCCCTCCTCACAACTTAGGCAGATGCATCCAATTAATGATGAATCATTCCACACAAATTTCCTGTTTAGAACATACTGGCAATATCAGCATGACAACCTACAGAGAGCTCAAAATGGCCACAGATCACCACCATTTTGTTTACAGACCTGAAAAAGTATACGGTGGGGGTGTCCCAAGAAACAAATTGTTCACTCTGGATTCCTAGATGAACTATCATTACAGCACTTCAAATGAACTACACTACTGTATGCAGATAGAGGTGTATGCTACACATTGGATACAATATACAGCTAGAGATCACCACTAGAAATAAAGAAATTTATTGTGATCCTAAGGACTATTCAGCATATTTGCAATAAAATTATGTGTGAAGGGAATTGTGGATATTTTGATTGCTAAGCACCAGGCCATTTAAAAACAGCTGTTCTTTTTGTACCATTTTACTGACTGAAAACTGGGCCACAATTCCACAGAAGGTAGAAAGAGAACCTTTTCAGAAGGTGCTGAAAAGGGTAAGAATGAACTAGACAAACAACCTGGTTCCGTTTATCCATGTTGTATCTTCAAAATAACTGAAGAAAAGTGCCTCCCAGTGTCAAAGGAAAAAAAAGTCAGCAAAATATCTGACTGTATCCTCAACTGAAAATTTTGCTCAAGTTCCACTTTCTGCAGTAGAGCCCATTCTCATTCTGCCTACTTTGTTGATTAATTTCTGCTTTCCCTGAAGAAGTTTTTCCCTTTCAGGAATTGTCACATCTTCAGCAGAAGCCTATTACCCACACAGTGCTGAAGCAAGCTATAATGTCCTAGTTTCTGATCCCTCCTAGGGAGGCCTGTCGAGCTCCAAGCTCTCAAAGCACATGGACATTTCAAAGGTGCTTCTTTTGTTCCTCAAATGCTCTCCTCTGGAAGGCCCACAGTTGAAAAGACTGACCTCAAGAAGGAAACTGATCACAGGTAACCCTCTTCTTCATTTTTTATATAATGACTGATAGAAGGGAACACCTTTTTTGTACTTTTTGATATGAACTTTACATTTGAGCGGTCATATTTGAAGTTTGATTGTTATTAAAACAAAAGACCAAAAACAAACCTGGAAACTTTTTAGGTACCAAAAACATAAAAAAGATTTACCATAAAAAGTAACAAAATCCAATGTGCCACTAAATGCTATATTTTATTTTAAAACAACTTATGTGCTTATGAAGATTTTTTTAAAAAATAGGTTGGTATATAGTTCCATTTTCCTCATCTTGAAAATTACTGAACTGTCTATCCTCTGAATAGCCTAATATAAACTTCCACAGCATGTGGCCATCCTGTAAATATGGCACTGAAATGATTTCAGTTCCCTTTAATTTTCATCACTTTTCACGTATTTTGACTTCAGCTTTCAGAGTCAGAATGCAGTGACAGGAATCTTATAACCAGTTTTAAAGGTTAAGAGTACAGCCCTGTCTAATTTGTGAGAATGGAAAAATCTACTAGGAACAAAAACTATTTTCTTGAGCTATCACCTTATTCCTAGCCTTAGGGGGAAATTTTCTGTACAAGCTCATTGTTCTTAATCAGGCACTGTAAAGCATACAACTAAATGAAACACTCTCCAGTGCAGGGGGCAAGTTGTTTTCATTCAGTCTGGCTCACTAATGGTTAAGATTTTAAGCCTTTTAACCCTCAACAAAGAAATTGTTTTGAATTTTATTAAAAGCTTCTTCTCATTGACCACTTTGAATACTGAGGTTTTAAAGGACACAAGCAGAAACATTCCAGAGTGCACAATAAATAAACTGAACACAATAATGGTAACTAGGTCTTTCAGAAGTCTGTAAGGACTCCAGGAGATGAGCAGTTCATCTTCTTCAAGCTGAGCAGAGAAGCATGAAATGAACTTCAGGTTGCAACTAACTAGGGAGACATGTAAGAAAGAACATGTCCCATTCTAATATTACTTAATGCCAGGATGGACAAGGCATTTTAACAGCAAAGAGTAAGATCCTGTAAAGGACAAAAGCCTCAAATCTAAAATGATCTGGAAGCACTAATTATTTTAAGTGATGACAATTTTAGAGGTCTACACAAGTCAGAATGCAGCTTCTATTTTAAAGCACAATAAAGTCTATTGTAACTGAGAGGAACAAAATTCCATTGATTCTTTAGAGAGAGAATAAACTTAAGAAAACTTTTAGAAAAAACAAGTAGAAAGCTTGCTACTAGCTCTAGTGATAAACTTATTAGTTTTCACTCTATGCAGAGGAAATGGAACAATATTAAGGTGAATGAATTTAGGTGTAGATCAAAACATGAAGGATTATGCTGCCAGGGAGTGAAGGATTATCATCACTTACCTCCCTCATCCAGAAGCTTCCCACTCAGGGGCTGGGATGTATCTGAAGAGTAACATGTAATGGAAATTTGTAGCATTAAATTAACTGCAGCTGATTGGAAGCACCTGATGGAGAAGAGGTGAGAATACCTGCTGTTTTAGAAGCGTGAACAGGATAATCCCCAAATCTGACTTTCTGGTCTTCTGCCCTGACATTAACTACTAAGGTTAAAATTTGTCTGAACACTGGAAAAATACTGTAATAATCAGTTACAATAAGCTACTGGAGAGTAGTTTCCAGACCAATAAAAATAGAATAGGCTCAACTTATGGTTTTTAACTGAAAGCATGGCCTCGCGGCACCAGTAGTCAAATATCCAGGCAATACACTTAGCATCAAAAGGAGACACAGGTTTTCACTCACCTGTACAGTGACACAGCCAAAAAACCCAAAACAAACCAAAGCACACCTATCATCTCCTCAATGGACTACTTATATATGTAAGTCAAGGCTACAGAAAACAAATTCTTACCTAGTAAGTGTGTACTCCCTGAGTCCTGAATGCAGGTTCATGGCGGAAAAAGTACCTATGCATCCACGCAATCGCTTATCTCGACCGATCTTCCACGTTACAAACAGTGGGCTGTGTTAGGGAGGAAAAGAGAGATGTGATCACAGGAGCAATTTTGGCAGTTGGTGTGAAATCTCAGTAACAGTGCCCCTTCCACTTCAGGCAACAGGGGGCCAAATGTCTAAAATAACTGTATCTGAACATGCCATAGCAGTTAGAAATGTCCTTTACAATTCTTCTGACTGTTCTAGAAACATTGTTCATGTGATATAATAGAAAATAAGATTACTAGAATAGTTTAGGGACAGAATGAAACTGCTTGGTAACAGATCCGATATGCTCAGTGTACCTTACTGTTATCCATGAACCTTCTCCTGTGAATGGGAAAAGCTTTACCTTAGAGATCTGTACATAAGGAACCCTTTCTGGAAGGCACAAATACCCGTCACATCAGCCATCCCTCCTTCTGAACACGAATACTTTGGTCCTTAACACTGCTGGCTAGAAATATAAATCCTTGGAAGACAGCAAAATTTAGGAACGCTCTCTAAACTTAAAGAACTACCAGAAGAAAGGATATTTTCTCCACGAATCCCAAGTTAGCATTTAAAAATCTCAAAAACGACCAGAAGTGGAGCAAAATCTCTAAGTTGAACACATGAGTGTGACAGTTACAAAGAAATACTAATAATCAAACAATCCATACACTAAATTAACCAGAAAGAGGCAAACCATACATCTCTTGGGGACCAAACCTTTCCTTGCAGTTCTAGAGCATTGCATCAATCAATACACAAGCAACAGGAAACTACACTAACTTGAATTTCTCAAGGGAGTGCACATGGCTCCTGGATACCAACCCTAACAAAGATTTCTAACACTGAGATGAACAGGGATGTTTTGAGAAGAAAAGCATGTAAAATTTACTCTTTTTCTAGAAAGGTGACAAACCAAAGTGCATTACATAGAGAAGAGAGCATTTAATTACACAACCAGTCATTGCACAGCTGCACAGTGTAACAGAGATGGGTGTAACTGTACTGGGGGTACATACATAGGGATGGGTGCAGTTTGGGACTCTCAAGGAACAGCCCATATCCCTTTTCTCCTTCCACGCCATTCACTTTGCCTGGTGTGGCACAAGAAACTCGTCCTGTGATGGCAGAAAAGGATATGCCTCAGTCTGCAGCACTAACACAGCAGCATCCAGTCCTCTTCTAACTTGCTAAAACCTGTTATCACCTGCTGGTACAGCCACTTCCTCCTTACTTGATTGATCTGGACAAGTTCCCTTCTTCCAATGATGATGAATAAAAGAGGAAGCTGAAGTCATAGTTTTCTTTTGGATTTCCTTTTCTTTTTTACTGCCACCCCCTCTCCCTTTTTTAAAGTTGTTTAATAAATACTGAAAAGCATAAAGCCAGAAGGGCCCACTACCAAACATTTAATAAAATGTGGGCTATTGCACTATTTTCCATTCAGATCAACAAGTGGCATTTTACTACACTTGCGAGAAAGGTATCCCAGTTGCCCTTAATGGTACCAACAAAACTATTAGATCGCAATGGCACTGAAACCACTATCTCCCCTTGAACAGAAGTAAGCATGAGTAAGACTCAAAATGGACTTTAGGATTATTCTCTTGACCTTTATCTTTGGATTATGAGACTTATTACCTGTAATACACTTAGTGGAGGGCTGTAATTCAGGAAAACATATAGACATTTACTTCCCTGTCAAAACTGAATTCCTTCTAAGATGCATCGTTACTGCTACTTCAAAAGAACAAGAGAAGACCAGAGAACTTCACTGAATGTCAAATAGTACTGACACATTTGCATACACCTCAAAGGTCCTTGTCAATGAGTACCAAGAGAAAATATAAGAGTTACATACATATATTTTGTGCTAGTGGTAAGTAGGAGTATAAATATACTGTTCAGACTGAATGCAGTAAATGAACCACCACTGGTAGTCATTACTACCATACACACAAAGTCTGACTAAAGATGTTTTCCCAACCTTTCAATTTCTGTATTGTTCCCCGGGAGCCACTAAAGGTATGAGGATGTCTACACAGGAAATCTAAGCCTACTGAACAGAATTACTCAATTACCATCACAGATGTCTTCAAAGTGTAATATGGACCACAGGTTCAGAAGTGTCAGCAACCCAAGAGGATTCTAACCCTTAAGATTCAAGAAATAAGGCTGAAAGAGACCTTCAGGGCTCTCGCTATTGTAAGGAATAATTATATAATTCTGTTCATTAATGATCCACATTCTACTGGTAGAATTAGAAATAATGGAGACAAAATCCCCAAAATGAAAAATTTGAAGGTTGCCTCAAACCCCCCTAAAGTTCAGAACCTCCAGAAACACTGTGATTTCCTGCCGAAATGTTTTCCCAGCCAGCTTGTACCTAGCTATTCTTGTGCCAACATTGTCCTTCAGTTTAAATAGTTCTTTCCTTTCCTGGTTATTATTCCCCAAAGTATTTATAGAAATAATTCACATGCTTCTTCAGACTTCACTTTGCTGAGCTGAGTGGGTTGTGCTCATTCAGTTTCCTCTCAAAGGGGACCTTTCCATTCTGACCATCGCATCTCTTCTCTACACTTTCTTCCAGTTTAATTTTGCCTTCTTGAACATCCATGTTTGGAACCGCAGACGGAATTACAGAGGAGGGTCTTGCACCTGAATTGATGCTTCCATCTCTGAACTAGCTGCTCAACACTGACTGCTACATTTTGGTACTAACTCTTACAGCCTAATATGAAGTCCAAGTCTTCAGAAATCATTTCTAGTCTTACGCTAAACAAAGACCACAGAAAACCTGCTCATAGAAGCTAGACAAGCTATGGAGAGAAAAGAATATTTTTCTTACTAGTGGTGATATTTTGCTTTTTATTGGCATCCTTGTTTTCAAGTGCCAGCCTATCTTCCTCAAGCCTGCAATTATTTTCTTGCATTTTAAAGCCAAACCCCCACAAATAGGCTTGCTATCTGACATAACTGCAAATCTAAAGCTAAAGTACCAATTCCACAGATATTGATGTCAAAAGCAGCTAAGTAAATTGGTTCATTTTCAACTTGTAAAAAAACCCCAACTGTTTAATCTGTTACCTGTTTTTCTCAGAACAAAAACAAGGGGTTTTTTGAGCAACACATTGTTAGACCTAAAAATCTTTAGTAAAAAGCAGGAAAGATGGCAGATGCTGGGAGCCCTTGTTATCCAATGACGCACGGCAAGGATATGCATGGCATACTGCAGATCAGTCTTCTTTTTACCTAAGGAAATTTGAAGCCACATATCCCACAAGAATCAAAGAGCATACTGGGTGGAGTGCTCTCACCTTTCTGTCTGGTTCACTCTTGATGCAGAAAGCTGCAGATGTTGTTGTTTGCTAGTTTTAAAAAAACATTCACGAAACCAGACTCTGCACTTCCCTGGGAGGTGCTCTAATAATCAGCTTCAAGCAGTTCTCTTACTCAGTTTAGGATGAAGCATAAAAGCAGAACAGCTCCAAGCTCAGGAGTGAGCTGGCTTGAACCAATAGACTCAGAAATTTATTTGTTCAGCTTCTCTTTGTGGTGTCAGGAGCCTCTAACATATGCTGCTGATGGTGTTAGCAGGGGTGCTGCAGAGCACCCCCAAGTATCAGTAGCTGAAAGATGGTGGAAGATGTTTCAAACCATACAGGAACAGAAGAAGAGACCAAATCCAGACCCTCTGAAGCCCTGTACACATGACAATCATTCTTCTTTCATGAGAGTCTACACTTTTTTTTTTGTTGTTTGTTTGAGAGCCAGACACTGACAAAGTATTTCTATCCAAAACTATTTACAGGTGCCACAGCAAATTCACAAGCAACCTGAAGACTACAAACTCACCATCGAGACATTGCTTAACTTACTATTTATTGAAAAGTCTTGCCCAGATCTAATCTAAATAGCAGAAACTGTTTCAGTTATTTGCTATAGAGGTTGTCAGGCACTACTCCATGAAATCCAGCTGATCATGTATATTTTTTTTCCTTTCAGTTGCAAACAGTAAGAGTTTAAACTGATATTGCTTCCTTATACACAACTGCAGTCATCAAAAGGGGCATACCTACATAATCTGTCTCCTTGTCAGATTCTGAAATACATTCATGTATCTAACACCCTGAACACCGACTCTAAAGGCAAGCCAGAAAATGTGTGGCTGAAGCCCAGTTGCTTGGGTCACCCGATCAGTGCTGCCCATGTCATACGCCAGCTACTATTACACCCTTTTCATTAAAGAAAAAACTAGGACAGCGCTGTACTTCACTTTAGCATTAAACTGCTACAATTGCTGGAAAACTGGAACAATTCACAGGCAGATCACAATGTATAAACCTACCTAAACATTGAAAGCAAGTATCAGAATAGTCTCTGATACATCACACTTAAAAAGTGTGCTTAGGGCATTGGTAATTTTTCACAACCAGAATCACCTAAACCAATTACTGACCTGTTGCCATACAGTACTGAAAATATTTAGACTGAAAGCAGAAGTCTGCAAGCTATTTTATCACAGTTAACAGTCCTCATGCCAATAACTTACACTGACATCATGCAGAATGCACTGTTAAAAGTATCTTCTTTCAATATAAAGCAGCACTGGATACAAGCTGCCTCTTATTTACCAAAAAAGTGAAGGGATTCTTTAAGTTCGGGTGCGGGAGAGAAAGCAAGAACTACGAATAAATTGGTCTTGTCCTGGTACCACCAGTACGAAAAGTTTATCTTCCTGTTATGGATATGGAGAAAAAGAAAGGAGGGGAAGGTGAGAAGAACAGGGGAAAGAAAGGGTAACAGATGAAGAATATTTCTCTACTTTTATTAAAGATGAGTGAGAAATGTTTTTGTTTCATTTGAAGACTTCCAAGTAATAAAAAACTTGGAGGACTTTGAAGTGAAAAGGATTAAACTTGATGAACTGGAAGGTAAAATGATATTTAGACAGACATTTTAATTATAGTTATTTAACCACTACCTTTTATAACCAGGGAAGGTAAGAAATCCTCTACAGCCCTCATGTTATTTGACACCCAGAGCTGTAGGATCTGACACTTTGAAAAGCTGCACGCTCACCCCTTTGAAAGACCAGAGTGCTTCCCCTTCAGCTCTGAGGATCTCCAGGCTCTCACACGCCCAGGAAGCACTCGGAGCACACAAAATGGCACTGCGAGCATTTTCCTTTTTGTTTCACACAAGTGAACAAGCTATTGCTCCCCACTTCCAGAAATTTTAGGATTTATATTTTGTAACATAAAATTACCCTGTCTTAATTGTGATCATGCCACACCTTCTAGTAACACTAAACCTTCACATAACACTGTTTCCAACTAGAAGCATCTGCAGGAAAAGGAATTCAAGTTTGTCACTGAACAGTCTGCTGTGACCCCCTCCAGGTGCAGAGCCAGCCCTGTCCAGAAGCACAGAGAACAGCCTCCTTTCTACAACTGATGCACTCAACCCCAGCATTCTCCAGGTTGGGGCGTTTCCAGCTGTCACAATTCCATGGGCTAAGTCTCATTACTCGATACAAGAGAATACAGCTCAGGAGTGAAGGAAGCAGCACACTCCACCCCAACAGCTTTATCCAGGGCACCTGCACAGACCTCTGAGGCAGAGGAGCAGGGCAGGCATGCCGGAAGTACCTGGTTTGTGATGCAAGGAGAAACTTAGTGGATAAAATTACAGAGCTGGTCAACAACCACAAAAAAGTCTGGTGTCTTTCTCAGTCATCATGCAAGCACACAATGTGGGTCAAGGACACAAAGTCAAGACAGAAGTTCATGAATCTCCAAAGGAGAATAAGGGAGAACAGCAATAGCCCTCCATCCACATTTACAATGACAGAATTCGGTAAATACAGACAATTAATACATAAAATTTTCTGGAAGCCAAGAGAAGCAACAAAAGGAAGAAATCAGTAGCTTCTCACAGGAGCTCCAAGCCCCTTCCTCAAAGGAAAAGGGCCCAAGTGCATGAAGACTGACAATCACAGCAATACATCCACTTGGAAAAACTGGAGAAGACAGAAAACCAGCAAAGCACAAGAAGAGGCACAACAAAGACAATCAATTTGCAACATATGAATATAAATGAGTATAAAGGAAAAACCCCCACTCTTCTCATAAATGAGAAGAGAAAGAAAGACAAGGAAATTGCCAGCTACTTAACTCAGAGACTATGGGGAACATCTGGTAACTGAAGATGCTAAGAAACGCACATTGTAAGATGTTCAATAAGATGTTCAATGCAATTAATGCCTAACGGTAAGAAACATGAGCGTTGGGATTGACTGCCTTGGAGGATGTACAGCTGCCATCACCAGTGTATCCTCAAAGGCCTCCAAAAACAGGCCACAGTCAGGAATGCTGTAAATATATTTGTTTCCATCATTTAACAAGAGAAAAGATCAAACGGCCTCCTGATGTTCCCTGCAGCCTCCTTTTCTGATTTTGTATGATGCAAGGTAAGAGAACAAAGGGACAATTCACACATGAAACTGTGTGTAAAACTGTGGGAGAGAACTGTCATTACAAACCCCCATGGTCAAAACACAAAAAAATCTGAAAAACCCACATTCATATTATGCTTCTGTATGTTTCCTTCTAATGTAGTAGTATTACAGAATTGAGGAGAGAAAGAAAGATATGTAGTATTAACCGTATTTTAAGGATCAGAAAACATTATTTATTGCTTCAAGGAACAGAAGACTGAGTGGCTTCCTTGAGGTTCAAGGTGCTCTTCAACATTTTTCTGAATCCAGAATAGAAACCAGTTTCTTCATCTCAAGTTCAAAGTAAATTCTAAAGCAAAAATTTAGAGAGGCCCATACAATATGTTTTTCCTGATCTGAAAGCCAATATAAAGGGTTTTTTTGGCTAGTTGCAAACAAAAAGTTGGTTTGTTCACTACAGTGCCACTTAAAAAATATTTTGACATTAGCTGTTAACAGCACAATTTACTTCACTAGCTTTACACAATCAAAAAAAGAATTAGCTACCAAGTAAAGTCTGAAATCCATTCCCCAGCCTGTGTCCAACCACATATACATAAGAAACCTCAACTTTCTAGGACAATGACACCATCCAGCAAAATCTATAAAGACTGGAGCATGTCAAGCATAGATATCCCCTAACAGAAGGACATTTATTCCGTAACTTTCTTCTTCCACGTAGGAAACATGCTGAGTTTCCTAAAAAAACAGTCTGTACTGCACTACTCCTTCAACACGTTTAGTCAATGAAGAAGGTTCATTACTGCCAATGTATGGGGATCCAAAGACAATCACAACCTACTGGCTTCAGAAGCCAAAAGAAAGAGCTGCAATTTTTGAATTTAAAATACTATACAATTACTGAAAATGTTATTAATTACTTCTGAGGATACAGCATATTCTTTCAGTCATTCTCAGGTCTAAATGATCAACTCTTCCAACTACTGTATTTCAGAAATCAACATTTAGAGATTGATTTCTTCAGGCATAGAAACCACTCAGTACATTCGGTGATTTTCCCAAAATGATCATGTGCCCTAGAGAGATCAGCCTCAAACCTGAGCTGCTAGGTGTGAATTTGTGAGCAAGTTCTGCTTATCTAAGCAGCTAATCTTAAGGAAGGTCAGAAAGCAGCTACTATTTTAAGAATATCTAGTTTAAATAAGAGCATAATCAGGGTTAAAAATAAAAGGACTGATGCCCGGTAGGTCATTTTCTAAAGTGAACCTACAACACCTTAATTAAGGTCACATTCAAAATTTGTTTTAAAAAAGGACATAAATTCACAAATACAGCCAGACTATGTGTCTGCTCCTTCAGCTGCAGCATCAGAACTGCTATTCTTGTACACTCTATTTCATGAGCTCAGGCAATACGGGCAGCATTCCGGGAAAGAGAAGGTACAAGTAACAATTTACAAGAGGACGACAAGAAATTTTGGGTATGCCCAGACTGGATGCTTGGTCAGACATGACCAACAAAACATCAAAACAAATGACAGAAGTCGTTATTTTGCATCTTCTCCCTTTAATTCTCACAAGAAAATCCCTCAAGTTCATGAAACAAATTGAGTTTCTACGACATATGTTCCTAAGTTCGCTGTTCACTTTGCTAAAATAAATATTTACATATAACAAAACCCAGAACGCCTCAGAAATCACAGACGTTGGTTATGTATAGCTTATTAAGTATTGCTAAAAGAAGTTTGTATGTCTACAGCTCCTCAGACTGCACTTGCAAGAAACAACCTTCAAAATCATAACATTCTCCATAGTGATATTTCTCACGGCAGTACAGGTGACAAGTCAGAGCACTTAAGTCTGCAGCCTTACAGGTCACAATGCATCTGGAAAGTCCACAGGATGGCATCTTCCTTACAGGTGAACTAATTATTCACTTCATTGCTCAGAGTTACTGATGAATCTTTAGGCCTATATATCTTGTTTTAAGGTGAGACACTTGAATTGTCCTCTGAAATGGAATGTTTCTTCCCCAAATTCCCAACATTATAACTTCAACTGGGTATAAATTGAGTTTGTACAAGGGACTGATGTGTCACACAGCTGATTATGCTCACACTAACCAAGAGGACATACCGGTTCATCATCTCAGACTGCTTCAAATCACAGCACTTCAACAATGTTCCAACCGCAGCTCTTGTCTACCACGAACTCCAAGATCATCAAGCTGTTTTATACCTCAGTCAGCAGGTATCAGGTTTATACATCTTGATAGGTACTAAATCATTAACTGAAGTCATCTAGAATAGAATATCTTTAGAGCATCAAAGCCTAGGGCTGTACTTCAGTCACTAAAGCCATTTGTATCTCCTAGATACTAACATAAAATAAGTATCCAACAAAGATGCTCTGCAGTTAGGCCAGATGGGGTATAGACATGGCTACGTTATTTCATTGAGAAGGGTTTTTTTAAATTAAAAAAATAAATAAATCAAGCCTTAAAAATATTTCTAACTCATACAGCTGTAAAGAAAGCTTTCCAAGTATGACCCAAACATTAGCCAATGCAGTATCACAAGGTTACTCCAGCACCCTGGCTGCTGATCATAGCAACAGTAATGTTAGCACAGCTTTTATGTTTACTATTTCTTGTCAGAATCATCCATGCAACACGGAAACCATTAGTCATTTCAAATTGAAAATACTCTTTGCAATGATGAAGAACAGTGGCACGAAGCCGGCACCCACACAAAACAGGGAGCGGAGGACATGGTTAGGGAGTAGATAGGAGGAATCAAAAACCAAGGAAGAATAAAATGGAAAATTCGCTGCTCCTCAAAAGACTATAGAAGTGAAGGAACTGTGGGGAAAGAGAAGAGTTTTTCACCTTCCTTTGAATGTTGAGAAGAACATGTCTCTTAGTCTTAAATAATAAAAGCTAACAATGTAGAATAGAACTACCAGAATGGGACAAGGGGTTACAGCCTCTTTACAACATAGCACTTGTGATGCCAAGGCTCCTCACCAGGGTATTATCACAGTACTTTCTGTGATCATGCACACCATGATCCCTTGCTCTTTCATATTTACCTCTGACTAGGCAGTTTAGCCTTCTATCTTGTAAACGTCTGCTAATCCTATCCAAGTCCTGACCAGCAGGGTAAACACACAGAAAACTGCTCCTCAAAACTAACCAACTAGCTCTATTTCAACACCAAAAAATTAAAAGACAATAATTAATCAGCTTTTCTTTTTAAAAAGGCTTATTGTTCCATACATATTCTTTTCATTAAAGGTGCCTACAAGTCTCTCAGCACAGGTCTGGAGCAATGCAGCTTGAAGACAGACATCCCTTGACTAGTTCCAGGTGAGCATGTTTATCTGAGTAGCGCAGTGCCATATGCGTGAGAACAGATAGACCGGCTCTGCACTTGGCCTACATGATTCTGGCTCTTATTAAGCGCTAGATCAGGAATTGCTGAAGTGTACACTGTTCTGTAACAAAGCCACAAACATGTAACACTCCTCTGATGAGCATTATCACCCTCACACAATTTGAAATGTGACAAGGTATTACAGAACAAGCATGTACTCCTGTCTCCATCACACTCTGAACTCATTACATTTCAAAATTCAATCTTCTGCTCATTGCGCTCATTTCTGTATTTCATGTGTTTTTAGGCTTTCTTTCCCTTCTCCCACTCCTTCCATCTCCTCTTCCATTTCTGCCCTCCCTCCTTTTTCATATTTAAATCTCCCTTTGTAACCAGTTTTAAAAAAGGAGGAGAAGAAATAATGTAATACTCAAGTTATTGCATTCCACATGCCCATTACAAGTCAGGGAGAAAGTCCTCAACCCTCACTAAATAAGTCTATTTGTTGCATAAATTCTGGAGCCTTCATTTTGACTAAAACTTCTGGAGCATTCAGCATGTTCCCAAAAAACTTAGCAAGAAGTTATGAGAAAGAGGGTTTTGAATTTTGAAATGCAGACTTTAAGGTTCTTTGGAACTTCTCTTATCAAAGTAATACTTAATCTTTCAAGACAGTACACATGCTTATTAAACACATCCAGGGAAAGGACTGTAACTCCAGATAAAATTCTGCTCTAATGTCAAAAGCACCCAAGAACAAGTGTCACCATATTCTAGGTTATTAAGGCACCATAATTTGCAATATTTAATAAAATTATGTAACAATATATATACATTATAGAACTCTTCACATTTATGCTCTGACCTACTTAAGCAATTCTTTTTCCCCAATTGCACAATTATGAACCAGAGCAGAAAAATCAGACTTTATGAAGTTAATACATCAATTCAGTGTCATTACGAATTATTAACATTATTACTTCAGAATCTGCAGTCACCTGATTATGACTTTCTATGGGACATATTTAAACATTCTGAAGAAATATACTTTTGTTTCCTTGATACTTTTACTATTAGTCATCCATTATACTTCTTTTAATCAAATCAAACTAACTTCAGATTATACATTGAAACTACTGATTTGTTAACAAAAACTATTCACAAAGTGAAGTTGGTATTTTCTCCCTGGCTATTTCCACCTTTCTCATTCCCCAGAAGGCATCACACTATTTTATGTTCCCCTGGGTAGCTGTTGACAGAAACACCAGGAAACTACTGCATTTGAGCCAATAAATAATTTGTATCAAGAAACTCTGGCTACATTTGAAGTGTTTCAAGGTAGAGAGGTTCCAGCCAAAGTCACCTCCCCACCCAAGTTTCAAAGACAGTGAGCAACTTCAAACCGCATGCGGCTCTCATATCTAAAAATGAGCTCAAAGCACATGTACACATTAACAAACTAACAAGTCTTCAAATTAACAAGGACTGGAACTACTTATCCTCCCAAAGCAACCCTGTGGAGACTCCTCTCCAGAAGGAGCAAGTAGATAGTCAGGTCAAAGAAAAACACTTTAAAGGGGGCAGAATAGTCAGCCTAGTAACATAACTGGACACTTTGCAAGTCAAAGTTGAAGCAATTTCAGGACCATCAAAGATCTCAGATATAGTTTCTAATCACTCTAGGTACAGACTGGAATTGAGACAAAATATTTCCATTGAAAGTATTTTCCTTTCAATTGCAATTTTTTTTTTGCAATTAATGCTTTGAAAGGATTCAGCAGAAACCTTTCCTAAAAGTCCATGAACGTATCCAAACCCACATGTTTTAAGAACACCACATGCAACATGTTTTAGAAAGCTGTGTAAAATCCCCAGAACTTCTACCCCATAAAAGACCAGAAGACAGTGCTAAGGAAATCAGGTAAGAATAGCTCCAGCTAACTTATATCCTTGGAAGCCACTAGCAAGAATGCAGCAAACATTAGTTTTGAGGCACTGGTATAATGCTGCCCCTTTTATCACTAGCAGAATGACTCAGGCATAAAATTAGTTTCGAAATTTGATAGAGAAAAAGCATTCCCCAAGCACTAGAAGTCTGGAAGCTATGTGCCACAGCATTATTTCCGTTCTTTTAAGAGAGAAAACAATTCCATGCTCACAAGTAGTTGCTGCATATTTATTACAAACCAGGAGCCAGAGAACACTGTTTTGCATAGATTTCAGACAGCACCTTAGCAAACTACTCCTACCTTTAGAGTCTACACAAACTACCTGAAAAGAGAGTCAGTTCTCATTGCCAGTGAAGATACTGAATTTTTCACTCTGAATAGACTTGCCAGTTTTGCCCAAATTGCCAGTGACCACTGGATTTTCATAAACTGTTTTTTTTTGTTCTGCTGAAGTATTACCTGAAGCAGTTACTCAAGCCATCAGTGAAAACCAGGACTTGCAGCTAATAAAAGGTCACACAAAATTTTATTAGAGCTGTAACTGGGATTCTCCTGCTACAGACAGATCATAACTTATGTTCCAATGAATTTCAGCTAACTGTGAGACACACTGTTCTTTCAAAATATTAGATCAGTGAGTAGAAGCAAGCAATGCAATGTATGCAATTTGTTCTGGAAAATAACTTTTTTAATTAAGTTCAGACACTTTATACATACAAAACACTAGACACAGTCATAAAGGCATCGATTTAGACCTTTAAAATGCTTTCTCTTAGCTGCCAACTGCACGACGCATGCTGAGACAGAAGCACCTAAGGGCACAACACAAACAGATGAACAAACAATTTATGCCAATAACTTAGAATTTGCCAAGCCTGTGAGAAATTAACACACAGGAGTTTTCTGCTTAAGTGGAAGTTGGTTCAAAGGATTGAGAAATATTTAAAAAAACCTAAGGAAAAAATTGAAACTACATGGGATTTTTTATAGCAATAATATGTTACAAAACTTATATGCCAAGGTGTCAGCTGACAGGAGAGACTGCAGTTTAGACAAACATTCAAAATTATTCCTTTAAAAATCATTGCTCCTTTTCATTTTAAATTACATATTTTAAAGGTCCACTGGATAATAGTAGCTTGCAAGAGAGTTGAAACACTAGGAACCATACAACAACAAGATACATTAGCATTTACTTTCAGATTTTTAGAATTTATTTTAAGAACATTTAACTTCGAAAATTTAGTAAACATTAAATTATTTTGGAAGTGGTTTCAAGAAGCTCAGGATAATGCAAGAGGAGCCAAAAAACAAGCCTCAGAAGAATCTGAATTTGCCATCTAATTCAGACTTCACTAACTCAACAGCTGGAATAAATTAATTACTATTAAATCAACGCTTTCTAGATTGTACTATTTGTATAGAACTTAACCATGTAATTTAACCAATGAGACAACAGTTTGAAGATAGTCTAAATACAGTGCTGGAATTAGAGACAAATGGACTTTATATTTTTGATAAAGACATAATAAAAGACAGCACTTTTAGGATGGACAATGATGATTCAAAATCACAGAGTTCTCACTGGTTTGAAGGTGATGTCTATGGAGACTGTTTTTAAGGAAGACAGACATCTCTCAGTCAGCATAGGTATAGAACACAGGATATCACGCCTTCAGATGAACTAAATGATCTGTCATTGTCTTCCCACCCCTTAAATCACCAATGACTGCATACAGGGTTGAGTAACAGTGAAGTCCAGAGCTGTTGCTTAAATAAATACAGACTCGCCCTATCCTCCCATCCCCAGATAGTCTCCTCTCTTGTTCTGCAATGAACATGTGTGATAGAGGAACTGATCTGGTTAAAAATATCTCCCTTCTTTTTGCCAGTTTAACCGAGACCAAATTTGTTTCTCTGCTCTGTTTCACACTGCAGGGGCATGCACAGGGATTTCAGCTCAAAAAGAGGAGAGGTAAAAGGGGCAGCAAAAAAGGGCAAGGATGATGACTGCTTACATCTGCATCTCACAAGAAGAAACACATGCAGTACAGCTTAAACAATAGGGAATAGCAGTAAGATTATTAAAGAGAAGTAATTACTTCCATGAGGACAGACTATACTGCTGGAAAAAGCAGAGGAGCTTTCAGACACGTTGCTTTAGCAGATTATGCAAAGCACAAGGCAGAACAAAACTGGTCATGAGGTAAACATAACCATGCTAACCTTGAACAAGAACATACTCAGCACTCAGGCAACAGAGAAGTGTGTTAGCAACAGACCAGATGACTGGTCACCGATCCCTTTGGAAGAGGAATACACTGCAGTTAGTGACACTGTGATGCAGTAATACACAGAGCCAGTACTGAGGCCACAATTTTCAGTAGGCAGCAGACATGACTTAGTTACTTTCAGACATCCAAGGTAACAGGGCATCATTTTCTAAGCAAGTATACTGGTTACTACATGCTATCACCAGCCATACAATTAGACAACCCATAAACACATAAACACCAGCTCTAGCAGAGGAAATCACTGGAGGATACAGAAACATCTTTACAGGATTTCCCTGTTGTTACACTGTTCCAGTAGAATCTTCCATTGGCCATCCCTGGGACACAGCTACGCAGATCCTCACTGGGGACATCAATTTTCACTCTCTCTTACCAAACAAGTTCACACAAGTGCAGAGATGCTGTCTGCAATTTTGCTTCCCAAAAATGCATTTTTTCCTACTTGAAGACTGACAATTTTAGGGTTATGCCTTTATTATGAGGGAACAAATCTAAAAAGCTTAAATAAGTCCACTACCTAATACGAACCTCTCTGCAGTTTTTTAATAGATAACAAGCAATGTCACTGAAAAAGGCTCTTGTGCTGCCTACTTGTTTTCTCTTCCATGCTTCATCATGCCTTTTGACATCTCTATCATTCATGTGGACCTAGGATGTGTCAGAGCTAATCTCTGGAAGAATCAAACCTCTGCTTCCTGTTGAGGTAGGAATCCTCCTTGGAGTAGACAGACTTAGGACTAGAAAGCAGCAGGTGTGGTTATCAGATGACTTTACTCGACACACAGCTTGCTGTATTTGTGACATCTGACAATCAGCTGGCCCAGCACCTGACAGATGGAAAGGCAGCAACTTCATAGGGTTTCTACACTGAACATTGACTACTTGGTGATTCAGCAAGAAACAAAACCAAACAAAACAAACCCAAAAAAACCCCAACCAAACAAGACAGTAATCCACTGAATCCACACTAGCAACAAGTAGTGTATGGAATCACAGGATAGGTTCTCTGGAAAGTAAACTCAGGTTGATGGACAGAAGAATTACACTCAGGATTTCCATGGCTTTACTTTCTCAAGTGCTGCCAGATCCACATGTGAGACTGAGAAAGGAAATCAGTGATACAGACAGCAAGGATTTAGGCATGATGGGAACAGGAAGAACTTGTTAGGCACGCACATTAGTCATGCCAGAGTCAGCCAGACTGGCATGCTAATATGAGTTTTGGAACTTAAAAACACTTCTACACTACTGCTAGAAATTTCATAAGCAACACATGGGAAGCCCAAATACTTGGCCTCACCTGACACCCTCAAAGTAACAAGGATCTCCAAGTTCTGGCGGAAGGAGGACGTACCAAAAGAGGATAATGCTGAGAGCCTACCAGCTTACTCAGCAATTCCAGTGGGAAAGACAAACAACAGGCAGGTGGGGAATGGCACTGTCTGTGAAGGTTACATAAACATTTAATGGCATAAAGTGTTACAGGAGAAGAGAAGCCAAATGAACTTCTTAGGGTAGAAGTCACACAATCAAGTAATAAAGACGCATGATCAACTATACTATCAGTTCAGGAAGATTACAGAGTTTCAATTTTAAGAAAGGTAATAACAATGGGCAACTGAAATCTCCTGATGTAAAGTGAACGCTGTGACTCATCAGAATGGCATGTCGACTTTTTTTTCCCTCCAAATAATGACTTCTACCTTGAAAATTAGTGCTAGGACCTACATGAAAGGTCCAGTTTTTGGCTTAGTTTTGAGTGGTACACAGGACCTAGTTAAAGGATAGGAAAGTTGCTCTGTAACTGTGCCTGCAATGCAATTGTATTTCAACATCGCAGTTGAATACAGTGAGACAAAAAAACCCATTGGCACATGGATAATTAATGTTAAGGGAACAGTGTAAAAAAAAAAATTAGTAATCCTCTCAAACTTGTTTCCCCTCAAAAACAACACAAACAAGCAAACAAACCCCAGAACAAACAACTCTAAAAAGAGGGGAAAAAAATTACAAAAAATAGCAGACAAAAGCAGACAAAATTCTGTATTAGGAGATCAGGTAAAAACTCCTCAAAGTTGGAATCAAAACAAAAGCAGTCAAAGGAATACATCAGCCCCTGCAATAAAAGCCTACATACTGCACGATTAAATGGGGAAGTTAGGAAGCAAATCTGAGAGGTCAGCTTTTAAAAACAGAAAGCTTGCCTTATGAGGACAGAAGAGACTAGAAAATACATGGTAGGTCAAAAGAAAACAGGAAATAGAACTTTAAATATTTGGGTAGCACCTTGCAAAGTTATTTAACTACATCAAAAGCAGGAAACCACCAAGAAAAATCAGTGGGATCTCTTGCAAACCAAAATGAGAAAGGGACAGAGAATTGATAACACCAGTGTAGAGAAGCTCAGTGGAACACTGTTCCCAGTATTTACCAGTGAAGCAACTGGGGAGACATTCACACCCATCTTTATAGTACATAGGTCAGAGGGATGAGGTCAATTTGAATTAAGTACAGGGGAAGCATTTGGCTGAACACACAAGTCAGACATAGTTCACTGGGGCCAGCACAGGCCTTCACAGGACAGTTCCAAACCTGACACTGAGGAACTGCTGGGCCACAGGTTGCCAGTGCAACTCCAGAGCACACCAAAGACTCTAAAGGGACCAACACTACAGAAAAGCAAATGCAATTTCCATCCCTGCAAAGTAGCAGCAGATCAGACCACTGAGCACAGGCAACCAGTCTGCTGGAAGGAGTACACACAGCTTCTCTGAGAGGAAATCCTACTAAGACCACAACACTTCCCCCCCACTCTGGTGCCAACTTACATATCTCTCTGAATGTGGGGACCAAAGTGTTGGATCCATTGAGTATCTGGGCTGAACACCAGATAGTCTTGTGGAAGCAATCCAGGATCAGGGCTATTTTGAAAAACAACTAAAAAACCCCAACTTGTAAATGCAATCTTCAGCCACCCAAAAGGGGTTCAAGACTTTCTGCGACAGCCTGCACATGGTTCTACTACATATTGCAGGCTCCTTCACCGTCTTAAAATCACGATGCAAACATTTGCTGAACATTG
Source organism: Ifrita kowaldi (assembly GCA_013398055.1). Taxonomy (NCBI): domain Eukaryota; kingdom Metazoa; phylum Chordata; class Aves; order Passeriformes; family Cinclosomatidae; genus Ifrita; species Ifrita kowaldi. Next base: position 186,442 of record VZRS01012332.1, read on the forward strand.
CAATGTTTGCAACTACGTGCTTAAAAGCACCATGATGTACCCAGATGAACTCAACAATTGGAAAAAAAAAAAAATCCCATAACCCTGTTTAGCCTTATAGTCCAGCCTGTAAGCTTTGTTCTCATGGCTGGGGAACTAGATGTAGGGCAAACAACTGGCAATGCTGTTAACAGCAGAATCACGAAAGGAAACATGTTATGTGATTGCTTTTTCTTCCACAGTCTCTGGATGTACTTGCAGGCACCAGTCTACCTGCTCAAGGTGCCAAAAGCTGGAAAAAGTAATTGAGGTGAGTCCACCAAAAAAACCTCAAAAACCCAAAAAACCAGAACAAAACAAAACCCCAAAAAACCAACCAACCAACCCCCAAAACAAGCAACCAAATTAAAAAAAAAACCAAAAAAACCCCCCAAAAACCCAAATCAGGTTGAAACATAAGTATTTCCCTGCACTGTCATCTTTAGCACTGCTGGGGACAGTGCTAAAACAGTAGGCTTGCAATCTCAACCAGGAGAGCAGTTACATTCTCAAAGCAGAAGACAAACCCGGGTTAAATCAACTTGAGCTACAGTTCTTGTCAGCCTAAAATTAATACTGGCTTGTTGCAAGGCTCCCATCTCTCCCCAGACCACATGGGAAGACCCTATCCCTTAAGCCAGCTCTGGCATTTAGCATGCTAAAAGACTCAGCAAAAAAAGTCTTAAAACTCAGCAAAAAAATAACCTAACAAAAAAGCTGCAGAGTATCTGCTGCTGACTTATCAAGCAGAAACAGCACAGCCAGCATACACTGATCAATGCAAGTAGTTCAAGGGAGGGTGTGGGGCACACATATGAGGATATTTTGTTTGCCCTGGACATGGAGTCTCATCCAAAGGCTGCATTTAACTCACATTACCTCTCCAAACCAGCAAACTATAGTCAGAGCATTAATTACATGTGTAGTAGTCTTGGTATGTGAGTGAAGTCAGATTGGGAAACTGCACTCCAGTTCTACACTGTCATTCACGTGGCTCGCAGGACACAAATACACTGCACGAGGTACTCAGCTATTCAACACTAACAACACTAAAGGAAAACAAAATTCTGAAAGACCTGGAATTAATCTCAAAGACACAAAAATGTTCCCACAACAAAGCTTAAACATTCCTTTCTAAAATTAAATATTCTCTCAAACACCGCATGAGACACAAACAGTCTCTCATAACTATGTACAGAACACCTTCAGTGAGATCCCTTCAAATGTCAAAGCTGAATTTCAAAAATCATCCTATCATACTCTGGAAGATAACCAGAGTGCATTTTAATTTTGATGCATTAAAATCTGTGGGTTCATGTTTTGTTTTTGTTCACTAGATATTTTGTGAAAGCAAAAAGCTAACGACATCTTCAATTAACCTTGAAAATAACACATTTCTGAAGCTAACACAAAACTACAACTACACTGGCACATCAGCAAAGTACATATATAGCCTTTCAAAAGTAGTACCAGGAGTTCTCTGAAAACACTGTATTCTACAACTATGCTGCAAAAATATGTACGGTATTCAATTTAATACAGTATAAATTTGCTAGTTCTGTTAAAGACAGTTATTTGGTAGACTATCAAAAAGCCCCAAACCAACTTACCACCTATGAGCAGATCCCACACAGTCATGAAGCCATGCTAGGAATTAGATAAAACAAAATAGCTGCAGACCAAATCACTGACCTAAAGAGGAATATTATTTTATTGTTATTAAATCTGTACATTGGCTAATCAATGAAGTTTCTAAAGGTCAAACCACTGAAGATTTATCTTCATTCCAAAAAAACTAGCCTCAACCATCCTACTGCCTATTTATTTTTAAAATCAACACAGGTAAACAGATGGCTTTTAAAGGACTATCAAAAAGGCTATAAATCCCTTGAAAACAATAGAGAGGTCCAAGTTGTTCCTTTTTGGACTTCTCACTGCAATGCTTCAAGGTGCCAGATCTTTTATTTTCATCTCTTCCAAGGCAGAATAATTTCACTATTTGTGGCATCTTGCTCCCTGACCTGACTTCAGGCTGCAACCTCTCTTTACCAGATCTGACAGCTGGAGGTTGGCACCAATTTTTCTTCCAGTAACCTGGGAAAGGTGGGTCTACACCGTGATGAGCAAGTTCTACTGAAAACTAAAGCATGGATTTACACACTCGACTTTGCTTAGATACAGCCACTGGCACAGCATCCACCTCAAGAACAGCACTCAGCTCTGTACCAGACCACACACGAGGTGGTGGCACGTTCCACCTCATGGTGTGAGGTCAGACTTCCTCTGACTATCATTTCCAGTTTTAGCCTGGTAGAGGCTGCCACTCCCTCAACTGCATCCAAGCCTAAAACACAGGTAGCAGTGGCCATACTTCGGCTGATGGGGGAAACCTAAACTGAGATGAGGAGGAACAGCAGGATAAGCATATAAAAACACCAATAAACAACCATGTTACCAGCTCTAGAAGCAATGATCACCTACTATATCACTTTATAGATTTGTTGTTTTGGTTTAAAAAAAATAAAATAAAGCCACACAAACAACCCACCAAAACACAGCTTTGCTTTCAAGGTCCTTCACATAACCACAATTTCAAAATTATCAACTTGAAGTCTTCTGACATTTCAATGTAAATGTGGAAGCCCCAACTCTCCCTGACACCTCAGAGTGAGCCTGTCTGTTCACTTCCCTCTTACTCCCTTTCATAGAAACTGTGCTCCTACACTGCTCCATTTCTTTGCTGTTAGGAGATTCTGTGCAAATAAAAACCCATTTTATTAGGTGGCTGAAGTCAAGCAGGAAACTCTCCAGTATCACTACTCAAAAAAAAATTACTGCTTAACATATACTTTGTTTGCCATTTGAACCCTTTCCTTGAATTTTATTTTGGCAACCATTCCTATTAAAAGATACTGTGTTCAGAAAACCAATACCCCATTCCCTGTGAAACATGAACAATTGCTGAGTTATGGTTCAGTTCCAATCCAGTGAAAAATTTATACACATAACATTCTCCAAGTTCATCACCTCCAAAGATCTGTTATTGACCAATGTTGCTTCTATTCATCTCCACCTTAAGAAAGTCATAAATCTTACCCAAATCAAAAGCAGAGTGGAAAGAAAGGTAAAAGTTTCTCTGTCAAAGCAAAACAATTTATTAGAGACCAATCCCCACTAAGTAAGTTAGTTATCCTGCTAGACCTAACCAGGTCAGAGAGTACCAACTTGGGCATCTCTGAACTCACAGTGAAACAAGTAATCTGCTCAAAAATAAGTTCTATCAGAAACTGCCTACAGACAGTTCATCTAACAGCCCTTAGATATAACAAACTTCATCTATCACCACTATTCTCCAAAAACAATCTTTCTTACACAAGAAAAGCATCAGTGCCACAGTTTAAAAGAGTTATCCCCATATTCAGATACAGAATTCATAGGTGACAGCACTTAACTTCAATGCCAGGAGTATCAGTGGATCATGAATAACTACCATAGCTGCACATGAGGACATGAACAATTTGGCAGTGACTGCCAGTGTCAATTAAAAAAAAAAACCAAAAGAATAGTTTTCAGGTAAGAAATAAAGAGACAACAAGATGATATAGAGAAGACAAGCTTTGTCACGTATCTTGATAACCTGAGACTTTCAATGGCAAAATTACTGTCTTCATTCTTGAAAACTTCATCACCAGAAGATTTCTCGATCTAGAACATACCACCAAAGCAAAACAATCAAAGACTAGCATTATTGCCATCTACCAGCCCCCTTCCATTGGGGGACCATGAGAACATAAAATGCCACACTGATGCCTAAAGCCCAAGTCTACTCCAAGGAACTCAGAGGGACCTTTTAAACAATCAAATCTAGTAAGCTTACTACCAAAGGCAATGTGTCATATATATCTTACCAAACTAATCAAGATCTACCTAAACTATTTGGATTGCTTGCCTCCACTAATCCTATTAGTGGTTACAATAATGCCATATTGCTCCAGAAAGCAGAAACCTTACACTCTAAATCTAAAATTAATTCACAGTCTTTTTACATCCTTTTGTTCTTCTAACAGTACTGGCATCTGGTTTAAAGAGTTAATTTGTCTTTCTCTTCCTATACACACATACATATGCACACACAAAGATAGACAGACAGACCAGTATGTATATACACATATACATACATACACACCTCCCCTCAATCAAATTTTGTACCTTTTAGTTGCTGTTCTGATCCTCTAAAGCAGCCCAGCTCTTCTCATCTTCCTTTGCAAGCTGATCTCACAGTTCCAAGCACGCTGGCTGCCCTGCTCTGCAAACACAAAATGTCCTTCTCCCAAGAGCAGCAGAACCATAAACTTTCACAAGTAAGCTCTCAGCCACTCTCTTTTTCAACTGTATTTAATACTTTTCTATTCTTACTTATAATTACTCTTTAAAATAGCCACTTGCCCTTTATATATCTATAGCACAATGAAACCTAAGCAATAACTGACAGTCAACTGGTAACATCAGAAAATCATTAAGAAGAGAAACTCCTAACTTACAGAATCAGTTTTTATGTGCTCCTGAAGTATATCACATTGTTCTAAAAAATACTGGTTTTCATTCCATTTCTAACAGTACAGCCCCTGAAGTATTTCAATCATTCCTGCAGAACATTCTCATCTTCCTTCCAACTTCACCTCAATAAAACTTCATTATAATCTACTCATTGCTAGTGGGGTGGGTGGGGTGTTGGGAAGAATTACTGGTAAAAGACAGCACTTCTGACTCCAGATATCTCAAACTACAAGTTCCCGAAGACTAGAAAAATATTTAGGGAAGTATCATTATATGGTCACTTCTTGTAGCTCCTTGCCACCCTACCTTTTCTTTCTGCTCATCCCCATTTTCAACATGCAGTAAATCAAGAGATCTTGTCTCTCCAGACAACCATAACTCGTGGCTTTAGCAGGGCACGGAATGTGCAACCATACCCAGTTTCAAAATGTCGATAAAAGAATGGTGTTCACGCAACTTGAACAGAAACACAAGACGCAGTATGATTTTTGGAAGGTCTTGTCTTCAAATTATATTAGCAGACTTAATACTGCCTGAACTATTCTCAGGGAACACTGAACAGTAGCCAAAAATATGAAGGAGGATACTGTGACTATGAGAACTCCAAATGAAAAAACTATTCTGAAAAAAAATCATTGCAAATTCTGTGACTTAATTGAGAAGCAACAATAGCCTTTAAAGGAGTCAAGCTAACATGAATACAACTGTGATTCATTTCAGATATCGTGGATTACAGTTTAGAAAAAAGGAAGAAAAAGGAAAAAAAGAGAAGTGTATGCCTCCAAGTTGCCAATTTAGGCAAAAATATCCTGAGCCGAGTCTGGAGAGCTTCTTGGCAGGGTAATCCAGTCAAGAGAAAGAACAATTGCAGTAATAGCCCATTTCTCTCTATACTAACTTGACAAAGAAAAGTAGGCTGAGGTGCCTTATTTTTTACATAACAAGACAGAGTGACTGAAGATCTCATCCAGGTTTGTCCACCATAATCACATAGCCAGGAACAAAACACAACCCTTCCAAACCCCACTGCAGTGATTGATCCTTAAGTCCCACTTGCCTCCTCTAATAACTTGCATACAGAAAAGTTGGACAGAACCTACAAAGCCCCAGAGACACTCAGAGGTCCAACAACCATTCAGTGTTTTTATGTAAGATTGTCTCTTTCTTTTTTTTGACTAATCCAATCACTTAAAAACAAGTAGAAGCCTTATCGGTGGAACCATCTGAACATTACTGATCTCTCTGCAATGGCCTCTTCTAAGAAATTTCTGGCATCTCCAAACCCCTAATATTTAGTGCCAAGATGTCAGAGACCATTCTGAACTGACCTAGTTTTCTCCTCCAGAGCAATTTCCATTAAACATTCTACAGAAAATGACAATCAAGGAAGTGTATTATGCTGATGTTGCCTAACTCTTGGATGTGTATCTGTGATCCATACATTTATATGACCACTGGTCACAGAAAGAATAAATATCTCACATTGTAGCAGCAAAGTGCTTGTCATGTTCCTCTATCTCCATCGACCCTGTCTAGTGTAACTATTTCAGCTCAGGACAAGCAAGAATCTGCTGCCGCTGAGCATCTCAACACATTTAACAAAGAAGAAAACATACTTAAATTAGCAGGTTGGCATAGGGTAGTAGGTAGTCTTTGAGTAGGTTATTCCAAGACATTTACATTCCATATGTGAAGAAACTTAACACCTTGAAATCCTCCAAGAAGAAAAAAAGGGAAGGGAAAAAAAGCAGCTGGCACCAAACAACCTGATGTACAGATTTCATATTCTCCCAAAAAGAGGTACTGCTGGGAGCTACTTTTTGCAGTGGCTTAGATTTTCTACCTTAAAAGCTCAAGCTGTCCAAGCACAGAAAACTGCAATAGTTCATGCTTAAGGTGAAAAGAGACTACAGTGGTTAAATGCACACAGGAGTATTTGTTTCACTTGCATCTTTTTCCTGTGAATTAAGAAAAAGGTAATTTGTGTTCCATTTATCCTTCTTTATAACACTTCATTTTTAATGCTTGGGTTTATCCAGTGTTCCTTCCAAATGAACAGCCCCAATCTTTATACATTCTCTCAACTTCTAGTCCAAATATTTTAGAGGAATTCAGGTACTATAGTGGGAAATACCCCATGTGAGATTTCTGCCACCTGCCTCTTCTCTACCTGTTTATTTTTCAATTTCAGTTGAACTGAATCAGAGCCAGAATCCTGCTCCTGTTTCTTAAGGAAGAGTGAGTCTCATTACTACAACTTCATATTCTCTCAGCATCTTAATAGTGATTAGTTTTAATACTACATTGCCATTACTACATTTGATTCTTCAGAGTTTGGATGACTGCTTGTACAACACTGTACCAAAAGAACTTGCCTTCTATTGCTTGGCTTGCAGTTTTTCATTTGGGCCAGTGGCTTGCTGGAGTTTTGTTCCCCTCATGTTTAAGAGATACTTCAATTGCAATTACTCACCTGCCCTCAGGCACTGCAGCACTCTTTGAAGAGGGCTTCTTTCCTCACTACGCCTTTTCTGTGGGTTTTTCAACCACCTGCTCAGCCTCCAGCGCTCTCTCTGCAGAAACACTACTCAGAGAAGGTTGGTACTTCCTTTGCCTACTTAATGTGGCAGTCAAATAAAGTACTGAAGACTACAAAAATATGCTTTTTCCTCCTCATAAAGGTCCTTACAAGGCACCTCTGCCTAGCATATCATCTTTCCCAAAAGGCAATCTCTCAGCAAGTTTATTTATACAGAAAAGAACAGTCTTGCAAACTTGCCATTCATTGGCAGCTGAACTTACCCTTGTGCTCACTTACTGAGTAAGGAAAATGGTGTGGCACCCAATCCTTATGTTCTTAAAGTCATCAGGAAAAAGGGGCTGAAAGTAACCAGATTTACTTAGCTGGCCCACACTGCTGTCCACCACTGGAGAATCACACACTTTTTTCTACCTTAATACAACTAAAACTCATGAATTCTTGAGCTTCACCCATACAATTCTTACCACTGTACAAAGTGCCACATGTGAAACAAGGAAAGTCTTTTAACTTTCTGAAAAGATAAAGCAGAAGCAATACTGATGCTAAAGATAAAAACTCGTGACAGGGATCCTTCTCTTCTTTTCTCTTCTGTCTCAAACGCGGCCTCTAAGTACCACTCAGTAAAGCAGGCAGCCTCACAGACGCTGGAACCCATTGTGTGCCAACAAAGCCTGGAGAGGAGACATCTTTGCTGGCAGAGGGGCAAAAGATAAATTACAGGAGTATGTCTATGGCACATATATTACAATCACTGCAGCCCTAGGTCCAACCTTGCCAAAGGTGCCACAGATTTCAAGCTACTGGAAAGAAAAGCATAAAGTGAGATTATACATTATTATATATTATATTATATACCTTTAAGGATTGTGAGAACTCCATCTTTATAACACAAGAGTGCTCTGGGAAGACATACAGATCTCTACATGGCTGCTGTCCCAGTGACCTTGCCACAACTCCACGGAGCTGTTCTGCGTTCCATAAGATGTCATTCTCATAAAATTAGCACTTTAATAACCCTGGCTGCAAGTACTCAGTGTGGCAAAGCAATATCCACGTACTCACAACAAGCACTGCCTTCCAGGAAGCTATCAAAGCCCAGTCAGATTACAAAAACTTCAGGCATATCCTGTAAGGCATGGACACAGATGTTAGGGGACACCAGTTGTGAAGGGATGACACAAATGCAAAAAAAAAAATATTAGCAAATATGTTTCTGACCAATGGAACAGGAAGATATTCCACTTCAGAAATTAAGCTCTTTACATTGATTCCTTTAGCCAACACCCCAGTCATGAAAATGAAGAGCTTTTATAAGGTCATACAAGCAGCCCAGGAAAGATGCTGACTTGTTTATAGTGCTGGACTGATAAACAGCCCAGCTTTTGGTCAGTCAGCATACACCACAGTTCTATCAAACAGTGACAAGTGCAGCACTAGGACCAACTCAACAGCCATATTCCATTTGAGAGCTACTGCACTCCCAGTATGCTTTGTTAGCAAGGACATGTTCTTGAGAATTTGTCAATTAACTGCAGTAGAGCTGCCCCATCTTGTTATTTAAATGCAAACTTTGCAATGCTAAGCTGAGTACAAATCTTAACAACCCACTCCTTAGGAGCACAAACATCATAAAAAAAGTCAAGCATTTTCATAATGCTTTGCTAACGAGGGCCAGGGCCTGATTGGACTTATTTTGGCCTCCAGCCTAGCAACAGTTTCTGTATTGGCCAAACTCTGGTGAGTCTACTATTATTTTTAAATAATTTGCACATTTCCTGCCTTCCATGGAGACTCTTGCCACAAACCACCAATATATGGCTCAAACAACTAACACTTGTACTTCTGAAGACAATAATTTGATGCTACAGAAAATCTGCACTAAACTGTATACAGCTACTTAATGCAAAAACAGCTTCGCATACTGAGTTTGCTCCATTAATTACGGCACGAGTTTTGGGAGAACCTAAAACTAAGGACTAAATATTTATATTTCATTCATTGACTGGTCACAGTCTAGATCTGTAAACTAAGCAAAATGAGCTAGCCCAGGGTTCCAAACGTTTATTTTCTGGTTATCTCTTAACTGTCAGCAAGCAAAAAGTGCCAACATTAAATTTCTCTTGTTTTAGTATTCAATGCTAGATAACATTACAAATATATTTAACTCTCAACTGCAGAGAAGGCAGAATTGCCTACTCTTTCGGCAACTCCAAATAAAATGTTTGCATTCTTAAACCATTAACTTCTCAACAATTTCTAGCAAAAAAATATTAAAGTTAGATGTGCAAGTCAAGCAAACCAAATCAAGACAAAAAATATATTTTTTCTGAACGCCAGAGAGTTTAAATGTCAAAAACAATATTAAAATTCAAATTTTCATGAAAATCTTTAGCAGAAAGATAAAGCACAAGACAGAATAAAGAAAACATGACAAACAATATGAATGTACCTAAACCAAAGGAGGCAATAAAAATGAACGACTAGACTGATGGCACAAGGAGAGGTGGTTGCTGACTCCTCATCCTACAAAGAGTATGAGAACAATTAACTCCCGCAGAACTAGTACTGCAGTGAATCAGAGCACATTATAACTTTGTGGTGACTGCTTTTACCTAAAGAAACAAAACCACGGTCTATCCTTAAGACTGTCAGTGATTTGATTTCCTGTACTAATAGAAACTACCTTATCTGCACATAAGAACAGCTCACTAAAATGAACTTATGAAGGAAAAAGCCCTCAAATTACAGTTAACCTAATTTGGACTTTATCATAGCATTATTTTCTCAATTCACCAGTCATATCAGAAGATGAACCTACTGGCAAAGGCAACTTCTTTCTGGAACCATGCAACTTTATCCCTTCTGCCCCTCTGCTGCACCAAGACGCATTCAGCAGATCTGCTTTCAAATATGCTGGGAATTCCCTGCTGAGCACTGCCAATGCCAGCCAAAATACACATTCTCTACTGCACTGTATTTTCAAAGCATCTACCATAGAATGCCACTCTGAAAGAACCACCACTTCATATTCCAACGTTTAACATTCAACAGTAAAGACCCTGTTAATTCAGAAGAAAATACTGGAGCTTATACAAATCCACATGACATACCCATGAAAACCAGAATGAAGTCAAACACACAGATGTGAAAGGACACTTCCCTGTCTGCGTGTTTCCTTGTTGATCTTTGGCCATGACCAAGCAATCATTATAGCTGTTGTGTAATGTTGGAGTGTAACAATAAATACAAATTATTGCTAAGTCTGCCACACAACAGTGTAAGTCTCCAATGCCATACAACCAAATCCTGCAGAGAAACAACAAAATTTCATATTTCTGGCACCAAGTAATGACAATAGGTACAGCTCACCTCTGAGTAGGGATTGCAGAGAAAGAACACTGCTGTGTTTTTTAAGACAATATGAAATCCTAAGCTTTGAGACAAAGTTCCAAAGAAAAGCTTGTAAAGAAACATATACCAAAGCAAGCAAGGAGTTAAGTGGAAGGTTCCAACATTACAGTAAGTTGTAGAGACTAAAGCAGGAAGTCAGGCTGCAGCCAAGAAACAAGAAATTGAGAAAAGCATGAAATCAACTGCAAGCCATAACATTTTTATTCACGTGTATGTGTAAGCATATGTACACATCTACAGACAAGCTTCATCTTTCTTCAATGCCTTAATAAAAAGCATCAGACAGTTAACACTGTGGGAAAAAATCAGCTTTGGAGCTGTGCAGGAAGATTTTAAGCTATTTCAATCTAAATTACCAGCAATTCTCCACCACTATTATTCTCCAACATGTTACCAAGACGCAGTAACTAAGGAAAAAACCTGGATGTCCAGTAACCCTAGAACCATTTCTTTACTACAAGGTTAAGTTACACTCACTTTGAGCAGAATCACAACTTTCTTTGAGTGTGAAAACTAATGGGCACAAGACTAGCTAACTCTGTATTTTTACACTGTATTGAATTGAAATGTTTCCAAACTTCACTAACAAAGGATTAAGGTAAGGTAGTACTGCTACCCCATACCCTTTCAGATTATGTAAATTAACAGATCTTAGACCTGAAAACACAATAAAATACAAAAGTGGGGCACATCAACACAGCACCAGATCTGCATCTCTGTCCTGTAGCCAAACAAACAGCTGCTGCAAAATACTACAAGCCATCGATGAAGAAAGAACAGATAAATTTCTCAGCTAAGTCTTTACGTCAAAACTGGCTATCATCTGGGTAATATCTTAATCTAGAGGTCTTCAATCACAGAAGATGGTCAAGCCATCCAGATTATTCCTATGGCAACAAATGTGGTAGTCAGCAACACTCCCACACGTGCACAGGGCTCTCGGCTTTCCTAAAGCATAAGAACCACCACAGGCACAGAGGTCAGCTACCGACACCACCTAATGCCTCTGGCACAGTCCCCTGACAGATGAGGAAGACATGAGCCAGTCTTCATACAGGCATTTGAATGCAAGACACTCATGGTAAGTATCTTTCCAAAGAGCTGCTCAGACAGATGGGAAGCAGGGCACAGGCCCCATCACTCATTCCAGCTCCTAACTCTTATTCTTGGTTACCAAGTACCAGACGACAGGGGCAGGACAAATGACTCCCCTTACAAACTGCATCAAGTACAGGCGGTCACCACTAAAATAATGCTGCTCACTAGCAGGAAACCTTCAAGAAGGGCCTACAAAACCCAGGAAATCTTCAAAAAGGGACTACAAAAAACAATTGGCAAAACAATTAACCTGCTGGACTGCCAGACAATGTCTTCTCCACAAAGACATTGATATTAAAATTAAGTAGGCAAGATGAAGAGCTTGAAGCAGACACTGTGCAGGACAAAAACTCAGAAAGGTGATTTTTGCGTGCCAAGGGAAATCATTACAGTGAGCAGAGACATGAGATTCTTTAAGAAAGAAGTCCTAATTCCCCACAGCACAACTTCAACTGAACTCCTCTTCACACATTTTACCCTCCCCCCCTCTTGTCACAACCTTCTTGCACTTCCACTCAAACACTTTCCTACTAGAAGGAAAACAGCAGTGAGCAGTTTTGAGTGAACCTTGAGCCCCTTCACACTGGTAGACACTCCCTTTCTACTTCCACAATGGAAAGCAGGACATGGTATTGTTTCCATTAATCATGATGGCCCATCTTTCGTATTGCACAAGACCAAACCAGAAAGGCAACAAAGGGATAGGAGTTATTTGTCAGAAAGGCAAGAAACACAGGGAAAAAAGGTTACTCAGTTTTCATTCTCCCTAAATGAGTGGGCTAAAATGCTTTTACAACTCTTCTTGCATCCCCTTACAATTAATTTCTACAGACACTTCTAAAAAACCTGCTTTTAAACAAGTCCAGTGTTCTCTAACCTTACTCATCAAACTGAGTTTCAAAAACAGTGTCTAAATGACACTTTGTCTAAGAGACAATTTTGTCTGGGTCAGCAAATTTCAAATTTTGCATCAGTGCTCACACAGCAAGGATAATTTCTACATCCCTTCTGCATCTGTAGTTGGAGAGCCACCACACTGGTAGGAGCAAGGCACATGCCCTGCAAGACATATCCTGCGAAGAAGGGAAAGGGTGGCTTAGAGAGCAACTCAGAGTGAAGTGAAATTACAGGGATGAGAAAGTTCTTGAAAGAAGACTGACAGAATAAAATGTCAGCAGATCAATGGAGCCTGCAAGAGGAGAGGAAGTCCATGGCTGGAAGGACTTGCTCAGTCTATTCTTGACAAAACACTGCTGGAGAGATTCAGTGTCTTCCAGCTATCTTCTTTTGATTCCATGAGTCACCGCCCTCCCCAACCCAACAGCTCCCTAGCTGTACCATCAACACCCTGTTCTCTGTGCTTTAGGAACTCCAGAGATAGGAAAATGCCAGCTATTTCATCCATGTATGGGCTGTGCTGGAGACCAAAACCCGCTCCCTTTCAAAACAAGCTTTTCCACTCATTCCTACTGCCTCAAATTTGCTGCCCTGACACTGTCCTCATCTTGACATCAGAAAGTCAGAAAAATCCAGAGGTGTCACAAGCAGGTTTTATTCTAAAGACAACATGCCAGAACTCCTTGTCCAAGTGATTCAGCCACCTCCTTTTCTTTGATCATGCCCAGATTCACTGTTCAAAGACCTGCAAGGAATATGACTCATGTTTGTGTGAGGATACCTGCTCACGGGTCTTTCATCCTCCCTGTAATTAACATAATTTTCAAAAATAATTCTATACTTTACATACAAATCCTTATTTTAGGCTACTACTCTTAGACCAGGTGTTTCGGTCTATGGACAAAACCTCCAAATGAATTTGAGGCAGAAAGCTGCAATACACATTCACTGAAAAACACCAGTTCTCATTCAGGCTTTTTTTTGCCATACAGGATGAAGCCCAGCTTCAAAGTCAACTTCCTATCTTTGTGAGTTACCCAGTTATCAATAAGACTGCCTGCAAATCTTGTGAATGCTAGAAATCATGCTGCCTCTGAACACCTAGCAGGAGCAATTTATTCACCGACCTAGAATTTTACATGTAATACTGAACAACTTTTTCAAAGTTGCATCCCCAACTGCACAAACATAATCAGCTCACAAGGCTGCTGAAAGCAGCAGTTCTGCCATCTGTCTGCTTATTCCCACCTCACACTTGTACAGGCACAAATGTTTGTAAAGCCACACAATGATCCAGAGAGAACCAAACTCTGAAACCAATCAGGGAAAAACATAAAATTATCATTAGATCATTTCCTGATCTGTACAACCAAGCATGCTGGCACAAGCATGGGAATAAACAGAAATTACACTACTAATTTTAATGGCACTGCCATTTTTAGAACTTCAGAAGTTGATGCAGCAACTTTTCACCAGGTCTATTAATTAAATCTGAAGAACACATGAATATCAGAAAAATCCAAACCATTTTACTTAATTTTCTATTGCCTTCTTGTTAAAGTAAGAAGTGGGAGAAAAAAAGTGATCTACTGCTTACTAAGAGGAATCAAAGTGCTTACTGGAAAACGTTTCGGTGTTGAGATCTTCACCCCTGCCTCCGTTTCCTCCACTAATAAAACAAAGACAGTAGCACTAACCTGTTCAACAAAACATTCTGCAACACAAATAAAAAACCATAACACCAAGGTAATATTGTTACAGAGAGACACAGACAGAATTCAACTCTCTTACAGCAATGAAAGAGTGAAACAGAACAAAGCTGATGTTACAACCTATAGTGGTCTGGGATGGAGAATAGACACAGGACAATGCACAGCAAAATGGCTACTCAGAGCAGCAGTTGCTAAACAGTTGGTATCTACAAAAGGACAGACATGGATTTGCAAAAGACCTGGGTAAAGAAACTCACAGTGGAGTCTCCCTGCCCTCCTTTCATTATTGGTACTCTGATGAAATCACATAGGAGTTATGAAGAGCATATAGGGAAGACTTGCTGGGGTGGCAGGTTAAGTAGGAATCCACAGAGCTGGGTTGTCATGACAGCAGCTGAAAGTATGCAAGAGATGTATAGATCCTGGGTGTTAGAACAGCAAGGACTACAAATAAGATCATTAATACATTACATTTTTAAACACCAAAAAGCATACACTACATCTCATTAATGAAACACAGACTGCATGATAACTGTTTGCATTGGTGAGGGTGCACAAGGGCCCAGGACATACACAAAAAACTTGTATTCATTAAGTACTGATAAAGCACGGGTTTTGACAGACTTGATTCTCATGCTATACATTAGAGGAAAGAAGTGACATGCACTCTGGTGGACCAATGCACTCGAGTCTCAGCTGGAGCTTGGAAACTCACCACATGAGCTCCATTCCATTTAAAAGCAAAGTAAAACAGCGGAAACTCAATTTCAACAACCTCTTACGTTAACTTTGCAATCAAACGGACTTGGATCATGCAGCAACTCAGTAACTCAGCCCAGCTGAGAGGAAGTAACTTCCTGTCAGAGAGAAGTTACTCCCTGAAGTGTCTGAGCTCTATCTGCAGCAGCACGCCCGGCTTCCCGGCACAGGCAGGCTGCAGGTGCTGACATGCTGGGCAACACTGTCCTGGCGGGTCACTTCTGAAGGCAGTGGGGCACAGGATTCAAGACAAACACTGAACAACAGTGGCCAGGGATGGGAACGAAACAGGCCCTCGGTGGACGCTCTTGCAAGGAAGCTTGGGAGGCAGAGGGAGGATGGGAGTAACAGGTGTTTATGTGATCTGTTCAAAACTCTGGGAATTTGATGTGGTGGATTACTCAGGGACTCGGGATGTCTAACACTGGGTGATCTTCAGGGGTCATTACAAAGCAAGGACTCTGCACGATTTGAGACCAAAGTAGCGTTACAAGTGCCTGGCACAGAGAATGTACAGGTACACCAGTGTTCACAAATCCAGGACTCGCACGACAGGGCTCTTACACTGGGTACTCACCATCCAGCACTGGTGAAGGAGAGGCCCGCATTCATGCAGAACACATGGACAGCGAGAGGCTGCCTAGTGAAGGGGTCCCAGTAAGGACTACCGGTGAAATGAGCGGGAAGCGAGCTACTCGGGCGCTGCTGAACACAACCCAGGAGCGGGGAGAGGACACTGCCCGGGGGACGCGGCGGCCGGAGGTGGCCGCAGAACTCGGGGCACGGAGCCCGGCACAAAGGCGGCCGTTCGGAGTGGGGCGCTGCCAGAGGTGTCAGGGACCACGGGGGAGATGCCACCAGCGAGCCCCACGCGCGACGGGCCAAGAGGGGCCGGGGAGGGGTCACGGAGCTGGCGGGCAGCGCGGCGCTCCCCGGGCCGAGCCCGGCGCGAGAGGGCAGCGCGGCTCCCAGGGAGCGGGGGGCGCCCGCGGGCC
>VZRS01012333.1:0-75101 GCA_013398055.1 Ifrita kowaldi
GCTCAGGATATTCCACAATTCTGTAGCCCAGGTGTGAAATCCATCGCCTCGAGTCCAACAGAATTTTCCCCCCTCTCTTCTCTCTCTCCCTGTAAAGGGAGGTAGGAAACATTAGGAGGTGCATGGGAAGGCACGTTCAGGATCCCATTAGATTTACTATAGGATGTTTAGGGGAGGAAGCAAAGGTGGGGAAATTGAGGGGTTGATGGAATCTGGAGAGAGACAAACACAGGGGAAAAAAATAAGGCTCAGGGGACAAGAGTGGCCAGTGCTGTGTAAAGAACTTGGTAGTGTGATACTGATCCTGATCAGCACACTGTTACTCCATTCCTAAATCCATTCCTGGGTCAGGGACTGTTTATTCCCTCTGCAGGGAGGTCCGAGAGGCCCCCTGGAGTGGGACTGTGGGTGGAGGGCTCGTGCACCAGGGCCTGGAGCTGTGTGGGCGTGTGGGGATGTGATCCCAGGGAGTGTCCAGCCAGAGGAGCTGGGTAAGAGCCTTGGGAGCCAGGAGCCTGCATGTGTGTGAGGGTGTGAAAGCCAGAGGATTTGTCTGCCAGAGGCACTGGGGGGACTGGGCCAACTCAGGAGAGATTTTGGAGTCTGGAGGGGTCAGTGGGATAGACCCAGGAGCAGCCACTGGAGATAAAGCCCCAGCCTTGCTGAGCCTGCTGCCCTGGGCCTGTGGCAGCCTTGCCTCTGTTGGGCTCCCAGATTCTGCACCTCCCCATGAGAAGCAGCATCAAAACAGAGCCCTCAGTTAAATCAGTCAGGGACTGTGTCTGAGAGTCACTCGTGGGGTTTGTGGGTACAGGATGGCAGGAGCTGGCTTGGAAAAGAGGACAAATTAATGCAAACAAAACAGGAGCCCTGCCTCGAAGGGTTTATGGCAGGAATAATGTTTGTTCCGTGTGAAACGGGCAATTGCAGATCCTGGTTCCTGAGGCTAGATCACTCAAAACCGACAAAGGGCCGAGTACAAACCACTCCCATTTGTGGGGAGGTTTTATGGGAGGATGTGGGTGTTCAGTCAGGTGGCAGCCAGGTTATTGGGGCCTTCTCTCCCACCGGTCTTTCATCTTCTCCTTCATAAAAGTAACAAATCCATTCCAGCAACACTCTGGCAGCTGGGGCTGAGGAATGTTAATATTTATTGCCTGATAAAGCTCTGCACAGGACTGTGGCATCATCTCTGAGTGTTTCAGAGGGTGCTCCAGAAGCTGTGCCCACTGTCCCCAGGTGGGTCACAGCATTCAGTGCCCCATGGACCCCATGGATGCCATCCCTCACTGTGGGATCTTCTGGGAGCCCTGCTCTGGGAGGGGATGTCTCACACCTGGGTCACAGGTGTCTCTCCAGGAAACAAGTCAGGGGAGAATCAGAAAAGCCTCCAGCTAGAAAGAGCCTGGGGAGAGAGAAAATCCCTGGGCTGGTGACGGAAGCACCTGAGGCTGAGGAAAGTGAAGGAAGAGATTTGTACAGTGAGATTAAAGATCAGAGTGTGGAGCGGGACAGCTCCAGTCTCTGCTCTCTGTGACCAGGGTCAGAACCCAGGGAACGGCTGGAGCTGTGTCAGGGGAGATTTAGGTTGGATATCAGGAAAAGGCTCTTCCCCAGAGGGTGCTGGGCACTGCCCACGCTCCCCAGGGAATGGGCACGGCCCTGAGGCTGCCAGAGCTCCAGGAGCGTTTGGACAGCGCTGCCAGGGATGCCCAGGGTGGGGTTGTTGGGGTGTCTGTGCAGGGCCAGGGGCTGGGCTGGATGGTCCTCGGGGGTCCCTTCCAGCTCAGGACGTTCTGTGATTCTTTGTACACCAGACACAGAGACAGACTCATGGACTGGTTTGGGTTGGAAGGGACCTTTAAGGCCATCTCCTACCCCTACCAGGGACTCGGATCCCCTGGTCTGACTCCAGAGCTCCCGTGTGGAATGTGCAGCTGTGGGTGGCTCTTGCTTTGTTGGCTCAGTGCGTCAGGAGTGAAAGGGGAGAAGCAGAGGGTGCAAGTGCCCCCAGGAGCCACAGGAGATGTGTCCCTGTGAAACCAGAGCAGCTCACGTGACTGCTGGGCCACAGATCTTTGGATCCAGACAGGTCTGTAGTGAGCTGCAAATCTATTGGTCCAAGCAGATTTATAGTGAGATACAGATCTATTGATCCAGAGAGATTGATAATGAGTTACAGATCTACTGATTCACATTTAGTGAGATACAGGTCTATTGATCCAGATTCATGGAGATCTACAGATGTATCTATTGATAGGTATATCCATCTATTGACAGATCTGTTTGCTCTATTGATTTACAGACAGATTTACATTGAACTACAGATTTACATTTTCCTGCAAAAGCAGAAGTGATTTTTTCCAGGTCATTCCTGGGAGATGCTTGTCTGACTTGTTCTTAAGGCCCTACAAACCTGGGAAATTCCACAATTTCCTCATAAATGTCCAAAGCTTCACAGTATCTGTTATTTAAACCTGTTCTTTTTGAATCAACCCTTTGCTGCAGTTCATAGAACCCCAGAATTCCAGAATGGTTTGGGTTGGAAGGGACCTTAAAGCTCATCCCGTCTCACCCCTGCCATGGGCAGGGACACCTTCCACTGTCCCAGGCTGCTCCAAGTCCCGTCCAGCCTGGCCTTGGACACTTCCCGGGATCCAAGGGCAGCCACGGCTGCTCTGGGCACCCTGTGCCAGGGCCTCCCCACCCTCCCAGGGAGCAATTCCTTCCCAATATCCCATCCATCCCTGCCCTCTGGCAGTGGGAAGCCATTCCCCCTTGTCCTGGCACTCCAGGCCCTTGGAAACAGCCTCTCTCCATCTTTTTCGCAGGCTCCCTTCAGGCACTGGAAGGGACGATTAGGTCACCCCAAAGCTTCTCTTCTCCAAACTGAACCCTGGAAAAGAAACAACAGCCCACAATTCCCAGCTCTGCTCATGGAAATGGGGACCAGTCCAGCCGTGTTCTCTTTTATCAACTCTCTACAAATCCAAGGGCTCTTCTCATCTTCACCTCTATCATATCTATATTCTGTCTATTTTCTTAGTCCTCTCTTACTTGTCTGTCCCTCCAAGAACACTTGTTGTCCTCTCTGGAATCACAGCAGCTGTTCTGTGTCTTCCCGGAGATGCAGCTCTCTCAATGAATGCAAAAGGATAAGATGATGGAAGGGGCAATGGCTGTGAGAAGGACAGCAGGAACCAGGCTTTGCCAAACTACCTGTTTTATTATTTTATTTTATTTTATTTTATTTTATTTTATTTTATTTTATTTTACTTTATTTTATTTTATTTTATTTTATTTATTTTTTTCTTTTTCTTGACTTCATTTCTCTTGTAAGCCACACGAGGGCAATCTTATCCTGTCATTTGTGGGAAATGAGCTCGTAAATTCCCTGACAAAGGTTAAAGAGGCTCTCAAGAGCTATTTCCTACCAGAGAGCACAAAGGGAATCATTCCTCTGGACTGGAGATTCATTAAAGGAGAGAACAGAACTCAAAATTGGAAGGAAAATAATAACAAAAGCTTTTTTTTACACTTTTCCTCACATCTTTCCTTAACAAAGCCCTGCTGGCTGCCCCAGTCACCTTCTTTTCCTTTGTGTGGCTATAAAATGCTTCCATGGGGATACTTTTCCAGGACTTTCCCAGGGACTGAGGTGAAGCTGNGAGCTGTGTGTGTCCAGCAGACACAAGAGATCCCCAGCTGTGCCTTCCCCTGCTGCAGGACGTGCTGTGCTCCCTCAGTTCCTGCCAGGAGTGGTTCAGGGCAGACTCAGCAGGGAAAACTGGGGAAGGCACGAAAACTTGGAGCACCTCACCCTTTCCCACGTCCTCTGACACTGTGGAATAAATGGTTTCACACACAGGCTCGTTTTTGTTCCAGAGCCCAATGGATGGTGCAGCACAATGATTCCATGCCCAGAGGAAGGTGCCAATGGAGCCTAAATCTGCTGGGATCTGAGTAGGAAGGAGCCTCAGTTCTGATCTGGATTTATAAAGAAATTTTTCAGTGCCTCCTCCTCTGCCATTTAAAGAGTCTTTTATTGGAGCAGCCTTAGGATGCATTTTCCCTGGAAGTGTCCAAGGCCAGGATGGAGCAACTTGGTCTAGTGGAAGGTGTCCCTAGGGTGGAACTGAATGAGCTTTAAGGTCCCTCCCAGCCCAAACCATTCCATGATTCCATGAGCTGCTGTACTTGTGTCGTTCTTCAGCACATCCTTCCCTGGGACCAGACCTGTTCAGGAGTGAAAGGGGTGAACAATCCTTTAACAAATGAAGCTTTCCAGCCTCTGTGACAGCAAATGCAGCCCATAATAGTCCATTGTCAGCACGAAAATGCAGTCAGTGCCTTCTTTCATCCCACAAACCTCACCAAGGAGCAGCTGGACAAACTTTTTCAGGTGTAAGCACTGAGTTGGGCAGTGCATCCTTCTCCCCATGAGCAGAGAATGCAGGAAAGCAGCAGAATTCCCCTGATGGAAAAGAATCAGAATCATAGAATCAGAATCATGGAATCAGAATCATGGAATATCCTGAGCTGGAAGGGACCCCCAAGGACCATCCAGTCCAGCTCCTGGCCCTGCACAGACACCCCAACAATCCCACCCTGTGCCTGAGAGCGCTGTCCAAACACTCCTGGAGCTCTGGCAGCCTCGGGGCCGTGCCCATTCCCTGGGGACCCTGGGCAGTGCCCGACCAGCATCCAGTGCCAGCAAAAGGATTTCTTTGGCCTGTTGCAGCCCGAATTGAACAGTGCCACGTCGAGCTGTGGGACTGAAGTAAGGTCTGCTCACACTGGAGATTGACAGTCAAGTCCCAGTCCCAGCCACTGCTGGGAAAACAGCTCAGACAGGCAGAACTGCTGGGATAAAGAAGGAAACTGGGATATGTTAGCAGGGATCTAAAGCAGAAGCTCAGCACAGGATCTCAAGGCCATCAAAGTGCTCAAGAAACAGCTCGGGNTTCCCAGGGACTGAGGTGAAGCTGACTTGCTTGTAGTCCCCAAACTTCCTCTTCAGTTTCCTCTGGAAGATGGGTGAGATGTTGAGGTTTGTTTTTCAGGAACCTCCTTCTTCACCGTGACCTTTCAGGAATGACAGAAAAGATTCTTGCAATGATTCCAGCTGGTTCTCCCGGTGCCTTGGGATGCATCCGGCCCATCTCACGGAGCTGTGTCCATCCTCTCCCAGCCCATGGAGCTGTGTGTCCATCCCATCCCATCCCATCCCATCCCATCCCATCCCATCCCATCCCATCCCATCCCAAAGACCACAGGCTCCANCCATTTAAAGAGTCTTTTATTGGAGCAGCCTTAGGATGCATTTTCCCTGGAAGTGTCCAAGGCCAGGATGGAGCAACTTGGTCTAGTGGAAGGTGTCCCTAGGGTGGAACTGAATGAGCTTTAAGGTCCCTCCCAGCCCAAACCATTCCATGATTCCATGAGCTGCTGTACTTGTGTCGTTCTTCAGCACATCCTTCCCTGGGACCAGACCTGTTCAGGAGTGAAAGGGGTGAACAATCCTTTAACAAATGAAGCTTTCCAGCCTCTGTGACAGCAAATGCAGCCCATAATAGTCCATTGTCAGCACGAAAATGCAGTCAGTGCCTTCTTTCATCCCACAAACCTCACCAAGGAGCAGCTGGACAAACTTTTTCAGGTGTAAGCACTGAGTTGGGCAGTGCATCCTTCTCCCCATGAGCAGAGAATGCAGGAAAGCAGCAGAATTCCCCTGATGGAAAAGAATCAGAATCATAGAATCAGAATCATGGAATCAGAATCATGGAATATCCTGAGCTGGAAGGGACCCCCAAGGACCATCCAGTCCAGCTCCTGGCCCTGCACAGACACCCCAACAATCCCACCCTGTGCCTGAGAGCGCTGTCCAAACACTCCTGGAGCTCTGGCAGCCTCGGGGCCGTGCCCATTCCCTGGGGACCCTGGGCAGTGCCCGACCAGCATCCAGTGCCAGCAAAAGGATTTCTTTGGCCTGTTGCAGCCCGAATTGAACAGTGCCACGTCGAGCTGTGGGACTGAAGTAAGGTCTGCTCACACTGGAGATTGACAGTCAAGTCCCAGTCCCAGCCACTGCTGGGAAAACAGCTCAGACAGGCAGAACTGCTGGGATAAAGAAGGAAACTGGGATATGTTAGCAGGGATCTAAAGCAGAAGCTCAGCACAGGATCTCAAGGCCATCAAAGTGCTCAAGAAACAGCTCGGGGCTGATGTTGAACCCCTGCAGATGTAAAACCTCCAGCAGCCCTTGAGCACCTGGTTCTGAACACCCGCAGCTTTAACTGCTGTTCAGTGAGCCCTGGGCACCGACATCATTTGAGGAGCTCCAATTTCACTACAATCTAATATCACTACAAAAATATTGTTACCTCACTGAATCATTAGAGCAGCAAGGGGAGCTCAGCTCCTACATGCAGAGGAGGCAGGGTCGGGGTGTTCTTTCTGTGGGAGGGATCCCACAGGGAAGGAAGGAGCTATGTCCTCAGAAAGTAGCTCAAGGCTTTTAAAATGATGTTCTGCCAGATCTCTGCTCCCAGAGAGAAAATCAGCTGAGTGAGGAACCACCCCTCCTGATCCAGAGTCCCTTCAAAAAGCATGGGAAATTGGATAAAACATAGTTTTGGAAGGATAAGAGAAAGAAACACCAGTAGAGGAGGGGGAGAAACTTCAGCTGGGCAGTAGCTAGAGTTAGAAAGGATTTTGCTCCTTGGACTCCTGAGCACAGGGTAACTGTGCTGTGCATGGAATCATGGAATCCCTGAGCTTGGAAAAGACCTCCCAGGTCATTGAGTCCAACCATCAACCCAGCACCACTGAGAGAACAGAGGAACAGGGGATCACAAAACAAGCAGGAGATGAAACCACTGTCAGCAGTACAGCCCTCAGTGATGAAATGGCGTTTTTGTGTGGTACTTTGGGCAGGCACAAACTCACTCGCCAGCCTGGGCCACTGGAGTTGGAGTAGAGATCAAATCAATCTATTCTGCTTCCCAGAAAAGTGACTTAGCTCAGGCTCTCTGTCTTGCTCAGCACGTCCTGGAGATTTTTGCTCTACTTCATGCACAGGGAGCTCCCGTCTGCAGGTGCACATCGAGGGAACTGGTGTGGAGAGACACCAGGAGGCAGAAGAACCCTCTCCATTCCTGAGGAAATGGTTTGAAAATGGAAGGGAATAGGGTTAGATGGGATATTGGGAGGAAATTGTTCCCTGTGAGGGTGGGGAGGCCCTGGCACAGGGTGCCCAGAGAAGTGTCCAAGGCCAGGTTGGACAGGGCTTGGAGCAGCCTGGGATAGTGGAAGGTGTCCCTGCCCATGGCAGGGGTGGCACTGGATGGGTTTTAGGATCCCTTCCAGCCCAAACTGTTCTGTGATTCTGTGACCCCTGCACTCTCCAGAGATACAAATGTCATCTGATCCAGGGACAACTGATGAACAAACCCATGAAGCAAGGAGATAATTCTACTGATCTGCTGACTGATGACACTGTGGGCCAGATAGAAGATGAAAGCTTTAGAGTAAGAAAAGTCTGAGGAAACATCGAAGCCTGCTGATTTTTAAAGGAAAATAACTAGGAAATGATGCCAGCAAGGTGGTGCAGCCCTGGGATATATTAATGGAGCAGAGGTGAATTGGTGGGCTTGGAATTTTTCCAAGATGGGCCAAGGCAAAACCATGATTTCTCTCATCCAGTGTTGCCCATCGTCCTCCCCCAGGTGCGAGGCTGGACCTGAGGCTTCAGAGGTACCTTCCTATGAGCAGCAGCAATTCTGCAAAAGGATTCCAGAAACAACTCATCATCCTGGAACAGAGAAGGCCAAGGGGTCTGGGAAAGAGGCAGGAAAAGTGCTGAGCAGTTTGGGGAAGGTTGATGGGATGTGATGTCTCAATGTCACTTCTAACACAAGAATGGGAGAGCACCACCCAGAACTGTGGGGTTGCAGGTTCAGAGCACACCCAAGAATTTGTCTCTTCCCACAATGGCTAATTAGCTGTGGACCTGTCATGTGCAGGGTCAGATGGGAGATATTTACAGGGGTTTAAAAAGGAATGCAAAAGCTCATGGAAGAACAGTCCACGGAAGGCCACTGAGGAAAATGCACATTCCATGGTCAGAACGATCACAGGATCAACTCCATACATTTGTCCTGTTCTTTATCTTTTCTTGATGCATCAGACAGTTTTCCAAATGTCCTGACACAACCCAGCCCCACCTCAACAATGTTTTTCAGCATGCTGGACCCTCACAAACCATATTTCTACAGCTGAGACATCATTCCAAAGGCACTGGGTGGGGACTGATACCAGGGAACAGGGAATAGCAAAGCAGGAGCAGAAAAAGAGCTCATCCTGCACAGTGCAGGGCCCAAGGATGGGAGTTTCTGCCCATACATGAAGAGGCTGAGAGGAAGTTACAAGAGAATAACTTCATAAATATATGTATATACACATACACACATACACATTTTTTATATATATGTGAGTACACTGAAAGCAAAGCAAAAGTTTTATATTCATAAGGGATTCAGGCACATAAAAACCCCTTCCACAAAACAAAACCTGCAACAACAACAGAAAACCAAAACCCAAACCCCAAACCAAAAAGTTCCAACCCCCAAAAAACCTAAAAGGGCAAAAAGGACAAACCCCCCAAACTAAAAGCTCACACACACAACCAAAAAAACCACCAGAGACTAAACTGGTAACAGAAAATCACCATCTAATGACCTAGATCAGGAGACTTCCCCCTAGAGTTTCGCACAAAATAAACTAAACCCACAAGGGCCAAGGATGAACCAACTTCTAAGAAGAATCTTTTAAAATACTTTGAAAATATTTTAGCCTTCACTGGGCAAAGACTAAAGAGCAGAACACCCACCTGACAGTTTTCCTGACAAGTCAGGGAAGAAGCCTCAGGAACAAAGGTATGTGGTGGGTGTGGGGCTTCACAGTGCTCTGTCCATGCTGGAGAACGCTTTGTGTCCAAGGAATGTCTCTTTATATGTCTGAATATCTTAGGAAAAGTTCCTGTTTGAATTCAAGGGGTGGCTGAGTCAGTACAAACCCAAGAACGTCGCACAACGATGTGGGAACAGGAGCAGAAGCTGCCGTGGGTGTTGGGAAACACAAACCTTATGCTATAAGGTTGTTTTAACTCCACCAGGATTTTCCCTTGTGAGAGTAAGGAATGTTGTAAAAATCATCCTGTAAACTGGGCTGCTCTGAATTTGTTTTACCTATTGTCTTTCTCTCATTTGGCTGGAAGGAAACTATTGATAGAAAAAAGGCCTTTGGGATGATCAGCTGTGGATTGAAGTCATCAATAGTTCCCAATCCCTTCAGATGACACCCCTGGAGTGCCAGGCTGCCTTCCCTGCAGGCAGAGGACGCGTTTTAGCAGGGCAGGGCTCCACCTGTGCCATGTCAGGGCCATCTGGGCTGCACCAGCTTCACTGGGATTCGCTCCTTTTCTGTTCGAGCTGAGCCAGCTCCAGTTGCTGCCTTCCCACTGGGAGTCCCAGAAGAGCTGCCTGAGATCCTTCAGCTGGGGACTTTTTTGCTGTCACGGCAAGGGAATGGGATGGTCACTACAGCTGAGTTCCAGCTTCCCCTCACACTCTGCCCTGATTTCAGCTGGGCTAGAGTTTAAATCCTCTCCCGAGCAGCTGGTACAGGGCAGTGTTCTGGGACTGGGAGCAGTGTCCCTGCATTTGGCAGGGGGTTGGACCAGGAGATCTTTAAGGTTCCTTCAGACCCAGTCTGGGACTCTCTAATAATGTTGGTCACACCCAGATGTGTCAGTGGGTGCTGAGCTGTGCTCTCTAAAATCAAGGATTTTTCAGTGTCCCGTGCACCGCACAAGAAGCTGGGAGGGGGCATGGCCAGGACAGCTGACCTGAACTGCCAAAGGGGTATTCCAGACCCCAGGATGTCATGTCCAGTAGATAAACTGGGGAGAGTTGAGTGGAATCCACTGATTGTTCTTTGGGGACGAGCTGGGCAACAGTTAGTGGGTGGTGAGCAACCTTATTGGGCTGAAATTACATTTTATTTGGGCTTTATTTATCTGTCTCTTTTTGTTGTTATTTTTATTTTTATTTTTATTTTTATTTTTATTTTTATTTTTATTTTTATTTTTATTTTTATTTTTATTTTTATTTTTATTTTTATTTTTATTTTTATTTTTATTTTTATTTTTATTTTTATTTTTATTTTTATTTTTATTTTTATTTTTATTTTTATTTTTATTTTTATTTTTATTTTTATTTTTATTTTTATTTTTATTTTTATTTTTATTTTTATTTTTATTTTTATTTTTATTTTTATTTTTATTTTTATTTTTATTTTTATTTTTATTTTTATTTTTATTTTTATTTTTATTTTTATTTTTATTTTTATTTTTATTTTTATTTTTATTTTTATTTTTATTTTTATTTTTATTTTTATTTTTATTTTTATTTTTATTTTTATTTTTATTTTTATTTTTATTTTTATTTTTATTTTTATTTTTATTTTTATTTTTATTTTTATTTTTATTTTTATTTTTATTTTTATTTTTATTTTTATTTTTATTTTTATTTTTATTTTTATTTTTATTTTTATTTTTATTTTTATTTTTATTTTTATTTTTATTTTTATTTTTATTTTTATTTTTATTTTTATTTTTATTTTTATTTTTATTTTTATTTTTATTTTTATTTTTATTTTTATTTCTTCCAATTATTAAATTGCTCTCATCTCAACCCATGAGATTCACCCTTGTTTTTTCTGATTCTCCTCCCCATCTCACCAGGGAGAGAAGAGGAGTGGGTGAATGTCTGCATGGTGCTTGGTTGTCACCTGGGGTTATTCCATGCCCCTTCAGCTGTCACTCTGCAGCCGTCTGAGTGTGGTGGGTGTTGGGATGGCATTGCCAGGGTTTGGTACCAGGGGGGTTACGGGGGTGGCTGCTGTGAGCAGCTGCCAGAAGCTCCCCCCGTGTCCGGCAAAGCCAATTCCAGCCATCTCCAGGACAGCGCCACCACTGGCCAAGGCCGAGGCCAGCACAGATGGTGGGGACACCTCTGGGATAGCAGAGTGAAGAAGAAAAAACCCCAGGTTATTGCACAGAGTGGGGTAAGACCATGGGAGAGGAACAGCTCTGCAGACACCCAGGGCAGGGCAGGGCAGGAGGGGCAGGAGCTGGAGCCGAGAGTGCCCTGAGATTCCATGGGGAAGCCCATGGGGAGGCAACTGTGCCCCTGCAGCCCATGGAGGGCTCAGGGGGGGCAGATATGCACCTGCAGCCCCTGGAGGGGCCCAAACCCGAGCAGGGAGATGCCTGAGAGGGGCTCTGAGCCCGTGGGAAGCCTGTGCTGGAGCTGGGTCCTTGTTGTACTTGTGACTCCATGGGAGACCCACATCGGAGTAGTTCCTAAAGGACTGGCCCTGTGGAAGGGTGACCCACGTTGCAGCAGCTTGTGGAGAGCTGTTGCCCACGGGATGGATCAGGTTGGAGAAGTTCATGGAGAGCTGTCTCCCGTGGGAGNAGGGGGCATGGCCAGGACAGCTGACCTGAACTGCCAAAGGGGTATTCCAGACCCCAGGATGTCATGTCCAGTAGATAAACTGGGGAGAGTTGAGTGGAATCCACTGATTGTTCTTTGGGGACGAGCTGGGCAACAGTTAGTGGGTGGTGAGCAACCTTATTGGGCTGAAATTACATTTTATTTGGGCTTTATTTATCTGTCTCTTTTTGTTGTTATTTTTATTTTTATTTTTATTTTTATTTTTATTTTTATTTTTATTTTTATTTTTATTTTTATTTTTATTTTTATTTTTATTTTTATTTTTATTTTTATTTTTATTTTTATTTTTATTTTTATTTTTATTTTTATTTTTATTTTTATTTTTATTTTTATTTTTATTTTTATTTTTATTTTTATTTTTATTTTTATTTTTATTTTTATTTTTATTTTTATTTTTATTTTTATTTTTATTTTTATTTTTATTTTTATTTTTATTTTTATTTCTTCCAATTATTAAATTGCTCTCATCTCAACCCATGAGATTCACCCTTGTTTTTTCTGATTCTCCTCCCCATCTCACCAGGGAGAGAAGAGGAGTGGGTGAATGTCTGCATGGTGCTTGGTTGTCACCTGGGGTTATTCCATGCCCCTTCAGCTGTCACTCTGCAGCCGTCTGAGTGTGGTGGGTGTTGGGATGGCATTGCCAGGGTTTGGTACCAGGGGGGTTACGGGGGTGGCTGCTGTGAGCAGCTGCCAGAAGCTCCCCCCGTGTCCGGCAAAGCCAATTCCAGCCATCTCCAGGACAGAGCCACCACTGGCCAAGGCCGAGGCCAGCACAGATGGTGGGGACACCTCTGGGATAGCAGAGTGAAGAAGAAAAAACCCCAGGTTATTGCACAGAGTGGGGTAAGACCATGGGAGAGGAACAGCTCTGCAGGGCAGGGCAGGAGGGGCAGGAGCTGGAGCCGAGAGTGCCCTGAGATTCCATGGGGAAGCCCATGGGGAGGCAACTGTGCCCCTGCAGCCCATGGAGGGCTCAGGGGGGGCAGATATGCACCTGCAGCCCCTGGAAGGGCCCAAACCCGAGCAGGGGGATGCCTGAGAGGGGCTGTGAGCCCGTGGGAAGCCTGTGNCAAACCCGAGCAGGGAGATGCCTGAGAGGGGCTCTGAGCCCGTGGGAAGCCTGTGCTGGAGCTGGGTCCTTGTTGTACTTGTGACTCCATGGGAGACCCACATCGGAGTAGTTCCTAAAGGACTGGCCCTGTGGAAGGGTGACCCACGTTGCAGCAGGTTGTGGAGAGCTGTTGCCCATGGGATGGATCAGGTTGGAGAAGTTCATGGAGAGCTGTCTCCCGTGGGAGGGACCCTGCAGTGGAGCAGCAGCAGGAATAACGTGTGATGAACTGAACATAACCTCCTTTCCCATCCCCCTGTGCTGATGGAGGGAGGAGGCAGAACTGGGAAGGAAGAAGGGTGGGAGAAAAGTGTTTTTAAGGTCTGCTTTTGCTTCTCATTACCCTGCTCTGATTTTGTTAGATATTCAATTAATATCTCTAATTCCAGCCTGTTTTGCCTGTGAGGGTATTTGTCGAGGGATCTCTTCCGGCCCTTATCTCAACCCACGAATCCTCTGTCCTATATTCTCCCCCCTGTTCAGCTGTGGAGGGCAGTGATGGAGAGGCTTTGGTGGGTGCCTGGAATGCAGCCAGGGTCACCCCACTACAGCTGGGCACAGAGAAATAACAATAATTTAACTCTTTTTGTCCTGCCTGAGGAGAAGGTTCCCATTCCACCCAGTCACTCTTGTCATGGGGACACTGGGGGAGTTGGGGAGCTGGACAATGGTGTCCACTCTGCTTACCCAGTGCAGAACTGCCGCTCCTGGAGGCAGAGCTTGTTGTTATTCACATGATAAAATAATTTTAAACATCTCTTGTCAGCTCACTGTTTTTTGACTTCCGTGACATCATTATCATCCCCAGTAGACTCTTCCTATTAAAAAAAAAAAAAAAAGACATCTGTGTACATTTTCAGAAATGCTGAGAACTCAGAATCTGTTCTCACCTTCAGGGACCTTGACAAATGGTTTGTCATAAAATCAGTGGGTTGAATATGCACAACCTGGCGATGGGCTGCTGATGAACCCATTACCAGGGCTCAGAGTAACTCTTAATTTGGGGGGAGCTGCCACTCCAAACTGTCAGGTTAGACTTACGTGGAGCAGATGTGCTGCACATTGATTTATTCATGTGCCCAGAGTGGAACATCTTTCTAAATAAAAGTGAAATGTAATTTTAGCCCAAGGTCATTATTAGTATTCCTTATTTTGAGCTTGTTATAAAAAGCCCATCAACTGCATCTCAGTGATCCCAAAACCTGCTTTGGGATTGTCTAACCTAGTCCACACCTTAAATTTCTTTGCCTTATGCCATTTGTTAAATTTCTATTTTTCTTTCCTTCTGTTTCATGAGATGAAAAATGTATTTAGGGTTCAAAGCACAGTCATCCATCCCGTTAGAGAGGATTTTAATATTCTGACTGGCTATCCTTTTTTTCCCCTGACTTGTGAGGGTAATGGGCACCTCGGTGGATTTTTGTTGACATGTCCCTCAAAGGATTTCTGTAAACTTTCAGTGTAACCTGAGGTTTGGACTGAGCAAACTTAAACCCAGGCACCTCCCTCATCCCTTGGGATGTGGCGTTAGGGTTAGGGTTAGGGTTAGGGTTAGGGTTAGGAGTAGAGTTAGGGTTAGGGTTGGGCTTAGGGTCAAGGTCAGGGTCAGGGTTAGGGTTAAGGGTAGCGTTGGGGTCAGTGTTAGGGTTGTGCTCATGCTGAGGTCTGTGTTAATGTTATGGTTAGGTTCATGGTTAGTGTTGTGTTAAGGTTAGGTTTCTGGTTAGCGTCAAAATTATTTTTAGATTTAGGATTTCTTTAGTGTTAATGTTAGGGTTATCGAAAGGTCATAGTTTTCTGCAGGTGCATTCATGTTGGTCTCCATCCACCTAGCTGATTTGGCATCTCAAATCTGTACAAAGCTTTCTCTTTCCTATTCATCACTGGGGTCAATTTTCTCATTTAACTGGGATTCCTGAATTTGTGTTTCATTTTTTGACCTTTAGGTTAGTCTTCCTTATGTCTCCTCCAGCTTGATCTCTTCCACAAGGTGCTGCCTCGCATTCACAGCCTTTTCTGTTCCTTTTCAGCATTGGGGATCAGCTCCCCTGCATTTCAACAAACACTGCGCGGAGGGTTTGAACCTTCTTTGTACCCTGGAGAGTTCTGGCTGCCTTGGAAGAAGGGGAGAGACACCTTTCCCTTCCCCTCGCAGTGGTGGGACCTTTGCTGCCCACCAGGGCACAATTACAGTTACTCTCCCAGAGGGTTTGGGGCCCCTGCTATGGCACTTCCTTGTCTTCTCTCCGCTTTTGCCGTGGCCTTTTCCTTGCTGGGCAAATGTTTCCTCTCCAGCCATGTCCTGTGCAGCCTGTCCAGAGCAGCGGCCCTTGCCATGGACAACCACTGCCATCCAATCGATGATGGACAGGGAGCAGCCAGGACAGGATGGCATCCTTCCTGCTGTGGGGATGAAGGATGGCGAGGAAGAGCAAGTCCATGGCTGTAGCTGGCAAAGAGAAACTGTGGCACCGGGGGTGGAGGAGCTGTGCCTGGAGAGATGACTCCCAGGACAGATGATGCCGCTGTGAATATGGCAAACAAAATCTGATGGCTGGGCTGGGCCTGCAGGGGATGATCCATGTGGCTTCCCTGGGCGTGGGGATGGGCCAGCAGCAGGTCCCTGCCAGAGCCAGGCAGTGTTTCCATCTCTGGGAAGAGAAAGGTGGGGAATTTACCTTCTGTTGTTTGTACCCTCGCACCAACCAGGTGAAACCACAAAAGTGTGCTCATCACAGAATCATGGAATCACTTAGGTTGGAAAACCTCTCAGGCCATCAAGTCTGACCATCAACCAGCACCACCATCCTGTTCACCCTAAACCATGTCCCCAAGTGCCACATCCACGTGTTTCATGAACACTTCCAGGAATGGTCACTCCACCACTGCCCTGGGCAGCCTGTGCCAGTGCCTGACCAGCCATTCTGTGAAGGAATTTTCCCAATACCCAACCTAAACCTCCCCTGGCACAGCTTGAGGCTGTTCCCTCTCATCCCCCTTGTTCCCTGGGAGCAGAGCCTGTCAGGGAGTTGTGGAGTTATTATTTAATAAACCATTAAAAACTCTTCTGATCTGGGCCCAGGGTAAAGATTTCCTATCACAATGCAAATGAATGCCAAACAACCCCTGAAATGTTATTTTAGCCCATTTTTAACAACATTCCCCAGACAGCCCTGTGGATGTGCCAGAATGGGGTCCTGTGACCTTGTTCAGAGCTTTCCAAATGCTGCCTTGAGCTCTGGATTAATCATTTCCCTTTCCCCCCCTAATTTGACTCAATTTTCCTGCTTCTGTTCAATGCAGCTGGAGCATCCAGGAGTGGGACTCGATCCATGTGGGCCCCTTCGACTCAGGATATTCCATGAATCTGTGATTCCATAAATGGGTGCTCACACCTGACTCTTCTCCTGCAAGCTCAGCTGCCCCAGAATTCCTTCAGAGACCCTCTGGCATTCAATAATATTTAGCAATGGATCATATAGAAGGTGTTTAATGATTAATGGTATTTGGAAAAACATCATATACCCCGAGAAGTTTTACACTCTCTCTATTCCCATGCCAGCAAGTGAAGATTTGCAGAGTGAGGTAATTTTATTAAACCAACTGATAAAACTGGAAAAAAAAGAAGAGAAATGGTTTGGAAATTCAACATCTTCTTTGAGTCTTAACCAGAAACTGCAAATTTCTTGCCAAGTTCTGGCCAAAAATAACTGTGCTGAGTTTCACTTAATTTTTTAAATCCGTTTGGAATTAAAGGATGGTTGGTGAAAATGTGGAGTGTGATAATTATTGTGGAGTAAAAGATACTGCTGGAGCCAGGAGCAAACGGTGGGAATCCAGAGCTGGTCTCTGAATTAGCTCCAGGTTGACCTTGGGGATCCATCGCCCATCAGCAGCCCTAGCCCACGCTTCCTTTCACTTCCATCCCAAGGGAATTTTCGGTGCTCTGAAAGGAGCATCTCTGCTGCATCTGTCCTGGGCTCCAGAAGATTTTCTGGAGCTTGGAGAAGCCCTAGGAGTGCTACACGATGCTTCACTGCCTGTTAATCCATGAACAAACTCCCTTTCCACACATTAATTAATAGGTTTTGCTGAAGAAAGTCTAAGGAAAGACAGAAGCAGATGGGAAGAGATATTTAGACATTTTAACGATCTCTTCCTGTGCCTAATGGAAGAGGGTTAAATGTTGAATTCCATAACTCTTCAAAACCTTTGGGTAAGCACTGACCGGGGCAGTTACAAGTTGCTGCATTAACTGTGAAATTGTCCAGTCCCTGCTGGAATGCCCTGACTTTGCCAGGGTTGGAAATTCCCAGGGTGATGCTCCTTTGGCAATGTGCAGTTGGTTGAAACGCCTCTGGATAATGACACCCCCTGGCCAGGCAGGTTTTTATCTGTAGGATCCACACAGAGCACAGTCACCCCAGATGGATATGAGGGTACAGATGGGCAGTTAGTCAAGAAGTCAGATTAATAAAGTAAATACAATTTACAGCTGTTAAAAATTAACAGTGCTGTGCTCCGGATGTCCCGGACTTCCCTATGTGTGTCCCTGCTATCTTAGGAATATCTGCACCTCTGTTTGCTTATGGGACGGTCTGAAGTTTGGGGACTGGGTATGATGGAGTTTTCTTTGCTGTGGCAGCCCCTGAGCTCACAAACTCCCAGACTGGGATGTCCCTGATCAAAGCCTTTTGGCTTAAATAAACTCCACTTCCATCAGCCTTTTTGTTTCCCTTCTGCACTTTATAAACATGGAAACACATCCCAAAATCCTTTGTGCACGAGTGCTGCTCTGCCATGATCACCACATTTTTATCCTAGGGACTAGATACGTGGATGTATATTCCCTGTTTGGAAAACAGGGAAGGGGCCAATCAAATGGACAGCAAGCCAAGGATGTCCTGGCAGAGTCAGCCCTGGAGAACACCCTGGCTTAGCAGGACCTGCCTTTAACTTGCTGGATCAGGCATCTTTTCATCACCTTTCCTTGCCTGAAGCAGGAGATGGGAAGTGAGGCTTCTGTCCCTGCAGGAAGGTACTTTTGGGCATCACGGAGCTAATGAAGGTCCAGGAAAAGAGGTGTCAGTTGCTGATCTTCACCTGGAATCATTGAATGGTTTGGGCTGGAAGGGACCTTAAAGATCAGCAGGTGGGGTTTGCTCACTGCTGCATTGGCCAGAAAGGCAGAAGCAACAAAGGGTTTATGCCTGGAAGTGTCCAAGGCCAGGCTGGACGAGGCTTGGAGCAACCTGATCTAGTGGAAGGTGTCCCTGCCCATGGCAAGGGGTGGGATGGGATGGGTTTTAAGGTCCCTCCCAACCCAAACCACTCTGTAATTGTCTGATGTGATTCTACAGCACGAATGTGAATTTCCATCTCGGCAACAAATTTCTCAAAGCGCCTGAGCAAGAACTGGAGGAGCTGTCTGGGAACAAACACTTATTTCTGTTTAATAGCTCTGCAAACCTTCCTCCTCACTGGGGCAGGCTGGGAGAGGCCAGGCTGGGAACCTGGAGGTGAGCACTGAAATAACCACTGTGAATTCAGTCCAGATTGATTCAAATGTAAGAAACTCACTCATTTGTAAGAAATTCACTAATTTTCTTAAAGACATCCTGGCAGTCATTACACCAGTGATGGGCACACTGTTATCACAGGGTTGGAGTAAAGAAAAACCACAATATTTCCAGCATATTTTACTTCCTTGTCTTGCTGAGTGGCTCACACGTTTGGACCGGGCTTGATGTACATCTGAGCATTAATTTTGGTTTAAAAGTGACATAACCTAACAAATTCCTTGAGCCCAAGAAGCACAAATAAATAATTTAAGTATTAGAACCGCTTTGAAGAGAGACTGAGGAGCACTTTGCCTGTTTTGTTGTTGTCGGTTTTGTAGGTCTATTTATGTATTTATTTTAAGAAAAGGGCAGAAATGAACATTCAAATTCCCTTCTGTAACTTTGGGCTCACTAATGTAAAAATCCACTTCTCCCAGGAGATGGCAGAAGAGTCCCAGTGATGGTCACTGCTGGATGATGGATGTTTAAGCACTGGGAAAAGTCTGGGAGCTGTTGAGCTCCGATCCAAATGATCAAAATCTTACAGATTTACAGCCAAGGCCTTTCCTGCTGTCTGTAAATTCTCCTGCTCTGCACACAGGGATGTGTCAGGGCTGGGTTTCGTGTCACACGTCCCTGTGGCTGAAGCAAAGGGAAAAATCATCTGTGAGTGGAGGAGGGTGGAAAGGGCTGCGCTGTCTGTTGGGAAGATGTTGGGTGAGGAGTGATGGGATGACAATGTCAGGTTTGAGGTTAGGACTGGAGGACTGAATTCCTCAAAATGAGATCACCATAATCACATTTTACAAGTCTGTGGGTGGGAGAGGGTGGAAACGGCGACTGAGGGAGCCACAAAGCTCCTTCACCTGGCTGTGTGTGGAGCGGGGCTGTGGAGCAGGGATTTTAGGAGCAGCACTGGCACAGAGTGTGTTGGACTGGCTGAGGGCGAGTTGGATCTGCTCCAGCTCAGGACTCACACCTGGAATGTGGTGTGGAGGTACCTTGCAGGCATCAGGCTGCCTGGTCATAGAATCCCAGAATGGTTTGCATTGGAAGGGCCTTAAAGCTCATCCCAATCCACTCCCTGCCATGGCAGGGGCACCTTCCACTGTCCCAGGCTGCTCCAAGCCCCGTCCAGCCTGGCCTTGGGCACTTCCAGGGATCCAGGGGCAGCCACAGCTTCTCTGGGCACCCTGTGCCAGGGCCTCCCCACCCTCACAGGGAAGGATTTCTTCCCAATATCCCATCCATCCCTGCCCTCTTTCATCCACCAAGGAACTGTGGCAGTGCATTGTGCCCAGCTCATGGAGCTGTGGGGGGACCAGACGTGACACAGCCAACAACTCAGCGGGGTTTTAGATGGCCAACACCAAGGGCAGGGACATCCCCCTTTTCTGGGGTGCTTTTCTGCAGCTTTTCTGCTGCAAGAGACTCGTTCAACCCCCTGTGTGTCCTCAGCCAGCTGTCCCACCTCCTGCTCACATGCACTCTGCAACTTAAAGGCTGTTTTCCAGCAAGTTGCTCTTGATCTACCAGCCTGAGCAGTCTTTAGCTCCATGAATATTTAACTACTTCATAGGAAGCTGAATATCTTTAAGAGGCAGGAGAGGAAAAGCCTTATGGTAAGAGGTCTTAGATCTGCTGTTCAAGGGGTTTCGTGCAGGGGAGCAAAGACTGAATCTGAACAACTTTATTGTCTTCTGCAGTTTCCAAAGTGAGTTCAGACTGATATTACAGATCTTACATATATTCCAGATGTCCCCAACAAAAATAAGGAACCTAAATACCAAGGGCATGTTTTGGACAAGTGCAGAGTTCATCAGGCACCAGTGACCTTAACCCTGTCCTCCAATGGGGCTGCAATGGAGGAAGAGCCAACCCAACCTTCTTTATGCCAAACTATAAAATCTGCACTCACAGAAGTTGCTCTGTGGTTTCTTTGTTTAAAAAGTCAATGTTTAACCAGGTTACTTTATCTGCTGCATTATTTTTTTAAAAGGGTTTCTTTTGTTTTATCCCTGAAGTCTTTGCACATCTCACTCTGCTTGGAGTTTAAATTTAAGGAATTCGAGAGTTTTCCAGAACATCGGAGGCAGAAGGCACATACTGAATGATACAAAAATCTTCTTTTCTTTCAAGGTATAGAAACAGCTGCCCTTTCATTTTAACAAAGACCTTCCATCTCATTTGTCATAGAGAAGTACAACACCATTGCAAATAAAGATCATGTGTGGAAAAAGATCTCACTTGCCAGATCAAGAATCTTAACTATGTAACTGTTTCCAAGATTACCGTGGAAACCAAATTACTACTAAAAGGACATTAATCTGTCTCTGACCCTGAAATGCTGTAGTGAAGGATTTTTGTTGTTACCCATTAGCTCTGCCCAGGAATTCCTTCAAGCATTTAGGAATTCAACATTAATTGCCTGTGAGGGTGAATAAGCCATGAAGTTACCTCCACAAACCCTCTCCCAGATCAAAGCAACACCCAAAACTAAGAGAAGAAAGAGATTTTTGGTATTTTCAAGCTGCAATTTGCATGATTCAGGTGCAATTGAGTGTGGCTTTTGCATGGGAATATTTCTGCCAAAACATGATTGGCATCCACAGAATTTAGCAACGACTGGATCGATCTCTGCTACAAAAGTTCTTAAGTTTAAAGGAATTTTAAATAAAATTGTGTTCATCTGGCTCAGCCTCCCCACTGAGAAACAATCAACTGAGGAGCTCAATGAAGAGCATCTTTGAGTGGGGAGCAAGGACAACTGAAATATAAACTACTTGATACATAGAAAATAATAGTTTTCTCTTAAAACTGAAAACCCCCTTTCTGTATATACTTATAGACCCTTTTAAAACATGTTTTGATTAATTTTGCTATTTTTTTCCTGGCTGCTGTCCCAGTCAGGGGAGACTTTCCCTGGAAACAGCTCAGTGGGGAGCAGAAAGGGTAGTTCAGAAACCAGAATTGTCAGATTTTTCCCCTGTAAGTCCAGCTCTGTCCCTTGCTACCACTGGTCACTTGGGTTTTCTGTTTAGAAAAAATACATTTCTAGATCTAATTTGGAGATTTTTTTTTAGTTTTAGCTTAAAATTCTCCCCATTTTCTTGGAGTAAGGGGTCAAAGCTGTGTCCAGTGGGGGGATATGCCCCAGGATGCTTTGAGGCTTCATGTAATTCCCCTGGACTGGAAGAGTGTCCTCCCTCCAGGAGGAGATAAAACGTGCATTGGAGGAGTCTGAGCTCAGCTGATGATGTTGTGGAGGGGGAATATGTAGAACAAAGGTCAGAAAAAAGGTCAGTCAGGACAATTGGCAGCTGGGGTGGCAGGAACTGGTTCTCTCTTCGGCAGGAATCGGTCTGTGCTGGAGCTGAGGTTAATGACCTTCTCCCCCCAGCAGGAATCTGGGATACAACCTGTTTGGGATCCCAGGGAAACACCTGGACAAGCAGCTCGTTTAGCTCGCTGTGTTAAGCCCCCCTCATTTTGTCATGATGCAGAATCCTTAATTCCAATGTCACTGGTTTTCTTTTTTCTTTTTTCTTTTTTTTTTTCTGGGAATGACTAAAGACCTTTGTCCTAATTCACTTGGAATTAGTTATTGGGAAAAACCCGTGGAGTGAAAATTGTTCCAGTGTCTGTGTGTCTGTGCATGTGTGCACACCAGGTTAGCCATGGTGGTCCCACTCAGGATATAAACTGTTCTTCAGGTGATCGAAATCCCAGGAAATTTATACTTATCATCACCACTACCATGAAAGTGACTTTCAGGAATTTCATACTTGATTTGACAGAGTGAATCAATTTAAATTTGGGGATTCAAAACATAAATACACCTGTATAAACACACACCATGTGGTTCACTGGATGGTTTTGGTTATCCATTGATTATTCATTGGTTATTGAAAGAATTATTATTTTTGTTGGGCGACTCTCAAATAAATGAAAAAAATGGCACAAAGATTGTGAGCGTGTTCTCGTACCATGCACATGAGTACAATTATAGGTGTTTGTCACAGGTGGAGTGGTTGTGGGTGGACCAGCAGGGAGAATTTGATGTGAAAACTCTCAAATGGTCCAGGACAAAATGAGATCCAACCCCCCTGTGCAATGCAATGCAACTGAAAATGGGGTAAGAAAAAATAATTTCAGCTTCCTGAAATAGCAGAGAGGAGCTCCAGGCTCTCTTCGTGGGCAGGCAAGTAAAAGCAGAATTATTTGTTCTACCTGTCCCACAAATGTTGAAAATTACTTTGTTAAAGGGAAAAACTAATCTATATTTAATTTTCACTGGGACCACTTAAAATTAAATGGTGTTGAAAACAAGACAATCTGTTCTTTCTCTGTCTTTGGGAAAATGAGATTTTTAGCTCCACTGTGGATTTTTCGTTATTTCACATCAAAATCTTGCAAAACACAAGCACACAAACAGTGCCTCTTTGTGCCCCTGTGGGATTATGTGTCTGCTTTTCAGCCGACCTTTGCCAAAGGCATCCTGGCACCTGCTGGAAGCAAAACAAATGAACAGAAACCTTTCTGCTGTTCGTGGTCACTTCTCATCAGGGAAGGGAACATCAAGAAAACATTTCCAGGCATGTCCTGCAGGAACTCTGAAATGATGACCCACCAAACTCGAACAGCAGCTGAGTCCTCCTGTGATCTGTGTAATGGAATCCTTCCCTCATGGATCTCACTCATCTTCTTCGTTAGTCTGCCAATGAAGACCTTGCCCTCCACATTTCCAACCTAAATAGAATCAAGGAATCACTGAGCTTGGAAAAGACCTCCAAGATCACCAATCCAATGATTAACTCAGCAGTACCAGGCCCACCCTTAATCCATGTCCCCAAATGCCACACCCATGTGTTTTTTGAACCCTTTCAGGGATGGTGACTCCACCACTGCCCTGGGCAGCCTGTGCCAGTGCCTGACCAACCCTTTCTGTGAAGAAGCTTTCCCTAATGTCCAACCCAGGCTTCCCCTGGCACATCTTGAGGCTGTTTCCCCTTGTCCTGTCCCTGTTCCCTGGGAGCAGAACCCGACCCGTCCCGGCTGCCCCCTCCTGTCAGGGAGTTGTGCAGAGCCACAAGGTCCCCCCGAGCCTCCTTTTCTCCAGGCTGAGCCCCTTTCCCAGCTCCCTCAGCTGCTTCTGGTCCTTCAGTCCCTCCCCCAGCTCCGTTCCCTTCTCTGGACATGCTCCCTCTCTTTCTTGTCCTGAGGAGCCCAGAACTGCTCCAGGATTTGAGGTGCAGCCACATCCCAGCTCTCTGGTGCAAAGCTGCCCAACCTCAACTGCTGCTCCCTCCCAGAGCCTGGACAGCACAGACATGGAGCTGCTGCTCCTCTTCAGGCCCCTGAGTGCTCTGGGAGCCTCCAGCCAGCCATTTATGGAGCAAGAGGACATGGAGAGGTGAGATGCTGACTCTGCATCACTGCCCAGCACACCCTGACTCCAGATCTGTGTCTTTGTGTGCAGCAGAGGATCCCCACTTGGGGAATCCCAGAGGACACAGCCTTAAGCTGCAGCAGGGGAGGTTTAGGCTGGGCATTAGGGAGAAATTCTTCACAGAAAGAGAAATTCTTCACAGAAAGATTGGGGCTGCCCAGGGAGGTGGTGGAGTCACCGTCCCCTGAGGGATTTAAGGAAAGCCTGGATGGGGCACTCAGTGCCGTGGTCTGATTGATGTGATGGTGTTGGTTCATAGGTTGGACTCAATGACCTCAGAGGTCTTTTCCAACGTAATCAATTCTGGGATCCTGGGATTGTAGGATTCTGGGATTCTGGGATTCTGGGATTCTGGGATTCTAGGATTCTGGGATGCTCTGCCCACTGGCTTAGCCCTCACACAGACCAGCTCGTCTTTGGCCTCGCTGTTGGGGGCAGGAGCTGAGGAATTCTGGGTCACCTTTTTACGAAGGTAAATGGAATATTGGATCCAACTGTCTGAGCACCTTCCAGAAGGCAAAACCTGGCGCTCCCTGCTTGGCCCCACATGCCTGTGGGTCACTCACGACGGGATCAGCTGGTCTGCAAAACAAATATGTGGAAAATCAATGAGCACCGTCAGCCCCTTTTAGCACAGATGACTCTCCACTGCAAATGAAGATGTTTGGCTTTGGGCTTTGTCTTCCCCACCCTCCTCTCTCCCCCTCCTCCAGGTGATGGACATTGCCAGTTCTATTACTCCAATGGAGATTTATTCCCAAATAGCTCATCAGTGCTCACTGCTGACCACACCTTCCCTGTCTTCATCTTGGCAAGACCATCCAGGCTGGGAATGGCAAACCCAGGGCCTGCTCATCAGCAAGCTTAGGGTTTTATTTTTCTATTAAACTTCCAAACTGGGATTTCACCTGAGCTTCTGTCTACTGAGATAATGAATATCATTACATGTCCTTACCAGGTCCCTGAAATGACCTCCTGAAAGACAAAGACCTTGTATTAAAAAAAAAAAAATTAAAAGAGGCCCACAAATACTGGGCATTTTGCTGTTTTCATTCTTTTTATTTCATTAAAGGTAAAAAATCGAAGGGAAATTGGGAAGAGCATCCCAGGGAGTTTGGCTCAGGCCTGTGTTGGGGCTTGCAGAAAATTGTTCCAGATGTCAACGTTATTATTTACATCTCTGTGGTGGGGTTGTTTAAATGTGGGGCTATTAAAGAACAGAAAGAGGGGACAGAAAGTGCATTTTTTGAAGACGAAGAAGAGTGACATAAAATGGAGATGGGAAAGGGAATGTGACTTTTTTGTGAAGAAGGGAGACAAAAGATGGGGATGGAAAGGGCAAGCAGCCATTCCAGGTTCAGGCTTCAAGTACCTGCCTCCACAGCTTCTCCCAGGGCCATGAGCCTTTCTGAAAGGGGAATCTTAAATAATTAAAATCTGGAATCTGCTCACTGAGAGAAAGAATGAACAGCTCTTACAAAAGATTGCATTAGACCTATATATTAAAGCAGAGTTCAGACTGAAGTAAAAGACCAGTTGTGGAGGGTTAAAAACCACCACAGGGATATTGTTGTGTGTGATAAATTCAAGAAATTCCAAGGGAATACTACACATCAAAATAATCCTCTCATAGTTAGGGAAGGAAAGAT
This sequence comes from Ifrita kowaldi, assembly GCA_013398055.1. NCBI lineage: Eukaryota > Metazoa > Chordata > Aves > Passeriformes > Cinclosomatidae > Ifrita > Ifrita kowaldi. The sequence continues at coordinate 25,353 of VZRS01012333.1, forward strand.
GTTCAAGCTTTTAAGATTGCCCTAAATCATACCAAAAGTGATGAGAAGTGTTTTTGTGGCTCTGCTGCCAACTCGTGCTATCTTTAAAAACAAACCCACATGTTCTGCAATATTTTGAGCCTAAAAAAGTAACTCAGCTGTGAAAAAAGCCAGATCTGGCTGTGTGGATTGCGTACTTGCCACTTATCCATATTTGAATGTCTTTCAAGTGTAACCTTAACTGAATAATTTGAGTTTATTGTGCTTGTTTTGAGAAAATTATCTCATCACAGAGCAATCACAACATCCTTGTAAGGCTGATTGGAGAAAGCCACGTTCAGAGAGGAGTTAGGAATTGTTCCCTGTCAAACCAGGGTGTTGCATCAAGTGTGATTCTGCAGGAATCTGTGTGAGCCAGCACGATCCAATATTTCCATTTAACACCTTGTATTGAACAGACTTTGCTGACATTTGCAGATGAAACCAGGCTGTGAGGGATGACTTGTACAGGGAGATGTTTCAAAGGAAGAGTCTGTTCTGGAGCCTGGAGGTGCAATCCTGTATTTTTTAAGGAATAAACACGAGCAGGTTCATGCCAGGTAATCCAGCAGGAGTTCAGCAGGAACGGAGCAGCTTTGCAAAAACCTGGGGATTATTATGGATTACAAACTTGATGTGGGATGTGAAATTGAAAAATAAAAAGGGCAGAGACACCTTCCACTATCCCAGGTTTCTCCAAGCCCCATCTAACCTGGCCTTGGACACTGCCAGGGATCCAGGGGCAGCCACAGCTCCTCTGGGTACCCTGTGCCAGGGCCTTGCCACCCTCACAGGGAAGGATTTCTTCCCAATATCCCCTCTAACCCTGCCCTCTGGCAGATTTGCATCATAAAAGTGATACAGCTCCCTAGACTTTATTGGAATTACCTGCAGGAATATTTGGAGAAGATGCTCAGATAGCTCATAACAAACGCAAGGATTCAGACCTTCATTCAAAGCAGAAAAAAGCACCTTGTACTCTGGGGACCACTTTTTGTGCCCTCAAAATTATAAATAATGTTGACCCAGCAGCAGATTACATTTGCCACAAACCTGAAGTGAAAGGAGGAAGATTCCTGGATTCTCTCCTCTGTGTTCTTTGCTGTTCCCCATGGATCCACCTGTCGTACACACCACTGCTCCCGGGATGAGCACAGTGCTTGCTCTGGGGCTGTCTGTGAAAATCCCTGGGATTAATGGGGACAGCGCTCCAAATCCAGCTCCACCCAGTGATTTGTGTAACCTTCTGTCACCCTGTGGGAAGCTGCTGCTGCTCTGCTGATTCCCAGAGAAATATGGACTCACAAATGTTCTGGTGTAAATATAATCCTCAGAGAGAGATGCTTGGGATAATATTCCCCACCCACAAATCCTAATCCTTGGAGTTCAAATTCCTTAATGTTGTCTGCAATGCTCCCTTGTGACCCTCTGAAATGGAATAGCACTCAGCAGTTTTGGCCTTTGAACTTTGATTTTATGTTGGTTTTTCCCCCCCCAAAATCCCTGTGAGATATGGTCACCACGATCTGCTTCAAGGGCAGAGTCTGTAAAGCTCTTCCTCTGTGAGGGTGGGGCTGAAATTCTAATTTAATCCTTTGTGGGGTTGCATAAGGAGTGGTGCTCAGGAGAAGTGTTCATCCCTTTTTGAGGCCAGGAGGAATGTGAGGGACAGGTCCCATGTAGGTTCTTGCCTCTCCACTGTGATAAGGCACAGAAGACCAGAAAAGCGACCTTTGGGAGAAGGAAGGTCACCTGCAGAGCCCTGGGGCTGCCACAGCCTCAGTTCAGAGCAGGGCTGGGCCGGGGAGGGTCACTGCACACCCTGAAGGAGGAATCAGAGGATCACAGAATGGTTTGGTTGGAAAGGACCTTAAGGAGCATCTCATTCCCACCCCCTGCCCTCAGGTATATCGGCACCTTCCATATGGAACCACAGAATGTCCTGAGCTGGAAGGGACCCACAGGGATCATCCAAATTCAGCTCCTGGCCCTGCACAGACACCCCAACAACCCCACCCTGGGCATCCCTGGCAGCGCTGTCCAAACGCTCCTGGAGCTCTGGCAGCCTCGGGGCCGTGCCCATTCCCTGGGGAGCCTGGGCAGTGCCCAGCACCCTCTGGGTGAAATCCCCAAATCATCTCTGCCTACCTGCAGCCTGAGGAGTATTTTCCATAGTTAGTTCATAAAGGTTTCTGAAATGGTGATTCTGAGACCAGGAGTGAAATCACAAGTGGGAAATTGTGAGAATTTCCGGCCACAGCCTGCTCTTGTTTTATCTCTGTGGTGAACCACATAAACAACAGCAAAGAGATGCTCATGCCATATTCATCCAAACCACCCAAACACCTGAAACGGCATTTTCTTTGTCTTCAAGAGACTATATTTGCATATATTTACATGAATTTACAGTTTTTATATGCATTTATCTCCACAAAGTATTTTAAAAATATATTTACTACAGTATCTCACAGTGTAGGGAAAAAAATTGAGTTTGTTCTCAGCTTCCAAATGAAAAATAAGGATCAGAAAATGCTTTCCAGTTGTTCAAATAAAATAAGCATTAGCAAAATACAGCCGAAACAAAAGAAGAAAAATACGTCCTTACGCAATGTAATTGAAATTTCCCATCTTAGTAAGTTTGGCTCTGTTGCCTCGGTACCTGCTCTTTTCTAATATTACAAAAAAATAGGCACAGATGGCACCTGAATTTCCATTGTAATAAATCAGGAGAAAAGACATCACTGTAAACCCTTCTGTGGTGGATTTTTCCATGTGCAAAACAGGAAAATCCAGTCTTGCTGGACACACAATCAAAGGACTCCTCACAATGAACCCATCTCCTGTAATTTGTTTGGGGTTACACCATCCAAATGGTCCCTCTGAGGACCAGAGGAGCTGTGGCTGCCCCATCCCTGGCAGTGTCCAAGGCCAGGGTGGATGGGGCTTGGAGCAGCCTGGGACAGTGGAAGGCCTCTCTGCCTATGAAAACCTCTAGAACAGATGGAAAAGTGAGTTTGTTAAGGTTTGTCAGATTATAAAAAAATAAAAAGCCAATTGGGAATCCCTTCCCAGGTGCTGAGCTGTTATAAATCTTCCGATATATGTGAGTCAAAACTGCAAAAAAAAAAAATCTGTATGGAAGACAACTGGCAGCAGGGGCTGTTGGAGATCTGTGATCATGGACACAGCTCCCAAACCACGATGTCCCAAAGTGGGCCGAGAAACCCCCCGTGCTGCTGTGCCCATGGGGACAGCACAGTCCCTTGGACAGAAATCGGAGCTGCAGGAATTGGTTTGCCAGTGTTTTGATTATGGGGAGTGATAACAAATCCATTTTGTTACTCAGGAATCCTGTATTTTTCCTGCTCACTTTTTCAGTTAAGAACTTTTAGGGAAAGGCATGTCTTTGCCAGAAATGTCAAAATTAATCTTGGCTCCATGATGAATAATAGGGAGAATAAACAGAATTTCACAGAACCTCAGAATGATTTGGGTTGGAAGGGACCTTTAAGCCCATCCAGTTCCACCCCCTGCCATGGGCAGGGACACCTTCTACTGTCCCAGATTGCTCCAAGCCCCGTCCAACCTGGCCTTGGACACTGCCAGGGATGGGGCAGCCACAGCTGCTCTGGGCTAATAGTGAGGAGGTGGTAAAATTGCCTTAGATACAATCAAACTAACTTGCTCTTTATCAAACCCCTTTATATAAAATTAATCTCATAAAGCTGCTGGTTTTGCAAGGTGGGCCCATTGCAGTTCCGTTCCTGTGGAATTCCTGATTGACATTTCACAACATCCCATGAGTTAAAAAGAGAAGAGGCAGGGGAAGCAGGTACTTGGGAATGGGGTATCTGGGAAATGGGTACCTGGGGAGTGGGTACCTGACAAAGCCCAATCACACCTATTAGGAAAGAAAGTGTTCCCGGCAAAGTCAGGTGAAAGCTCTTCCTACTCCAGCTTTGTTTTCCAGCCTGCACCAGTGACCTTGATTCCCAGTGCAAAGACACAGGAGCAGTGAGATCTCCCTCAACACTGCCTCAAATACGGAGCTGGATCTTCAGCCAAGAAAGCTGGAGGGCCTCCAACCACTCACCCCAGATATGTCTGGGTTTTTTTATGTAAAGAGGCTGAACATGACTTGCAGCAGGGAAGACACACGGGCTGGGTTTGTCGTGGTTCCAGGAAGGTTTGTCAGAATGTCCTGAGCACTGCCAAAATGCCAAGCACCAAAATGGGGATTGGCCCCTGATTTTCCATATTGGTGGAAACATTGGTGACAAACGTATTGGTGAGTGGAACAGCATTAATCAGATGTACTCCATGACTCTCCTTCCCACAGAGGGAAATACTTACATACATGGATAAATCCTGCAAAGCCAAAGCCCAGGTTTAGAACCTCAGGAAGAGCTGAGCAGGGGATCCTTATGTCCTTGTACCATCTTGCTCATCAGGAAGGCTCAAGTCCCAATGTTTTAGAAATGCTCCTACTCTTTCCTTCAATTCTAAGCTGGGCTGATCCAACCTGGTCACAGGAATTTCTGTGGATGATGGACCTCCCACTCCCAGCAGGGTTCCCTACACTAGATCAGTGGGGCTGAGCCTTTACCAGTCCAAGTGTTGGATGGAATATCTGAGAGGGTGGAGGTACTTCACCTCTTTGGTGACCTGTGCAAAGGCTGCAGAGAAATTTGGGGGAGAGAGCTTTTCCTAAAGGCCACCTTGAACCTCCCAGGCTGCAATTTGTGACTACTGCCTCTTGTTGGACTGTCTGGTACCACTTAGTTCTCTTCTGTGCTCTTTGTCATTGTCCTCCAGGTAGATGTAGCTGCTGGTAAATCCATCCTTCAGCCTTCATCTGACTAACCCAGCTCAGATCCCACCACCTCTCCTTGTACTCCCTGTGATCCAGGCATGACCCTGGAAGAGCTCAAGGCCAGGTTGGACGGGGCTTGGAGCAACCTGGGATAGTGGAAGGTGTCCCTGCCCAGGGCAGGGGTTTGGAACGAGATGGGCTTCCAGCCCAAACCATTCCATGATTCCGGGGTTGTCCAGGTCACCCTCCAGTTGTTCAGCATCTCAGGATCTTCCTGGATAGCAGGAAAGAAGCCAGGAAGGACACATGGTGAGGCAGTGAATTAAAGAGGTTTCTCAAGGAGCTGGGAAGTTATGTCTGTGTTCTCCTGGAACACTTGGCCTGAGTGCCCCTCAGTCCTGAGCAGGAGGCTGAATCCAGGTCAGATCCTGTGGCCTTGATCTCTCAAGATCTCAGCTGCCCTGCACTGGGCACACTTTGGGTGTTACTGACAGAAAGGGATTTGCATTTCTCTGAAATAAAATTTATACGGAATTTATGGTCCCTTTCAGAAAACATCTGATATTTTGCAATCAAGGCAAATCAGCAATTAAATGGGGTGGACACTTTTATACAGCACTCCTGGATATTTTGATGCTTTGCAGAGGTCACACTGCTCCCACTAATCTTCCTTTGTGGATGGAACGGGGCCAGTTCTGGTTCATTTATTGCGCTGTGTATTTTTTTAAAGCCGAGTTGTTTATCGTGCATCGGATTTTAATTTGCTTAGTGGTTTCCTGGGATTCTGAGTTACATTATTTGTCGGGAAAAGGGCTTTGTAAAATTATAACTACTGGGCCCAGTGGATTCCCTGATGTAGCACTTCAGTGCTGATATGCAGAGATTACAGAATAATCAGTCAATGCTCAAACAGAGCATTGTGAGGTGTGAGGGTTTCCTCACAGTAGCTGGAATAGGAAGGAATTTCTTAGGGAAAAACTGCAGACAGGTGTGGAGGGCAGAAATCCACATCCCAGTCTTCAAGTGCTGTGTGAGAAAAGCAATATTGTGCCTCTCTAGATGACCTCAATGTCTGCACTAAAGTTGGGCAGAGAAATCCTCCCAATAAGCAGCAGATCAGGAGTTCTTGTGGTCTCTTACCTCAGAAAATACATCCTAGAGGGGGAATACAGCCCTGGACAATTTTCGAGGACAGGATGGAAATGAGAAAGAGTCTGGGACAAGATCAGTCTTCAGTGATTTGTTGGGTGAAGAGAGTCTGTGGGCTGAGTGGAGACTTGGCCCAGGGACTGTGTCACACAGTTGTGATGTTGAGGCATTTCAAAGATTGCTGGTGACTTCTGAGGTCACCACTCAACTTCTGAGTGTGCTGAGGGACCAAGGGAAACACTGGCATCTTGAAAGAGTGTTCCCTGCGAGCTTCCCCCAGGTCTAACCACACTGCTAATTTTATTTTTTTTAATAACCAAATACCCTTCAGCAGAGCACCAGCAACATCCCAGAAGAGCACTGGTGTGGCCATGAGCACTTTGCACACCCTGAGTCTTCCTGTGAGGGTCTCCAGGGTCGTCACTGCCCTCACAGGCAGCTCTGTGTTCCCCCCTCAGCCCCTGCTCCTCTCAGGCCTGCCGGCACTGCCAGGCCCTCTCCCACACCTTGTGTTCAAATATTCCTCTCTTTTTTCTTTCTCCTCCCTTTCACCCTGCATTGATGGAAACCGCAATTTTAATTGGATTAGTGTGCTTGTTTTAAGCATTCCTTTGTTCTGAGAGGGCTCCAGGGGCCATCCTTGCAGATGGTCACGGTGTCACAGCAACACCTCAGCACACAGTGACTCACTCAGTCCCATCACAGGCACTGTCGGATGTGCCCTGCCCTTGCGTGAGGGGTAATTGCTGATTGCACCCATGACTATCTCGAGCATTTGTTTTCTGCACCAGGGAGCCCTGGGTGGCTTCCAGGACATGCAGTGTGGCCTGGCTTGCTTCCATCCTGCTCATGTTCCAGGCTATTGGAGCGACAGATTAAATCCCAGCTGTACTTCAGCAGGAGCACTCCGTGGTACCCCCGCTCCTCCTGTGCCTGTGAATCTCCACCACAGGCGCTGGTTCAGATTCCTTCTCTTCCCAGTTCCTCAGGGGCTTCTGCACTCTCTGAACCTGCTCCTACTCCCTGAGCCCTGAGCTCACATCCCACACAAGCTCTTGGTCTCTGCCAGCAGCACCACAGCTCCCACGGCAGGGGATCACTCTGGGAAACATCCCAATCACCTTACAGGGACCTCACTCTTTGTCTCAGACATGAGTGGGGGTGTCAGGACAGCTGGATGTTACCTGAGCTTCCTTCAAGCACATGCAAGAAAAGAATAAGGACAATAATCCTGATGCTGAAACCACTGACTCCTGGATGAATTAAATCCTCTTCCATGCATAGGACAAGGGGGAATGGGAATGGCTTCCCACTGACAGAGGGAAGGGTTAGGTGGGATATTGGGAAGGAATTCCTGGCTGTGAGGGTGGTGAGGCCCTGGCACAGGGTGCCCAGAAAAGCTGTGGCTGCCCCTGGATCCCTGGAAGTGTCCAAGGCCAGGCTGGATGGGGCTTGGAGCACCCTGGGATAGTGGAAGGTGTCCCTGCCCATGGCAGAGGGTGGAATGGGGTGAGTTTTAAGGTCCCTTCCCACCAAAACTATTCCATGTGTTGTGATTCTCTAGATCAGTCAGTGTGGGCTGTGAATATCCAGGAAGGTTGCCATCCTGGGAGCCATCCCAAAGTTTGCACACACCCTTCTTGGGGGCATCTCCCATTTTTGGATTCACTGCCATGGCAAAGAGTGGCCATTACCCCAATGAAGTCCAGCCCCTCCTGACTCTCACAAGTTAGTCAAGACATCTCAGCAGATACAGGACTTCATGTGGTATCAGATGGCACAAGGAAGGGCCAGACTGAGAGCTGACATCTTCCAGTTTGGACGAGTGAAAGGGAAGCTGGAGGCTCCTTTCATTCCCTTATCTCTTCATTTTCTCATGTTTGTTGCTCTCCAAAGCCCTTTGCTCTTTTCCCCACCTCCCCCAGATAAGTCATTGCAGGCTTGTGCAATCCTCAAATGCTCTTCCCCTGCATCCCACAGCATGTCCCACCCTCCATCCAGTAACTCCTGTCAATCTGTGAGGTGTTCCAGAGACATTTTATGTCCCAGTTTGTCCCAGTTTTCCTGGCAGGCACCAGGGAGCATGGATGGTGTTAAGTGATAAGAGACTTTTCTGCATCCTCACAAGGAAGGAGCACAGAAGTGCAGTAGCAGGTGGGGACCCAGAGTGACACCCCTGAGGGAGTTCATCTCTTACAATAAACACAATGTCAATAGATCTTTGGGAATGATGGGGCTGAACCCAAACCAACAGCAGCCAAATGCTCTGTCCAGGACAATTTGCACTGGAAGGGTGAAGGGTTCCCCAGTTTTACCAGTTTCCCAGAAGGAGCTGTGGCAGCTTTCTCACACAAGTTGTGGAAAGCAGCCTATTTGTCACCCTGGAATTGACCCGCTCTTCCCAGCAGAGCTCATTTCTCCCACAGTTTGGGGGCTGCAGGGCACAATATTTTCCAATTGCCTCTTTGGGAGCACTTCGCTTCCATCTCTCAGATTTTCTATTTAACCTTCTGCTTTTGTTGCATCTTCATCTGTATATCCAATAATTAGCTGAAAGTGATTGGAAATTGTGGCTGGACATTTTTATATTCGGCTCCCTCTTGTGCTCATTCCATCCTCCTGCTGACTCCTCTCTTCCCATGTTTTTCCACAACCTTTTGCCAGCAGGATGCTCTCACATCTCACCCACGGTACTCAGGTGGAGCTGAAACTAAACGAAATGTGCCTGCCCATCCCTAGCAGAAATATCACTCCTTGGAGGAATAAATTGGGAGCTAAACAAAAGCTGCTGCCAGACAGAGCTGGCACCAGCCCACAATCCCGATAATTGGGCTTGAATCGGGAATGGCTGCCAGGGGAGGCTCAGCATCTGCCCGGAGCAGTTACAGCCAGACCACGAGTGGGAAGGATGGGGACATTCCCTTCCTTATTTACACTGTGCTGTGGCACTGGGCAGCACCTGGGCTGAAGAGAACAGAGTGGGGATGAGGGAGAAGTGCAGGAACTGTGAGAGACAGACATTGCAAGGATCCCAGAATCCCAGAATCAATTAGGTTGGAAAAGACCTTTGAGATCATTGAGTCCAACCTATGACTTGACACCACCTCGTCACCCAGACCACGGCACTGGGAAGGTCTGTGTGACATCCCTGTGAGAGATTGCATGGCACAGGTCACTCCAGACTTGCAAGCTCCACACAAATTCCTTCCAAGAAGTTTGGAGGAGCAGCAGGACTGTCCTGACATGTAAGTGTTCTGTCTTGTGATAATCTTTGTGTTTTGGCTTGGAGTGAATGCCCAGAGCTCTCAAAATGCCATGAAGCCAGGAACCTTTGTGTGTGCAATGGGCAGGTCTGGGAGGTCCCCAAGTGTCCGTGGTAAATAATTAGACCCTTAATTATAGGTTGCACACACCATCTCAGTGATAGCTTGTGCCTATGCTTCAGCTACGCTGTGTTCCTGAAATTCCTGTTGGTATCTGCAAAAGGGCCTTGAATCCTGCCCATGGGGGAAAGGAATTTTTTTTCCTTTCTGCTTTTGTGTCTTTAAATGTTTCTGGGCATGAAACATCCATTTATTTTTATTTATTTTTCATAATTTTTTTTAAACTTGGCTAGTGCTGGAGACTGTAATAGAGGTGTATTTTAGCTCTGTCTGCGCAGTAATTCCACCTGTACCATTAAAATCCTGTTTGCTCATTAGCCGTGAGGGGCTGGGCTGGGTGTGCCAGAGCATGGAATGTTGAGGAAAAAGCACTTTTCAGGACAATGATGTCAGTTTGGGGAATAGGCTCCACTTCAGGCTCTGAGAGGAAAGGGATGAAAGGTGAGGGCTCCGTGGGCTGGAGTGACCAGAGACGGGGAGCTTGGAGCAGTGAGGGCTGGGGATAAATGGGACACAACTGCAGAAGAGAATGGGAGCAACGGCATTATAAATGAGGTGTAGCTGCAAGAGAGAGTGGGAGCAAAGCCATCCCTTTATGCAGATATCAGTGCGATCCTCACCTGAGCTGATATCCCTGAGGGCAGAGTCCTTCCAAAGGGGGAGAAGTTGTCATGACTGATGTCATGTTAGAATGGGGCACAACAAGCACCACCCTGATTTGTTTTGAGCTGTTAATCTGGGAACCTCAAGTCTTCAGAGCAAGGGTGATGCAGCCAGTTGAGAACTTGTCCTTACCTGACAGCAGATTCTGGAAGTGTTCCCCTTCCAACTGAAGAGATGCTCGTGACAGCAGGGCCTGGGTCCATCCCAGCTGGCTGGGGGCTGGGGATTTGTAGAGTGTGATTCATCAACTTGTTCCAAATATTCCCTTTAATGTGAGATGAATTCACTCCACTGACTGGAGTCGTTAAAACACACTGAGAAAGGAGTTCAAAGGGTTCAAAGTTCTGAGATGTAGGTGTTTATATTTTGCCAGATTATTCTCATTCTTAGTGGTCCAGAGTCTTTTAACTTGTAGAGTAACTACCGTTTCAGGGACACTATTACAATATTATGTGGTTTCATTAGTGCTCCTTAGGGCAGAATTTGGTCTCTTAAACCAATAAAATAAGTTTTGTTCTTGTCTGTTTTTGATGCTGGGAATGTTAATGAAGCATTTTCTATTTGTTTGGTTCCCTGATGAGTAATTCTAAAAACATTTTAAGCACTGTGTTTCTGTAGGCTGTTGCAGACACATTGAGTCACTTTTTAAAGCACAGATTCAGTGAAAAGTGAGCAGATGGGCAGATTTTGCATGTTTGTTGTATGGATTGTGGAGCCAGTCTCTGACATGGGTGAAATAACAGTGGGATATTTTTAAATTCAGCAGCAAGCGTACACAAAAGCTTAAACATTATTCATAGTGGTAACTTAGATTCTGTATAAAAATGGGAAGTTCACAAAGAGCTGTTAAAGCTGGTGTAAAACACCTGCTAATTGAGTCGGGTCACCCCTGGTCACAGAGCTGGTTCTGCTCTTCTCAGGATGCTGTTTAGGCACAAAGTGACAGAAAGAGGTTTGGACTCAGGATTGTGACTCTGGTTGCTCTCCATGAGTGACTGGACCACCCAGAACTCCCCCCTGTCCTGTCTGCCATGCATGGCCTCTCCCAAATCCTCTGTGCAGATCTTCCAAGGTCCCCTTTTCCCCCTCTGTGTCAGGGAAGGGTTCTCCTGCCCACATAGAGCTCTTGTTCACCTTCCCAGGGTGAGCCAGGCTTTGGTGAGACAAGCTTTGCTGCAGCTCAGGAAATTAACTTGACTCAGGAGTGGCAAAGAGCACAATTTGCTGTTAATGAGAATGAATTAGAGCCCCCAAAATGCTGGTGACAGGTGTGAGGGTGACTAGCTAGAAAAGACTTGTTGGTGTCTGCATTTCTGATGGAAAACTAAAACATCTCCAGCTCTCCATCACCCAGATGGAGGTGGTGGAGTTTCCTCCTGGCCAGCAAGTGACGTGGGATATAAATCCTAATTTTTCTTGGAAACTTTTGACGGTAAACAATCACTTCTTTTGTGTCAAAGCAAGAAGAACAGCCCCACACTGGCTCGTAGCCCTCACTCAACAGAACCAGAATTAGACCACTCCGGGATCTTGCAATCAGATATCCCATCCCATGGGCTTGGCTGTGTCAGGAACGTCACAGCAGGGTTATTGTCCCCAGGAAATCAGCACCAAATGTGCCTGCACTCATCTCTCTGGGCATGATCACATGGGACAGGGGCATTTCCATAGGTTTTATTGCTGTTGCTATAGCCCAGACTAAGTACTTGAGCATATGGGGTTGTACAAGGTATGGGATGTGATCATCTACAAAGTCCAGAGGAAACCGACACAGCAGCAGCTCTGTAAGGCAAGGTTTGCATGGTTCCATGTGCTGATCAGGGAACTGAAAGTATCTGATAAAAGGCAGGGAATTTCTGGGCTTTCAGTGACAGTCTCTCTACTCAAAACTGAAGCCGAAGAACAGCCCACAGAGTGAAAACACTGAAAGAACCAGAGAGAAGGGAGCAGAGAGGGTATTTTTTCTCATCCTCTCTGAGACATGTCCACATCCAAGAGTCTGTGTGGAAAAGCAGCAGGATGTTGCTCTGCAAGAGGATCCACCTCATACCAGAACATGCACTTGGAAGGGTCTTTGATTGTGCAGGTTTCTATAACCCCTTGTGCAGTGCCCCTGTCACACTTCCCTCTGGATTTCCCTGCTGTGCAGCCTCTGCCATGCCCTGCAGTTTGGATATTCACTTTAAGGTCAGAACAATCATGCCCTGCCCTTCTGCTTGTTTTTATTTCAGCTTCAGCCAGGGCTGCAAACACAATATCCCCTAATTTTGAAGAGGCATTGAGGAGCCAGGACTGTGCAGTTATGATGGTCCTGTCTGCCCTCATGTCTGACACTGTCCCTGTCACAGTGAGGTGGTGTTGGCCACTGACAGCACAGAGTCATTGATTCACTGAGGTTGGAACAGACCTTCAAGGTCATTGAGTCCAACTGTTCCCCCAGCACTGCCAGGGCCACCACTAAACATGTCCCCAAGTGCCACATACACACATCTTTTGAACATCTCCAGAGATGGTGACTCCACCACTGCCCCGTTCCAATGCCTGAACATTCTTTCTGAGAAAAAAATTTCCCAATATCCAACTTAAACTTCCCTTGGTGCCACTTGAGGCCGTTTCCTCTTGTCCTGTCCCTTGATCCCTGGGAGCAGAGCCTGGCCCTCACCTGGCTGCTGCCTCCTATCAGGGAGTTGTGGAGAGCCAGAAGGTCCCCCTGAGCCTCCTTTTCTCCAGGCTGAGCCCCCCCAGCTCCCTCAGCCTGGTGCTCCAGACTCTTCCCCAGCTTCCTTCCCATCTCTGGACACGGCCCAGCCCTTCTATGTCTTTCTTGTTGTGAGGAGCCCAGAACTGACCCAGGATTCAAGGTGGGGCCTCACCAGTGCCCAGCACAGGCAGACAGTCACTGCCCTGGTCCTGTGGTCACACCATGGCTGGGACAGGCCAGGTGCTATTGGCCTTCTTGGCCACTTGGGCACACCTGGGCTCATGTTCAGCTACTGTCACCAGCACCTCCAGGGCATTTTCCTCCCAGATAGGTTTCCAGTCACTCTGCCCCACACCTGGAGCACTGCCTGGGGTTGGTGTGACCCATATCCCCTGTCCTGCCTGCCTTGGCATGGAGTGGGCACAGGAAGGGATAACAATATGCATCAGTGGCTCTGTAGGTGCAGGGGCACTGTCCCCTAGGTGGTGCTCCCCAGGCTGAGGCACTTTTCCTCAGCATGTTCACTCCCGGCTGCAGAAACAGTGGGTCTGTCTGCATCCAGACATCCTGCCCAAAACACACAGAAAGGCTCCCATCCATTCCTGAACTTCCACACCACGCTCACACTTTCCTGGATACTGAGACAGTCACAGAGCTGAGACCAGCTTGAACATCTCAGCTTATGTTCCTGTGCCCCTGTTCACAGAAGTGAGCTTCGACTTCTACACTGCTCCAACATCCTTTGAAGAACCAGCACTTCTGCAGAAATCCAAGGTGCCAAGACAGAACCACACTGCTCTGCACTTTTCAAAGTTTATGACCCAGGAAAGAAACAGACCCTCACTTCCCAGGAATCCCAGGAGGGGCCTGGTGTCAGACTGGTGCCGTTTTTTAGCACATAACGCTTTTGGCAAACCCGGATAAAGGATCTTGTTTGTGACAGACGGGCTCCTGAAAAGCCCTGGAAAAATCCTTGGACTGATGAAGAGACCTTTTCTGAGAGACCCAGGGAATTGTCAGCCCTTTGATGACAGCAGTTGATCACCACAGTGGTCATGAAACAGACAATATAAGAGTGGACACTTCAGTGCTTGGCTTTTTTTTATGCCATCCAAACACATCCATCCAACATATTCCCACCTCTTTTTCCTGCAAGCATCTCCAGGTGCCAGCTGGCCTATTGTGCACTGCTGGGGGCCAATGACAAGTCATTAAAGTCGTCTTAGAAGCGGGAAGGATTTGTTTGGCAAAAGAGTCATTTGCCACCACCCTTCCCTTTTGAATGGCATCCACAAAGCCTCACAGGCAGGAGAGTCTGGTAAGACACAGATTCGGAGCCAGCTCCCAGGAGTGGTGGGAAGAGCAGGGAATGTTTAGCTGTAGAACACGGGCTTGCGCAGGACACGCACCACGTTGTAGGTGTTCAGCCCCGGGGCGTCAAAGCCAGGGGACAAACCCTTGCGGTCGAAGGGGTAGAAGTTAAAGAGCTGCCCATTCTGGGTCTCCAGTGAGATGGAGGCAGAGCCCAGGTGCAGAACACATGGGAACTCCTTGTCAAAAACAACTTGGAAAACACGATCTTCCAGGTGGTGGAGCTTGATTGTCCTATACTTTTCAGGGATCAGCTCTTCCACGTGAGGCCCAAACTGCTGCATGACCAGCACCCCACCAATTCCAACTTTGATCTCATAGAAAGTCAAGTTGGAATAGGTGTAGTAGCCAACATAAGGGATTGGGTTTGGAGGAGGAACCAAGCTTTTGTCGGCCTCTCTGAACGCCGTCTCCATGGCAGGGATGAGATACTCGTATGTCTGAGTCACAATGTCCCCACCCTGAGGTCTGGGCCCTGCCATCAGCACAATGAAGCTCAGGCGGAGCTTGGGGATGAGAGAGAAGGTTGCTGAATAACCATCAAGGTCCCCGTCCTTCCTGATGACATCATATCCCAACTGCTCGTTAATCTCCCAGGGTGTGCCCGTCTTGTTAGCAAAGTATTCAACGGAGCACTTGAACAGGGGCGTCAGCATCGTCTTCACCGTGTCGGGCTCGAGCAGCCGGCGGTGGTAGGTGCCCAAGAAGACCATGGCCAGCTTGGCCAGGTCAGCAGCCGTGGAGTACATCTGGCCAGAGGGCCGGTACCAGCCCAGGTCGTAGAGCGGGGCCGGCTGCTGGCTGCCGTAGAAGCCCACGGCCATCTGGGAGCGGATGGGCGCCGTGATGTCGAAGCCGGTGTCCTCCATGCCCAGGCGATCCAGGATGTTCTCCGAGATCCAGCGCTGGTACTGCCCATCGGCTGCATGGTCAGCCAGCACATGGGCCATCAGGGAGAAGGCCAGGTTGCTGTAGTGGCATCTGGGAAAGAAGAGGAGTATATTGGGATCAGCTGTCCATCAGTGATATGCAAAATCAAGGGCTGGGTCTCTCTTCTGTAGGGAAAAATTCACATTTTATAGAATGACAGATGAAGGAGAGACAGAGAAAACCTGCGCGTACTTGCCATGATTTGTTGTTAAATCAAGAAAGAGAAATGTTTTATGGGAACATCAGCAAAGCTGTTTAACCCTGATGTACAGAGAGAGCTGGAGATGGAAAAGAAAAAACTCCTCTGTATTTGCATAACCTGACTTGCTGTTTATAATTGTTCACCATCCATTCTTTCTAAGAGCAGTGTGGAGAGTACCAGGTGCTCACCCTAAAGGTCTCAAAATCCCAGGTAAACCTTTTTGGGGATTTGTCATGGGATAATCACTTAGATACCTAAGCTACCTTAAGATGGTAAAAGCACTTAAAGAGCACATAAAAGCCCACAAAGCAGCATCCAGCATCGTGGAGTCATTAAAGAAACCTGAGTGCTCCGGTCTTTAATATCCATCAAGTGATTGAAGTCTTTACACTTGAATGAAGTTTAATGGCATGAAGACATGAAGGGGCATTTTTTAAAAAGGCATTTTCAAAATTAATTTCATGTTCAACCCTGTTGGTTTTTTTTAATTGTGTGAAGCCACACATCTCATTGAGGCCTATTTAGATCGCTAATTTGGTACCACTTCAACCTTTTCCAACCCATTTAGTTGAATAAAAGCATGATGAGCATATATATTCTTACCCTAAGAATAAATACGTTCTGTATATAAAACCTTGTGTCTGAAATGGAGCTGAATTTCAACATAGAAAAATATGTTAAGACATCTTTATCAGTGAATGGGAACTTCCTTTGGGAAGAATGATCTGTTAGCTGGGAAGTATAACCAAGAACAAGGAGAGAGAGTGAAAACTATCAACATATCAATTAATAAGACGCGGAGAGACTATGAGGGGATGTCCCTATTCATCTTCGGGGGGATCATAAAATAAAGATACCAATAGAGATAAGTTACAATAAAGATATAAAAGTACCAAAGAAGATGATGATATTGAAATCCTAAAATCCTTTAAGGAATATCTGTTGTAGCCTCCTACATGATGTGGGACAGAACTAACACAAGTGACCATGGCATATCCTTGGCCATCCTGGGTAAATTATTTCAGACCATAATTAATTCCCAAAAAATTCTGCAGTCTTAGAAAGTTTCTTCCTAGTTTGTTTGAATCATTTCCCTCATCTGCTGTCCACTGGATCCTGTGGAAGGCTGTGGGAAGTGTCCAAGTCCAGGCTGGACAGGGCTTGGAGCAACCTGGGATAGTGGAAGGTGTCCCTATCCATGGCAGAGGGGTGGAAAAACATGATCTTTGATGTCCCTCCCAACCCAAGTCAGTCTGGGATTCTATGATTCCATGGTATTTTGGAGTGTTTGCAACCCAGGTAACAGACTCTCAACAGGTTACAGGAATTGTAACAAGCATTCATAGACCTTTTAGATAATTTAGAGACACACAACTCACCACAGACATGATTTTAACTGTAATCTGTGATGATTTAAACTGTTTAAAATAAAGTGTCTTTTCACTTTTGAAAACCTGCATCATTTAAGGCTCATGAAATGAACTATAGCAGTTTAACTTGGCTCATCTGGGCTTAAAAAATTAAACCCAACCCTGACACCTCCAACAGGTGTTTTTCCAGCCTCTGACAGGTGTGTGGGGAGATGGTTGAAGTTCCCTTTGGGAACGGCTGCCTTTTACCCACTGCCCTTGGAGGCTGGGAATGGGGCTGAGAGTGGAGAACACATCCAGACCAAGAGCTCCTAAAGGAACGTATCTGACCTGGTTCCTGGGTCGGCCACCAAGACGTCGTCTTTGAGCAGCGCGAGGGCGTCCTGGGTGTTGCCCTTCCAGAGCAGGCTGGTAGATCGCAGCCTCCTGGGCAGACCTGTGCCATGGGAAAGGGAGAGAAATCATGGAAATGATGGCTCTGGTGAAGAGAGAACAAAGGCAAGATTCAATGGCAAAGTGGAAGCACCAGTGGTGGACACGAGAGCTCTGGAGACACAGCGAGGGCCTGCTCCTGCCGAGCTGCAGGACACGGCACCAAGTAATGGACTCCTGACTCTGGGTTACACAGGTCCTACCCCAACATTAACTCTGGGCTGCTGCATCTCAGTGAAAATGCCTCGATGAATGATGGAAAATATCCTGGATCTCCAAGTGTGGTTTGGAAGAGAGGGGCAGATGGGGTGGTGGGGAATCCCTGCCTGCATTTCCATGTGACTGCATTCCCTTGACTACAAATGTGTGTGACAGCCCCTTTTAACAGGATTTCATTCTTTACACTTCACCACAGACGGCCCAAACTTCTCCGGACAACTCCAGACTTGGCCTAAAGTATTTTTATTTTCCCCCTCATCTATATAAACACTTACTCAGGGTTTCAGAATATAGAAAAAACAAAGGTTCTTTCAACTTCTAATTATTCAGGGTTTCTAAATGTAGAAAATATCAAGTTCTTTTCACTTTTAATTTCTCACTGAACATGGATTCCCTAAAATCTTTTGGTCAGTACTTTTTAAATCACCCCAACTCCTCTGCACAGGATCCGTGGCTTGCCTACGCCAGAACTTGGATTACTTTCAGAATGGAATCCTTGCTGCCATTTGCAGCTTGCTTTGACGTGGAGGTTTGGGAGGAAATTGGGAAACGCATGTTTTTGACAGAAAAACAAGTCACAATTGTGTGCTCAGTGACCATGTCTTAATCATGGATTCACTTAGGTTGGGAAAGCCCTCCAAGATCATGGAGTCCAACCATTAACCCAGCACTGCCATGTCCACCACTAACCCATGTCCCCAAGTCCCACACCCCACCTTCTTTGAACACCTCCAGGGATGGTGACTCCACCACTGCCCTGGGCAGCCTGTTCCAATACTTCACAACCCTTCCTGTGACAATCTTTTTTCATAATGTCTGCTCTAAACCTCCCTTGGTGCAACTTGAGGCCTTTTCCTCTTGTCCTGTGTCCTGGCAAAGCTGAATGAGGCCCCATTCTTTTGTGGCAGCAACACTTGTTTTTCTCAGCTGGCCTGAGCTTGGCATTTGAGCTGGAGTGAGAGCACTGCTTCTGCCCCTGCTCTGGGGCTATTTGTGCAGCTGTGTGACCAGATAAGAGATGCACTGAAACCTTCCAGTGGATGAACAGTGGGCTCCTTCAGTACATACTTGCCCCAATGGCAGTGAAGAAAATGCTGGAGCAGTGGGAGAATTCACCAGCTCTGTGACAGCAGTGCAGTGTCTCCTTGAGGTTCATTGGAAATGATAAACCGGAGCATAATATAATCCAGAGTCATTGATTTCTACCTCATGGGCTGCTAATTGATGTGACAAGCACGTTGTTAATAATTTACAATCGCATCCCATCCCGTCATTCGCGTGGATTTGAAAATCACGATCTTAACAAGCTGGAGCTTCCCTCCAGCAATGGGCCTGTCAAGTGCTGAGGAGAAAAACCTTTGGAGTTACTTTTGTGATATGCAATGGAGAGACCAGATAATGAGGATCTATTACAGATCAGCTTCCACTGGAAGAATTTAGATGAAACCCACTTTACAATGTGTCATGCGGTGCCTTTGATCCTGGTGCTAAGCAGAACTTATTCCTTTTTGGGGTTTGACACACAGCAAATGTAAAGTGGAACCGGAACATTCCTTTGATTTGCAGTTGGGATTTTGAAACCGTGCATCTCCTTCTCCTGAATTGTTAGGGTCTGAGGGTTGGTGTGTCCTGCTGGGGTGGTCTGGGAAATTTGGGCCACATTCTAAAATCCAAAAATACATTGGAGCATAAAAGGAGCTGAGCTGGGGCACAAATGCAGCACAGTGATGGAAGCAATGGAAGGGCTGCACAGTACCAGGAATTATGCCATGACCAGGTACCCTGCTGACTTATGCTCCTTACAGCATTTCTGGGGTGCACTTCACACCTCCCTGGGCGACAGGAGCAGACAGAGCAGCTTCAGGTGCTCATGAGAGTCAGAGGGGGACCAGGCAGACTTGGTGCCCCTGAAGACAACATCAGGCTGGATAGAGCCACACCTTGTCTGCAGGGAGAGGGGCTGGGCAGGGATGTGGCCGCTGGCCACTTTGGGTTGTTCATCTGCTTCTTTCCAGGTTTCAGTATCATTCAGTTTTGGGGAGCCCTCATTTTCATACTGGATTGCTTCAGGTGATGCTGTACCGCATCCTGAGGTCCTGCAAGTTGCAGACATGCTATTCTGATTTTAGGTCCTAATTTTAGGGCATTTATTCCAATCTGGAATAATGCAAGTGTTACAGCGATTAACCAAAATACCACATGTGATATCAGCACAGTCTCTTTGGCCATTATAATCCCTCAGTCAAGTATTAGCAGCTTTGTTTCTGAGAAAGGTTAAAGTTCTTAGTCCTGTGAGCTCCTTCTCCCTTAACGTATGAGTTCCTCAGTTCTGAAGGTAGCAGCAGATTAACACTCCTCTGACAGCAAGTGCCAAGCTATCAATAGCTTAGGAATCCCGGATCAGGAACCACACTGACAGCTAAATTTAGCTCAGCAATCACGGTCTTTCTATTCAAAGCAAAGAGATTTGACCCTCAACTCTACATCTCAGAAAAATGAGAGCACTTGGGACTGGAGTACAAAACACTGTTGTGCAATTGGAGCCTGATTTCATGGTACCGAGGAGAAGGGAATCTGTGTTCACCTGAAAGGAATCTGTGGTCACCTGAGAGGAATCTGTGTTCACCTGAAAGGAATCTGTGGTTACCTGAAGGGAATCTCTGCTCACCTTGCAGGGGAAAAAAACCTCCTCATCTCAGCCCCTATCCTGGTAGGTGTCCTGGACAAGAGTTCCCTTCGAGCACTCCATGAAGTTGCTGACACCCTGCTTCCAAGAGCCCTGCCTGATCCCTGGCAGGTGCACGGTGCAGGGTCCAGAATGGGAAGCAGCCTCCCAGCAGCCTTTTTTATTGCTGGAATATGGTCTGCTCTCTCTGTGGTGTCTTTCTAGGGGCACAGAGGCCCAGGGACACGCAGGGAGCTGCCTCACCTGAGAGCTGACTGGCCATTCTGCGCAGGGTGACCGGGGATGGCTTCAGTGGCATCGAGCCTTTTTCCAAAAAAACCAGCCCGTCTGCTGTGTATCTCTGCTCCGAGTCCTTGAGCCTCCCCAGAGGGTTCTTAATAACAAAGTTCTGGGCATAACGCTCCAGTGGGTCATCAAGGGACGTGACTTTTCCTTCCTCCCACATCTTGTACAACATAATGGTAGGGAAGATCTTGGAGACACTGGCAATTCTGTTGGGGAAGAAACATTTGGAGAAATTTAGCATTAAGAAGCCCCTGAATCAAGAAGAAAGAAAGTCAGTACATGAGATCACTGTGGTTTTATGTGTGACACCTTTGCTCTTTCCAGAGGAAATGCCTAAAATACAGGTAGGAAGTTTGAATTAATGTCCTTAAATCTGAACCTTTATAGACTGGAACATAACCTCTGTCTGTCCCCAGCAGTGCAGTGGGCTGCAGATCTCTTTCTATTCATGTGGCATTCATAAAATGACATAAATTGTAAATTACTGCTTAGTAAACACCATAAAAACTCTCAAGTAGTTTATTGGAATTTAAAAGGTTAAAATCACAGAATCGTTTAGGTTGGAAAGGACCTTTAAGATCATCAAGTTGGACCATTTACCCAGCACTGCCGGGCCCACACCAGACTGTACCTAAATGCCAGATAGCCACAGTTTTTGGGTTTATTCAGGCAGTCCCTGTGGCGCAATTGGTCAGCGCGTTCGGCTGTTAACTGAAAGGTTGGTGGTTCAAGCCCACCCAGGGACGAGGACCTGGCCCATGGCAGGGGGTTGGAATAAGACCTCAAATGTCCCTTCCAACCCAAACCATTCAATGGTTCTGGAGGGAAAATAGCATGAGGTCATTTTACCATTATACAAATGGGGAAGAAACAGATAATCACAGCTGCTGAAACTTGCAAAAATTGTTCATTACGAGGACACAAATTTTATAGTCAGAGTGCAACCCATGTTTCTGAGATAACACAGTTACAATTCACTGAAAATTGATCTTCAGAGGAAGGAAGCATTTCCTTCATCTTCCTTTTTGGTTTTTAGCACACATTAAGAGCTTGATTCTGTCTTAACCTAAAAAATAACAGCCAATATGACCTTGACTTCACTGGGATGATGAATAAGCTCATGGGTCTACTTTATGTGTTCAGTAGATATTCATCCCAAACATCAGTTTTTCCTAAACTGACATTTATTATTATTTTTGTAAATCCTGTGGCACCGTCTCCTCTCTGTTCCCCAAATCTGTGCCGTCTCTTGGTCTTCAGGTATGTGCCCTGGACATGAAGCCATACCCGTGTAAGGAGCAGTATGTTTTCAGATTCTTTAGGGTCATGGCTATTCCAGTTAAAAATACTGTCAGAATTAAATGAAAAAATACATAAATAAATCCAAAGTATCTCAGTAAGCCACCAGCATGTAATAATCTGGGCATTTGCTGAAGCATTGTCTCACAAAGTTCCAGCGTAAGCCAGCAGAGCTTCCTGCACGGACCTGCAGCTTGTGGTGACATCTCTATTCCCACATATCAGCTCTCCATAGGTGTATCCACCCTTTCACACCTGTGGCTCCCACACCTGTGCCAGGTGTCTCACCTGTAGATGGTGTATTCATTGGGCAGCCCCGAGGTGGGGTCAGAGCCGTTCTTCTTCCCGAAGTTGCCCGTCCAGAGCACGGTGTCGTTGTAGATGACGATGGCCGACATGGCCGGGAGGCCGGAGTTGTGCATCTTCTGCCGCAGCATCAGATCCACCTGGGGAAGGAAGGGAGATCAGGAACTTCCAAAAGAAGAGTTTTATAATGCATCCAGTCTGTACCGGGCAGTAGAAGGCCCAGACCATCAGCCTTCGTTACTCCCAAGCACTCGACAGCGATCCTATGAGCGGTGTTTTGGCAAAAAGAAGTACTTCAAATGTTTATCTGTTTCTTAGAATTGCATCTGTTGAATTATCCTGTGCCCTTTTTCAGTCTACATATCCACTGTGTGCTCATGCTTGTAATATTTATGACTAAAACCAAATACCAACACGTAATAATTGTAATGTCTTCTTTTTTAATTTGTATTCTGCACATCTGTTCTTTGCACTGGTATTTCAGGGTCAAAGATGTATGAGAAAAAAATTTTTCAGATATCCCACAACACTTCCCATGCCATGAAACACCCTGGAGCTTGGGCTCCTGTTTAAACCACAACCTGAGGAACAGCTCTGAGCAACTGAAGGGCTGTGATGGCTCCTGGCTCCTTGCTGTGCCAGGGCTGGGGAGAACTCTTCATCCAGCTGTGCTCCACCTCTGCAAGCAGAATGTATCGATCTAGCCCTTTTGGGACTTTTTGAAAGTTACGTCCTCATCTTGCACATATTATTTGCATTTTCAGGCACACCTGAAATTTCATTTAATTGTTTTGTTTTGCACACCATGGTTAAGACATAAGAAATGCCCTTCCAGACCCAGCATTTGAGACAAGAAAAGCCAAACTGAGCCATGTCCTTGGGATCTCTTCACTGGATGGCCAGGGCAAGGGCACTGAGACCCACAAGTGGAAACATCCAGCTTGTGTCCAGCCCTTCTGTTGGGGTCCTTTGTCCTCCCTCGCCATGGACCAGTGGCCCATCTGGTACATCTGTAGATGTGTACACCTGGTGCACCAGCACCTCCTGAGAACAGCCTGGACTCACAGAGACCATGGAAAAGGACATTGGACAAGAGCCTGGAGTGCCAGGACAAGGGGGAATGGCTCCCCACTGCCAGAAGGCAGGGCTACATGGGATATTGGGAAGAAATTGTTCCCTGTGAGGGTGGTAAGGCCCTGGCACAGGGTGCCCAGAGAAGCTGTGGCTGCCCCATCCCTGGCAGTGTCCAAGGCCAGGTTGGACGGGGCTTGGAGCAACCTGGGACAGTGGAAGGTGTCCCTGCCCATGGCAGGGGTGGCACTGGATGAGCTTTAAGGTCCTTTCCTACCCATGTGAGTCTAAGATTCATGCCAACAATCGTGGTCCTCCTTTTCTCAGAGAGAGTCTGACCTTTAGACCTGCCTGGGCCTGCAGGAAGTTGACAGAAATAAGAGATGCTCTTCAAGATTCCAGGGACAGGCAGAGACTTCATAAAAGTGGATGTGAAGTGATGGGAATTGAAATTCAGTGTGGATAAAGCCATGTTTGTGCAGGGAAACTGCCCAAAGCTGGTCCTGAGCTCTCAGCAACAAGACCTCAGGGCTGAGGTGGATGTTCCTATGGAAACGTTTGCTTAGTGCCTTAAGGCAGAAAAAAAGGCAAATAAAATACTAGGGCTTATTAGAGAAGTAACATAAAATATAACAGAAACCATTTTTTTTTCACTGTATGAATCCCTGATGCACTTGCCGGTTGAATATTGCTTACAGTGCTGATTGCCTTCTGCTTGTGAGAAGGAGACAAGTGAGACAGCATGTGACAAGGGCTTAAAAACAGGGAATGTCCTGTCAGAGCATGACTGTCCTTGTGGTCCAGACAGTCAGGGCAGTGCTGCAGTATTTCCTTAGAGCACATGGAGCCTGCCAGAAGTTCAGGCAGTGCTAAAATGTCAGATCCACCTCATACTGAGGATACACCGACAGCGTATCGCACCCTCTTTCATTCAAATGCCGGTCTTCTTCCCCTTCCCCTTCCCTTCCCCTTCCCCTTCCTCTTCCCCTTCCCCTCCACTCCCTTCTCAGGAGTTATGTACAAGCATCTTTTTAATTTTTAAACTGGGGCTTGGGGAAAGCCAGCAAAGCAAGAAAATAAGGAATTGGCACTGGCTGATGAATTGGAACCAGGGAGAACCTGAGCCAGGTACTCTCCAGGACATGAAGGCTGCCTCATAATGGACCAGATGCCAAGAGCCACCATTTCGTGCTGGTGGAAGCTCACCAGGCCTTCTGACGGACAAGTGATAATGCTTGTCCATCCTAGCTGACCCTCTGGGCAAGAGAGCTGCTCACTGACCTGTTTGCTGAAGGAGTTTTACACATCCATTTCTAGGTTCACGTGTTCTCCCCCTCCTCAATTCCCCACCCCCTTCCCCAGGGATGTTCAGCGGCAAAATCCACCATCTTCCCTGTACCCCCGGAGAAAAGCAGCCAAGAGCTGTGTGTCCCTCTGGTCCCTCCTCCCCACAGACCTTCTCCAACGCTTCCTTCAGGATGGGGAGGGGGTGATCCAATGGGACTGGCTCAGGATAGCGGGGACACATTCGCACGGCTTCTGACCTCACCTCCATCACAGACGGACCTAGGAAACAGTTTAGGGTGACACAGGGGCCTTCAACAGACACATGGACAAGCTTTAACCTCACCCAGAGGCCACCACAAGCTTTCTTGCTTGCATTGGTCTAAGAGACACTTCTGCACAAGGAAGGGACAACTCCAAATTATTTCTGTCTCATGTAAAACAGGGCTTGCAGGGCCAGTGTGCCCTGTTATTGCTTATTCCAATGTGGGATGGACATGGGGTGGACACGGGATGTACTTCAACTAACTCCGCAACCTGGGAGAGTAAAGAACTGGGGCTGCAGAACACTCTGGGGTGCCTGGCAGTGGGTTTAGCCCCCCTGGAAGGGCCTGCCCATGTCTAGAGGAAAGTCTGAGCTGGGGTTCAGGAGGACAGTGACCAAGAGTCATCCCTTGTGTATCATCACCCCAGAAATGGGGGCAGGAGTGACCTGTGAGTGTCACCTGAAATCCAGCACCAACAACACTTGGTAGGCCCCACACCTACTCCATTATCTGTCTCCTGAATCAGCTGCATCCTGCATATCCCACAAAGAGCTGAAATTTTTGTGGCCAGCAAAAAATCTTTAAACTCAGAGAGAGATGGGAACTCCCTTACTTGGAGGCACTATTTTCCCAGCTGATCCCAAGGTGTTCATAAATACAGCTGCCCTGCTCTGTCAGCTGGGAACAAAATGCCATCTTCTTGCTTACCAGGGGAACATGAGGCATCAGAAACAGGGATGAGGAGAGAAATGGCACTAGGAAATCTTGGAGATGGACAGGGATGGACACAGAGAACCTACAGGCAACCCAGTACTCTGTGATAAAAATGTCTGGTTTGAAACCTTTTCAGACCTTGGTCTCTGAAATATCTCTGGCACCTTCATCATGGATTTTATGCCACCTTTCAGCTACTTAAAACTCTGATGCATTGACTCTGTGGATATTTAATCCTTGCACATTCAGTGCCTTGAGTGGATCAATTGAGTTTCCTATCATCAACAGAGGAGGCCACGGAGCTGCTCCAAGGGCTGGAGCCCCTCTGGAGCCGGGCTGGGAGAGCTGGGAGTGTTCACCTGGAGAAGGGAAGGCTCCAGGGAGACCTCAGAGCCCCTTCCAGAGACTAAAGGGGTTCCAGAAGAGCTGGAGAGGGATTGGGGACAAGGGATGGAGGGACAGGACACAGGGAATGGCTTCCCACTGCCAGAGGGCAGGGATGGATGGGATATTGGGAAGGAATTCCTGGCTGTGAGGGTGGCAAGGCCCTGGCACAGGGTGCCCAGAGAAGCTGTGGCTGCCCCTGGATCCCTGGCAGTGTCCAAGGCCAGGTTGGACGGGGCTTGGAGCACCCTGGGATAATGCAAGGTGTCCCTGCCCATGGCAGGGGATGGGATGAGATGGGCTTTAAGGTCCCTCCAGCAGAAACCATTCTATGATTCTGAATTCTAACGTGAACCAGGGGGCTTAAGCCAATGCAAAGATTTGGGGAATAGGAAAAGGGAGCAAACCCTGAAGCTGAAGCACATGGTAAGATATGAAACAAAACCGGTTCTAAACTGGAGTAACGTTTACAACAGAAAAAATCCAAGATAAAGAATCTAAAATAAAATGCCACCTTAGCAGTTAACCACAGCTCGGCCAGGAGTGATGGAGCTTCTCTGGACATCAGCAGAGTGACACGGTACCTCCATCAAGCCAGCCTTTACCTCCTCTCTGGCCTTGCACCAGAAAGGAGGACAAAACTTTATTGCTCTCTGGGCAAATCTGTTTGGGGAAGTGCTCTTTGGGGAGAAATGGGAAGAAAGCTTTTAACAGTCTTCCAAATCCCTGTGCCACACCCTGACCAAGGTTAAAACCCACTACTCACTGGGCTCCACCTTGGGAAGGCTGTACTGCCACAGGAAGCAGCCGGTCATGGCCACGGACAGCAGGAAGAGGAAGACGACCAAGACATGGATCCCCTTCACCTCCATGGCAGCGAGTTTGAGGAAGCTCCGGCTGCTGGGTGCCTGCTGGGAATGGAAAAGGAAAGGGCTCTGAGAGAGAAAACACCTGTGTGTGTCAGCTGTGAGAGAGGCCCCTGTGCTGGAGAATAAAGCTGCTGCAGGGACAGGACTCACCTGGTCTGGTGGAAGAGTCCCTGCCCATGGCAGGGGTGGAATGGGATGAGCTTTAAGGTCCCTTCAACCCTAACTATTCTGGGATAATTTCACTACCATTGCTGCACCAGAGCAGTGCAGACCAGCCCATGTTGGGGTAACTGGAACCAGAAATTACTTCCTGGCTTTCAATGAGCTCTGTGAGCCATTAACTCTCCTCCCCTTGGTGGTTCTTGTGGAACACCAACCACTCCTTTTGCCTTCTCCCCTCCCTGCAGGTGAAGCTCATCCCAGCCTGGCAGGAGTCTCAGTTACAGTTCTCACTTCCTCCCTTCTCAACCACCATGACTTATTCCTGGATATCTTTCCAG
This sequence comes from Ifrita kowaldi, assembly GCA_013398055.1. Taxonomy (NCBI): domain Eukaryota; kingdom Metazoa; phylum Chordata; class Aves; order Passeriformes; family Cinclosomatidae; genus Ifrita; species Ifrita kowaldi. The sequence goes on from VZRS01012333.1 coordinate 52,268, forward strand.
CCCCTTTTTCCAGAGTCCAGCATCTGTTCATGGCAGCCACCAGCCAGACCATCTGAGCAGATCCAGCTTTTCTAGATGAATGATGGAACTACTCACTCTGTGCTGCCCTTACCCTTCTCTGTTGTGCCTGCAAATCCCATCCTATCACGTACCATCTGTAAGCTTGGCATTTACAGATGCCATGTTTTGGGAAACTGGCTGATATTTGAGTGTGTGCAGCTCTCACAACACTGGAGACCATCCAGGTTGGTGAGAGAACCAGATCAATGTTGAAGAAAAACAAGGAACAGATGACAAATGAGGAGGTGCCTGAGCCTGAGCTGTGCTCCTTCACTGCCTGCAGGAGGTCAGGAGGGTGCTTTTGAAAGTTTGGCAATTAATGTTATAAAACATATGGCCTGCCATTTGCATCCAATATGCTCCACATTCCTAAGCTGTTTCAGGTTGTCTGGACTCACTTGTAGGATAGACAGATTGAAATATTCCCTTTAGATTTCCACACAGCCCTTCCCCCCCCGCCCCGTTTTTGAGATACGGGACAGCTCATGCAAAAGCTTCTGCAAATCAACTGAGCCTTGTCACTCACAGCCAGGCAATCTGCAGAGCCTCTCCCAGACTCGCACATGACTCTGTGGATCCAGCTGGGTTTCCCAGCCTTCGCTGGAACTCTGGGTTGCAGTTCCACTTTCTGCATAATAACAGAAATATATCATAATTTTTCCTGAAGCCCTTCAGCCTGGTTGGGCATTCCCACAGGAATTTCTGAAAGCAGCTTATGTCAGGTTCTTCCATAACATAATTAAAATTCAAGGATGGCTTAAGACTGTGCAGGTGCCTGCAGACCCACTCACACCTGAGCCTGCCAGAGCACTCCAGGTCCATATTCCTGCCTGTGACGTGTTTCTAAATAGGGAAATGCCATCCTGACACCAATCCCAGTTTTGTTTGGATATACCAACCTCCCACAGGGCCTTAGCAGGCAGGAGATCCCATCACTCAAGGAGAAGCCTGTGCTGAGATCTCTTTAATCCCCTTATGCTGGCAGGGCTCAGTGTGTGCTCAAGGATGTCACTGGGAGCTGTTTTCCTGCAGCGAGGAGTGGGACAGGGCCCTCTGCCCTGGAGTGGTCATGGCATGACTTTCTTGGATTTAGTCTAATCTTAACAACATCGACTCCATGAATTTTCAGTTCCTCTGACCCTCTTTCTGCCTCTTTCCTCCCTTCACTGAGAAGCCCTGATACATGAGTCCCAAAGAACAAGGTGAGAGGACACATATTTTCTGGTGTATTCCTCATCTCATGGACTCCACACTCCCTGGGACACTGACTGAGGACACAAAGATACCAACTTTGAGCTCATCTTTTAGTCCAAACTCATTCTTCAGTCCAAACTCCCCTTTACTTCTTGTGGATCATGAGTGCTCTGAATGGCCCTTATTCATTCTCTGCCCTGTGATGCAGTGGGAATGCAAAGAAACCCTGGCAATACCATGGACTAGAGACATGGATCTCTCCTTTATTGATAGGACACCAGACACCCGAAAGTGCGAGAAATATTCATCCACCTGAGAAGATGCTCTACCCTCCAAACTACCTCTCAGGGAAATACCACTTTTCCCCTGTACTGGGGAGACTGTCAGGCAAGCAGAGGGATAGATCCCTATAAACACTCACACAATTCCCACGCCAGGACCTGTCTGGTCTCACCTTCCTCTGGTTTTTCCCTCACTCTGCGTCTCTGTGACCATCACTGCACACACACCGCACACTGTGCTCACAGCACAGACACAGCAAGGCAGGGGGAGGGGGACACTGAGCACTTAAACACATGCAAATGAATGCAAATACATGCAGGAATGAGTGCACACAGCTTCCCATGGGGACAGCTTAGCAGTAGGATACATTTTTTCCCCTGAGCTTTGCAAAATTAGGATGGGGAGGGAAATTGGGGATTCCCTGTGGACCACCCAGGTCACTGTCCTGCCCCACCAGGGTCGCTTGGTCAAGGCGCAGCTCAGCACGGGTTAGGGAGAGCCAGAAAGATCCCCAGCCCCTCACGTACCATCTCCAGGAGCTGCCTCAGTCCCAAAGGCTGTTGTCCCTCCTCCAGGCGTGTGGGCACCTCAACAGCCCCATCCTGGCCGGCCTCAGCCCTGGGCAGGGGGGAGCAGGAGCCCTCAGCATCTTCCAAAGGCAGCTCCGTGTCACGGGCAGGTGCTGCTCTGTCACCGGCTGGAGAGGCCGGGTTTATCTCTCCAAAAGTGCTTCTCCAGCTTTATCTCCCCAGGAATCCTGCTCTGGGTTTCCCCATCCATTTGGCCCATCCAGGCCCTCCACAGAGTGCTGCTGATCTCCCCCAGGAAAGGAGCTTAGAGTGACAGGGACAGGATGGCATTTGCACAGGAAAGTGCCTGAGAGATTGGATGTTAATTCTTCCTAAAGCTTCTGTGCCATGTGTGTGAATCACAGCTGAAACCAGGAGGGCTTCACCATCTATTTATAGCAGCTTCATCTCCTCCTGACATCTGAACAGGAGGCGATTAAGCAGCAGAGGGCCAGTCCCGGAGTGCCTCCAGCCAGCCCCGGGAGCTGCTCGAGGGGAGGGGACAGGGGGAGATAAGCCGGGAGCTCAGGCACTCTCTGGGCTTAATCCTGAACAGCCTCCTGGAGTTCCCCCACAGTGACAGACAAGGGAGTCATTCCCAGCTCCCAGGCTCACAGGACAGAGGTGGAGCTGGGATTTCTTTCTCCTCATCTGCCAGGCCCTCTGAAGTGGGAGGTGCACGAGGGGATCCTTACCCGCAGCTGTAACCCCTCCATGGCTGCTCAGGAGGCTCTTCTCATCCCCTGTGCTGCTGGGCCCCACAAATAAAGGGCTCATGAACCCCTGTGATGAAGAGGAACAAACAGTTGGTGCAGGAAAAAAGCAGAGTCAGAGCTAGGAGGTAACAAAGGCCCAAGTAACAAAACCCAGCTCAGGTAAGCAGAGCAGTAGGGAGAGACTGGCTTTGGATAGGGAGATGGGGGTTGGAATGAGGTGATCTTTAAGGTCCTTTCCAACCCAAACAATTCTATGAGATACAGCACAGTAATCACACAAGGTAAGTCCTCAGCAACACCTTCCCTCTCTCTGCCTTTGATGTGGCAGCATCTCGGGTTTACCCCCAAGCTCTGGGACTTCCCATTTCCCTTGACCATCCTCACCTCATCTCCAAACACAAGAAATTGGAGCTTTGAGACCTTCAGGGCTGGCACATTTTCACAGTGGCTCCTCCAAAGGGTCCTTCCAGCCCCCTGCAAGGCTCCTTTGCCTTGTTCCCTCTACACAGCCAACAACACCCCCTCAGCTTTGGGAATCACAGCCACAGCCAAGGGACTGCGTGACAGGCTTGGAAGTGCCAAGATAATGCCACCACCACCATCCTTCCCAGAAAATCTCCCAGAAAATCTCCCTCATCCATCTACCTGGCAGTGGCAATTCAATCCCCAACCCCCGAAAAAGAGCTCTTACCAGCCTTGCTGCTACCTCCGGCTTCCAGCTGAAGAATTTGGGGCTGTCCTGCAGCTGCAGATGTTAAAAGCATCTGAAGCACTAATCCAGCTGCCAGCCTCTCTGAGCACGGATTAATGGGCCAGGCCTCACCCCTCCACAAGCAGCACAGCATCTGTCCAGGGATGCAGCCAGAGGGAGGATTGCTGGTGATTTCCTGGCTCCAGCAGTACTGCAGAGTGGAAAATGGGGAGCTGGGGTGTGGGTATCTGTAACATGCTGTGAGCTGGAAATGTTGATAGTGAATGGCAATATAATATAATAAAATATAATATAATATAACAAAATATAATATAATACAGTATAATACAATATGATATAATAGAATATAATAATATGATATGATATGATATGATATGATATAATATAATATGTACATCCTAAATGCTCTCCCAAAGAGGAGGCAATGGTTATGCATCCAGTCATGTTCCAGATCCAGGGGATTATGCAATTCAGGGGACCTGCCATCCTATTCCTTCTTCAGATCTTCACAGCTACGGGCATTCTCCCCAGTACCATCCCTTCATTCCAGTATCTCCAATAGTGGCCCAAAATATGGAGCCTGTGCAGCCACGTGTCTGTGCCCCAGAGCTGTGACCAGCTTTTGGTGAATATGGTTGCTGACGACCTCCTCACTAATTACAGTAGGTCAGGCTCCTCATGGTTTTGTCACTCCCCATTTCTGGGAACTCTGATTTCCTCCTGTCCCTGCTACCAAGGTTCTTTATGGTGGTCTCACGCCCAGTTATCCCACACATACCAACAATCCCTCTGTCCTGGGAACCAAGCCGATGCCTCAGAAAGGTGAGTCTGTGCTGTCAAAGGTCCCCTGCTTTGGGCCTCCCTCCCTGTGGGGGAGTCCCACACCCTGTGGTGGCAACTGCTCTGCTGGGGCTCCATCTCTGGTTATAAAATACCTGGATGCTTTTTTGATACACCTGCTGTGCCGAAGATTCTTTTCTCAGTTTTGTAGTACCTCAGTCAAAGGCATCCCTTTCCCAGTGCAGAGTCTATTTTCCCCTCATTTTCAGGAACTAAGAAGGATTTAAATCCTATTATATGTGTGCTTTATGCACATTGTTTTATGCACCAGGAGAGGGGTTCAAAACCTCCCCAACATAGAGAAACTCCCTCCAGTATTTTCACCAAATCTACTGATGGAATTTTAACACTCATCCTTCGGTGCCTCGGTCCTGGTTCTGAGCAGGACAGGGTTAATTTTTGCACTAGCTGGGAACGGGCATGGCCAGCACCTGGAGGTTGTTCTGTACCACCTCATGGAGTTGCTGAGAGCAGGGAAAGGGACTCTTCTGGGAGAAGGGGGAAAAGGGGTCCCTTCCAGTCGAGGAAGTGGTCGGGTATTGTCTATTATTGGGTGGTTTTTTCCATGTGACTAGTTTCTTACATCCTCTGTCATTAATATTGTTGCTGTTACTGTTCATTTTCTTGTCTCATCGCTGTTTCCAGTAAATTGTTCTTATTTCAACCCATGATCTTTATCTTTTGTGCCTCCAATTCTCCTCTTCAGCCACCCACAGGTGGAGGGGGAGAGGGGAGTGAGGGGCAGTGTAGGAGCACTAAATCAGAGAATTCCATTCCTAAACCGCCACAGCCTCCCATGTCAAAGGTCCCAGGGGAGCTCACACATTGCCAGTAATGGATGTTTGGAGATGAAAGGATCCAAGGTTGTGGTCTTGGGTCCCACCTGGGCCATCAAACTGTTAAAAAAAGTTTCTTCATCCTCAGCTTCCTGCAGCAGAGTCTCAGACATCCTATTCCAGAAAAAAAAAAGCAATATTTGAGTGCTACAGCAATAGGAACAGCTTGAGCTGGGTGTCTCTGCAGAGGGACCATGAACAAAGAGATACCTGGGCTTTCCTACCCTCACAGTTCGTGTGTGTGCTCTTCATACCTCCAGTGGTGATTTTTGGTCTGGGATCTGCTAACACCCTGCTGGACTCCTTCTATCACCACGCATACAGGCCATTGACTTCTCTTATCTCATGGAGTTGCAGCTTCCACTGATAACTGGAGCCTCCCTATCTCCTGCTCTGAGCTTCCTGAGCACTCGTGGAGCCGGCAGAGCTTGGGAGCCCAAAACCTTCCTGATTTAGGGAAAGCACTGCCCAGCAAGAGCTCAAACATCAGTGTGTTATCAGCATTGTTCTCCTGCTGCATTCAGACACAGCTCTGTACCAGCTACGAGGAATATTACTGAGAAAAACTCCATTCCACCCAAAACCACATCTGGGTGAGAGTTCAGAGCTTGTGACTTGAGGCTTCTGCAAATCCAGCTACTCAGACAGAGAAAGGAAAGCCAAGCAAGTAGCTAAACCACACAATGTTGTAACTCTAAGTGGCCTATTCTGATTTAAAACTCACTTATTAAGCCAAACAACTGATATTTCTCAACCCCATCCTTGGTGGGGGGGCTGAGAGTGGCCTCCACTGAATGGTTTTCCACTGGGTCCCAGCTTAGAGAAACCTCAAAAGGGGCGTAGGAAGATGATGTGTTTTCCAGGGCAGCCTCTCCCTCCTGCCCCCAGAGCATCCCTGTGACCCAGGGAGCCACAGCCAGGAGCGAACATCGAACAGGCACTTCACCCGAAGGATTTTGTATTTTGTAACACCAGCTACAGCCTGGGGCTACAAAGGTCAATCCGTGGAATACCTCTGACCAGGAGTCAGTGGGATAGGGAACGACAAAAACAAACAGCTGGCTGGGGGCTGTTTAGGCTTCTCCCCCCCGCTCAGCTGCAGATCAACACAAAAACCTGCCCAGGTCCCGAGCTGCCCAGTCTGGCTGCATCTGTCTCCATTTCCAGCCAAGGAACGCTACATTCCCAGGTATTTTACACAGGTTGTCCTGGAGCAGAGAGTCAGAATGCCCATCAGGCTCTCTCCAGCTGAGTTATTTTTCCATCCCTGCCCAGAAACAACTGTTGGCACTAACGTGACTAATGCAGAGACTCTGGGAATCAGCAGTGTGGGAAATTCCCTCCTACACAGAGCCCCTTCCCTCCTGCAGCACCTGCTGGGGTCCCCACACCTCTCCTGCTTCCAGAAACTCCTCCCTCTTCTTGAGTTCCTCTCCCATCCCATTTCCCTAGCTGAATTTGGGGATGCAGCTTGCCATCCTGCATGGGCTTTCACAGGAAGGATTTGGGGGGGCAGGGGCGAGCAGTGGTCTCAGGGGGCTGGTCTCAGTCAGCTCCGGGGCCAAGGCTGAGCCCACCAATGAAGCTGATGGTGCCTCTCTGAAAACATTTCAGAAAGGGAAGAAACTGCCAGGTGGGAGGAGAAGGAAAGAGCAAAGAGAGAAGCGAGAGAGGAACGGCAAGGTGGAGCAGGAGGGGCTCCATGGGAGTGTAGATTTTCCCTGCAGCCCAAGGAGGACTCAGACCAGGGCAGATGTTCCCTGTGCTGTGGAGGGCACCATGCCATGACAGATACTCACACAGCGTCCCAGTGGGGAACCACTCCAGGGCAGATGGATATTCCTGTAGGAAACACAGCCCATGAAGGACCACACTGAAGGAGGTTTTCCTGAAGGACTGGGGCCTGTGGGGTTCCCATGCTGGAGCACAGGAAAGGGGAGAAGGAAGGAGCAAGAGGAAGAAACCACTTTGTGCTGACCTTGACCTGCTGCCCTCAATCTCCCCTACACCATGTGTTTTGGAGGGGAGGAGCTATTAGGGGAGTTTGGAGTGAAGAAGCAAAACTGAGTCTGAGAAAGGAGCAGGGAGTGGTGAGGAAACATGTTGGTTTAATGTTTGTCTTTTTGTTTCCCACTACACAGATTTTAAGGCAATAAATTAAATTACCTTTCCCCAAGCTGTGTCTGTTTTAACCTGTGACAGTTATTGGTGACTTCCCCATCTTATCCCAGCCCAGGAGTTTTCTCGCTCCTTTTCTGCCCCGGTTTTTCCCCCACTCCTGCTGAGGGAGTGAGCAGCTGGGTGGGAGTTCTGCTGTCAGCCAAGGTTCTCTCATCACCACAACTGTGGCAAGAGGTTGAAATGACATGATCTTAAGGTCCTTTCCACCCCAAGCCGTTCTGGGGTTCCATGGTTACACCGCATAAGGAAGAGCTCTCCCCTATGGCTTTTCCCCAGTACTGTTCTTCAATTTCTCTGCCTTGAAGGGTATTCCTGCAATTTTCCTGGAATTTTATTGCCAAAAGATGCACCTACTGGTCTTCAGGAAGGCCTCAGCTGCTGCCCAGCCCCCGGTTGAGAGCAGGTCCCTGCACAGGGAACATGGCAAGGTGTTATTTTGCTGGCTAGAGGGCACCGATGGGGAGATTTTGTGATCAGATTTTTTTACCGGTTGGAAGAAAAAGCACCTCAAATGAAACAGTCTGAGCAGACAAATCAGGCCCAGGTGTTTGAGCAGTTAAAGAAGGAATTAGAAAATGAACAAGGGAGGCTCTCAGAGGCACCGTCCAGGCACTGCCGGGAGAGCAGTGACATGTCCCGGGGACAGGGGCTCGGCTGCACTGTCCCCTCCTCCCAGGGCTGTCAATCTCTCACAGGGGGGCTGCTGGGTGAAGGCAATTGCCAGCTCTAATTGCCCTTCTCTCCTCGCAGCCCTTTGAACCAGGAGGGGGGTGAGGGGGGTTCTCCCCCTTCCACGGCCCCACATTGCAGAGCCCAGCCAGGACTTTGTTGTCCCACTGGGTGTGCTTTGTGTCCTGCCAGGCACCATTGTCAGCCTTTGTGTCCCGTTACCAGCTGGTTCATTTTATTGAAGGGAGCTTTGTGTGGTTGAAGGGAGCTTTGAAAGTCAAAAGATGGAGCAGAGTTCCAGAGGGGCTCCGGCTGCATGTTCCTGTATCCAGGATTAGCAGGGATGGCGTGGCTCGGGTGGCAGTGGAGGGGGTGGCCAGCAGTGCCATTTGCTATCACTGCCCCGCTCAGGGAATTGGAAAGAAAGAGTCAGAAGCCTGAGAGGAAATATTCCATATTGGAGACAGCCAGGACATCTTTTCAAAGGTTTCTTCAAAATAAGTAATACAGAGGCACAACAGTTTTACTCTTTTGTTTGATATGTCATGATCCCAAGACCCTGGGGTTTGGGGATTTTTGAAAACAGATGTGTGATAAAATGAAACAAAATGGGCAACGCTACTCCCTGCTAAGGATTGGATATGCCTCATTTCCAGGAGGATTTCCCAAGGTCCTCGGAGCACCAATGGCCTGGGCCAGGCTCACCTGGAACCTCGCCTTCCCTGCCCTGCCTGTTGGCCCAAGGGGCTGCATTTAAGCACCAAACCTCAGCCTTTGGCCCTTGCCTGGGATTTGCTGTAACTCTGCTGGTCCCCAGTGCAGCCATGCCCATTCCCTGGCTGTGGATTCCACTGAGCCACCCCTGCCCAGAAACAACCATTGGCACTAACGTGACAATGCCAGCAGTGGGGAGAGCAAAGGTAGGGCAGCTCAGCAAGAGGGAGAGGCTCCATGCACTGGTCCTTGCACACTGATGGGGAGCAGTGGCACCGGTGCCCTTTAGGGACACTTGCCACCTCTTTGAGCACCAGCTGCTCCTCCCATCTTCTGGCTCACATCAGCCAGGCCCCTGCTCCAGGGACCAGGAGTGAAACTTGGCTCAGGCAGTTGTTGGGTACTTTGCTCTGCCCAAAACTACCCCATGTTTGACTTGTCCACAGCAGATCAAGGGGGAAAGGCCAGGTTGTCTACCCCTTTGGCAAGCTTTGCAGCATGCAGGGAGCAGCCTGATGCTGCCCAGCATACTCGGTGCCCTCCTGCACCTCACAGGCTGGTGTTAAATGTGGTGCTGGCGCCATGGCAAGGACGGCCACGTTTCTTCTTTTCTTCTTGTCCCTTTCTACCAGCTCAGTGTCTTCTGCTCCTTGCCTCCCTGCTCGTCTTGGCTGTGCCAGGCCACTTTGTGCACACACAAAGCCTAAACACCTTCCAGAAATCTCCCTCTACCAATTCAGAGACTGGTCTGAAGAGAACCAGTAGGGAGCAGCATCCTGTGGGCATCTGGTGTTGTGTGCCTGTGTACAGCAGCCAGCCAGCTCTGGGTAGGGCAGGAGCCTGAAGTGTCCCTAGCCCAGCACTGCTTCAGGACGGAGGATGCTGGAGGTGTACCTGTCACTGAAATTCAGGAAGAAAACTTAACAACAATATAGTATTCAGAATCAGGCATTTCTTTATTCCAGAGCCCAACTACAGCCCTGGATGCACAGGGGAGAGCTCCACCAAAGTGCAGCGCACCCTCAAGATGGTAGAAGCATTTCTTACACAGGGATATGCATGTTATACTTCAGGCGGCCACAGACCCTGTAACTGCCTTGGGCCACCCTGAGGTGGTAGTGAGCTCTCAAGGTTCCACTGACTGCAACGTAATGTTCCATTAACTGCCACTTTTGCAAAATTTGCAGTGCTTTCAGCAAGGTTTTATTGCCACACAACACTGTGAGAAACATGCCTGCAGTGTCCTTTGTCCCGGCACAGCACAAACATTCCTCTGTGCTTGGCTGCGTCCGTCCCTGCCCCGGGACACGTCGCGGCTCTGCGGGAATGGGCACACGGGGAAGCGGTGGCCAGCGTGTGCTCCACGTGCCCCCAATGTCCCCCTGTGTTCCCTCCCCTCGGCAGCTGCTCTTGCCTGGGATGGCCGGGCCCACCCGCGGGGCCTCGCTGGCAGCGGGCAGGATCAGCCCCAGGCTGCGGGACACGCCGGGGGTGCCCGGCTGGAAAGCAGCTCTGCAGAGGGGTCCTGAGAGGGAGCTCTGGGCAAGGGGCTGCCAGCCCCGCGGGAGGAAACCCGCCGGGCCAGCCCCTAATGCTGCCCCTCGAGAAAGGAAGAGGAGGAGGAAGCTGACAAATGAGCTTGGAATCTCCCAGTGCAGAGATTATGGGATGTTATGATTAAATTTAAGAAAGTTGGCTTTCACAGTTAAAATAAAGTTACGCATTTTGTTTACAATAAAGTGATAATTAATTTTTAAATAAATAAATTAGTAGTGGGGGTTTTTCATTACTGTGTTAGAGGTATGCAGACAAATGTGTTTTATTCAGTTGATTTGGATTGTATGAAGCTATTGGTTGAATTGTTTACCCTGTTAATAAATTTGTTATGGGACTGTTGTTTAAAATGGAGAGCAGGAGAAGCTTCCAGAACCTCCACGATGTAATCAGAGGGGAAGGGTTTCGAACCTTATTTGCATAAGGGTGGAAATAAAAGACTCTCAGTGGATGTTCCCCGGACCAGTGAGAAGAGCCCAGACAACAGCCAGAGGAAAACGAGCCAGTAAAAGGACTCCAGACATCTGCGAGCCAATCGCAGCGCTGCAGAGGGGCGGGGAAAGGGGCGGCTGGGAGGCGGAGACTGCGGATAAAATGCAGCCCCCGAGGCTGTGAGGGGAGCCTGTGATGTGCTCTGTGGTGGGTCGGGCTGCCAGCGCTGCACCCTTTGTCTTGTGTGAGGCAAATTGCCGCAAGGGGTCTCTTGTTGTCTTGTGATTAGTTTTTTGTTAATGAATTTGTTTTAAAAGTCAGTCTTGAGCCCGCTTTTAACAAGGGACACCTGCACTTGGGGGCTGGGGGTCAGGGCAGGCCCTCGGGCGCGGCTCCAAGCGGCTCCTGAGTCGGCGTCAGGGCTGCCTGTAGGGATTGCAGCCCGCACCCGAGACCAGCAGGGCCAAGCAGGCACCATCGGGATGTGCCCGTGGCTTCCCAGCCCCTCGGGGCCGCGGCCTCTGCAGGGCTCAGGGCCTGAGCGCAGCCGGAGCTGCTCCTGGTTCCACAGCAGGGCCCAGATCCTCAGAGCTGCCCCTCAGGTGCCACGGGACCAGCAGCAGCCCCAAGGCCTGGCCCCAGGGCACGATGTGGTCACCCTGGTGGCAGAGCCACAGCAGCGGGGAAGGAGCTAAAGGAGCATCAGGGAGCTCGGGGACGAGAGAGGCTGGTCAGACAAGGCTCTCCCTGTAATTTTAAGTTTTTATTTTAACTTAATAAAACAAGAATGTTCTGTGTGCGATTGTCATTGTTGCAGATTTTTCTCTCTGCACGCAGTCCTGTCCAGCTGCGCGGGGGCTGTTGATGTCTGGCAGGGCTGCAGTGGCTAGACAAGCCCCGGTGCCCAGGAGACGTGTCGGGGGGCCGTGCCTGGCCGGTGCTCCCGTGAGGCGGCAGGGCCTGGGGGCGAGGGGCAAGGGTGAGCCCCCACTTCCCAGGGCAGCCCCTGGCTGGGACAGCTCTGCCAGCCCAGGATGGGGCAGCAGCAGCAGGCTCACCTGCCTGGCCAGAGACCCCCAGGGACCAGGTGTTGCCCTCCTCCCTCAAGCACACAAGCTCTTGTCCCACACTGGCGTGGCCATTGCCCCACCTTACTCCAGCTCCAAGCTCATTCACCCCATGTTCAGTTCTCCTGCTCCATCCTGCTTCTGCCCCTTCCATCCCACCTGAGATGCCAGATAGCCATGCCACACTGCCCACAGAGCACACAGAGCCCTGCTTGCCCCCCAGCCTGAACCCAGCAGACAATGAGTCTCCTCTGCCCCTTGACCGCTGTTCCCTGATAGGCCATACCAGACTCATCCTGTGTCCTGATCACCACAGGAAGATGGTCATCACGGCCCCTGGAGATGTGTCCACTCCTGCTCAGCAGCTGGGTCACTGTGGGCTGGGAAGGAGAGAGCAGCTGGCTGCAAGGCGGGGCCCAAATCAGCATCCCCCAGGAGTCCTCCCAACCCAGCTCTCCCTGGGGACTGAAGGTACAGATTCCCCTGGATAGGCAGCAATGCTATCAAGCCTCAGTCACCCTTCTGTGTCCCCGCCTTCACCATCCCTACTTTGTTGGGGAGTATCACGAGATCCTGCAGCCGTGCACTTGTGTGTGGAGAAGCCTTGATGTGCTGCATCAGGGAGCTGCTGCTCTGATGGTCCCCGCAGCTCTGCGGTACACGGGGGACCCTGCCATGGATCACTGGCCTCCTGTGGGGTGAGGCAGAGGATACTCAGTGCCCAGCCCTGTGGCATCCCGGGCTTCACTCTGCTGTGCCAGGGAGGGGACTGGGGGTGCTGCCTGCGGGGGCATGTCCCTCCTGGCTCCTCTGCGGCTGCTGCAGGAGAGCAAAGTCCAACCTAGAGCCAGGGAAGAGCCGTCCTTGCTGTTGCAGGGCTACCCTGCATCCCGGGAGCTGGGGATGTGTCCTCAGGGCCCCTACCTTTGGCTGGGCTGTGGCTCCTTGCTGGGGGGCAGCAGCCGCAAGGATGGGAGTGTCTCAGGGTTCCTGGGGAGGGCAGGAATCGCAGGTGGGTGACAGGGGACAAACAAGCTGTTCCTGTGCGAGGCAGCAGCCCAAAACCCACAGGATCATTCCCCCTGGCATCCCGCTGCCTGCAGCCCTTGGGACGAGTCCCCCGCACCCGCTGCTGATGGGCAGGGCTGCAGAGGGGGCTCCACACATCAGAGCCTCCCAAGCAGACACTCTCAGCCCTGTGCCCAGCACAGCGGGTCACTGCTGGCACCCATCTCCCCCCATCACAGCCCCACTACCCCCTGATGCACTGGTGCTACTCACTGGCCAGGAACCTGCATGGTGAGCATGCGGTCACAGGGCAGGCATGGGAAGGGGACTGGCAGCTGCCTGAGGAGGGCGAGAGAAGAGGGCTGGGTGAGCTACTGGGGCCACAGCCCTGCACGCACACAGGCAGCAGCTCGCTGACAGCAGCCAGGTGCTGGGCAAGTCACTGCAGGGAGTCACGGCGTTTGCAGGGTGAACCGTGGGCTGTGGAGCCTGTTTCTCCCCATCCCCAACCTGCTGGCTGATGGCACAGGAAGGGGACAGGCACCCACGTCACCATCCTAACCAGCCCTTGCACAGCGTTCTGTCCCTCTCTGGCACCAGTGCCACCCCCATTTGCCTGGCCAGGAGGGCAGGGCTTGAGCCAGCTCTGGGTGCTGTGTGTCACACCCCATCCTGGGGGGATGAGTTTCCATCTCCCACCCTGGCTTCTGGGAGCCTTTGCACCCACAGCCCCATTTTGCTTTGGGTGGGCTCCATCCTGCAGGTGCCCCCTCCTCGTGCTTTCTTTCCTGTGGGGAACCTGTTGCTCGTGGAAGGAGAAGGTGCAGCTGCTTCATCAGCATCTCAATGGTTCATTTAGCAGCTAAATTGGTCCCATGGCAGGGGACCACGTGGATACTGGCTGGGTCAGCTGGAGGAAATGGGACCATTGCTGTCCCCAAAGCCATCAGCATCTCCGTCGCACTCACTTCTTAATCCCAGCAGTGTTGTCATTCTCCATCCTCTTATCCTTGGGCTCCTCAATGCTTCCTTTGCACATCTCCTCCATCTGGTTATGGAAAGCCTTCAGCTGCAGGCGATCCAGCTGTGAACAGGTGAACAGCCTCAGCCAGCTGCCCCGGGATGGGACATGGAGGTCTCCAGGGAAAAGCCTGCAGGGGGATTCTCAGAGGGATGTTGCTTCAGGCTGTCAAGTCCCAAAGGTGCCAGTTTGTCACAGCGGGGACGAGGTAGCCCTCACCTTTTGTTTCATTGCATGGCCACGAGACCTCAGTGTCAATAGGACATTTGCATCAAGGCTTTAATTTCTGTCTCTGCCGCTGACTGGTCCAGGCCAATGTGGGGCAGTTTGGGGCTCCCCCACACTACAGCACAGCACATCCAGCCGGGGGACGCCATCAACCCCCTCCCCAGCCTCTCACGCTGCCAACTGCCTTCCTGGCCCCACTTCCTCAGCACCTTCTCCAGCTTGCCCACGGCCACCTGCCGTGACTCCAGGGAGGCCACCTGCTCCCGGAGTTTCTCGCAGCGCTGGAGGAGCTCCCCCAAAAGCACTCTGATGTCAGAAGTGCAGTTGGAGCACTCTGCCTTTGCTTTCTCCTGCTCCTCCTGCATGCTCCCCACTATCTTCCCTATGTCAGCCAGCTGCAGGAAGGGCAGAGGGAATTGGCTCAGAGGTGGGCTGAATGGAACCAACAGTGCTGGGTGGCCCCAGCCAGTCAGGCAGTGTGGCCGTGAAAACCACCAGCACTACTGCACTGAGACAGCGGGTGCTGGGAGTGGGCCCCCCCGGACCTGACCTGCTCGTTCAGCTGGTTGGCTGCCTCAGTCACCAGCTGCTCCAGCATGGTATTCCTCATCTCCTCCTTATCTTCCATCTTTTACAGTTCATGCTTCATCTCCTGCAGCACAGCCCTGGCCCGCGAGATGGGGGCAGGGACAGGCTTAGCCCCTGCAGGGCTGCTCGGACACTGTCCCGTGCCAGCAAACCAGGACGCTCCCAGACTCCCTGGGCTCCCTTGCAGCCCCACAGGGTCTGAAACCTGCTCTTGTCCTCTTACTCCATTTTCTGAGCGATCTCCTTGCTGCTCTCTTCTTCCCACTTGGCTGCTTCCTCCCTCAGCTTTTCAATGTCTGTTACTGTTTCCTGCCGGTTCTGTGGGGTCCTGCACCTCCCACAGATCCCAGGGCAGGTTCAGTAAAAGAGTCAGAAGCAAAAGCGGCTGGGAAGGAGATTTGCTGTGGTTTTTATTCCAACAGGCGAGGTTATTGCATTTTTGCCCATCGAAGGGGAGGCTGGCAAATCCAGGGGTCAGTCGCTAACACAGGTTTTTGTCGGGGCTAGGGGATGGCGGGATCAGGGATCAGGGACAAATGGGAGAGCCCCAGGGGAGGGATGAGGTGCTGAGGCCATCAACCAACTGGGGAATTTAAACTGGAATACATTAACTTTAACAGAGACCTGTAACCTGGAGAAGGTCTCATGGTAGCTTTAATATACAGGTGTTCACTGATAACTGCAAATGTCCTCCTCCAGCTTCTTCATCTGGGAAGGCCAGTGATGGTAGAGTCAGGGCACAGACCTCATGTTGTCCCAGCATGAGGGCCCTTCAGCTGCACAGAAAGTCCGGGGCCGCCATCCTTTCCCCAGCCCCTCCCTCCAAACGCTGGGCTCGCGGAGACACCCTGAAGTTCCCCATGAGAGCCCAAAGGTGACATCACCCTGTAGCTCACCGAGGCAGCCAACTCCTTGATCTTCTGTGCTATGCGGGACTGTGTCATCTTTAGGATGCCAATCTCCTCACGGAAATCCTGGGAGAGGGACATGGCCTAGGAAGGAGAGGTGGTGTTGGTCAGCCCCTGGGGTTGGTGTGTGGGGACCCGCAGGGCATTGCCCCCCGCCATGGGATGTGCAGCATGGAGGGGACAGCGCAGGGCCCGGCTCAGCTGGGCTGGCAGGGCCCTGCGGGCAGCACTCTCCACGCATCCAGCAGGGCCAGGGCTGCTGAGCCTCCAGCCAGCAGAGCTGAGGGTACTGGATGCTGTCTCAGACCCATGACTTGCTCCCAGCAGCAGTTCACCTCATCCCGTGCCTCCTGGAACTTCCTCATGTTCTCTGCCATGCAGGACTGTAGGAGAAAGTGTTATCAGAGACAAGTCCCTGGGGAATGTCTGTGGGGAACACGACCATCACCACCGCAGTGGTCTGCACAGGCCTGTGCTTTCTTGATGTTCCTGATACTCTCTGAGAGGCCGGAAAGTGTCCGTTTATCCCACCAATCTTCTCATGAAGAACCTGTGAAACACTCTGAGAAACAGGGATGTCAGGGGCAGCAACAGCCCAAAGAGCCCCACCCTGCCGCAGGCAGCCCATGGCACAGCCAGGTCAGCAGGGAGAGTCCCGGTGCCGCCTGCCCCAGCCCGGCGCAGTGCCACAGCGCTGAAGCCCATCCAGACAGCAAAGAGCTGCTGCCAGCGGCTCAACCTCTGCCTGGGCAGCGAGGGCAGGGCCAAGCACTGCTGGCTGAGGAAGCGGGGAGAGGCTGTCTGGTGGGGGAGCGCCCAGGGGGCTGGGAAGAGCCTCTACCTTGGAGATGTGGTTCTTGTACAGTTCCATCTCCTTCTTAATTGCTTTCACTTCGGCTGCTACCTCAGCGAGTGAGGGGCCCCTCAGCTGGCCCGGCCACGGCTCCTGGGTGGTCAGGTGCTGCAGGTGCAGGTGCCCCAGCATGGCCTGCAGCAGTTTTTGCAGGGCCGCAAAATGGACGGCCCCACTGTGGGGCATCCCAGTGGAGAGATCCAGCAGCTGGGAGAGGCTGAGCATGTCCAGGGATGTTGCCATGTGTGCACACACTCTGTCCCGGGTGAGACACAAGCCTTCCTACCGAGTAGGGTCTGTTAGGGATGTGCAAAATGGATAATGCACAAAAGCAATGCTAAAAAGGATGAGTAGGCAGCAGGCTGCTTCCTCCTTCCTCGTCCGTCAAAGGACTGGAGCCTGTGCTGCTCATGCAGCTCTTCATCACAACTCTCATTGCCAGGCATTGCACCCCGCGCCATTTCGGGGAACCAGTGGGTCATACACCGGTGAAGTCATGGAGTCATGGAAAGGCTTGGGCTGTGAAATAAACACGAATGCCAGTCACCGTTGAACAGGGTTAACTGGTTTAATGAGTGTCAAAATGAAGCAACTCTGGGATTAAATTAAAAGAGATACAATTTATTTTAAAAATTAACTTGGTATATAATAAAATTGAAATTCTCAATTAAAATCCACTTAACCGGGAATGCAGCGATCGGAGGCTCCTGGAGCCAATAAGGCTATGGGCCCAGGACAAAGATCCACAGCACCAGGTTTTGCTTAGGCTAGTCCCAAGCAAAGTTTCCTAAAAAGCAGGCCTGATGACCACAGTGGTGGGCTTTACTAAGGCTAATCTAAGGCAGAAGAGCGGCTCCTGACTGGTGGCAGGAGGTTTTAAACCCCTCTGCCCCCTCCCATCCCCGCCCACTGTCCAGCCTCCAAGGTATTGGTTGAGTCTTTTCAAAATCCGGGTCATTGGCTCTTGGTTAGAGCATGATGTAAGTTCTTTTGACCAATGGCTCGTCTGCTGCTAGGGCTGCAGTTTCGGGGTGATGGCCTCTGTAGTTCTGGCGGGAGAATCTCTTACTGGAATTCATCGTTGCCATGGAGTTCGGTGACAGGTCTCCAGCTGATTGCTAAATATAGTCTCTGGGCACTTGTGGGGTTTTTCCCTCTCTGAAACACAGCTTACTTAAATGTTGATTTGCAATGCTTTATAATAAACGTGAACTGCTAAACATTTATTATAACATTAGACGAACAACTGTGAGAGGTGTATAAACTTCTTACTCTGTTAGGTACTTAACAACTTAATTATATTAACAACTTTAACAACTTTAACTCAATCATTTAACATTTTGATGATGCAAACGCCAACTTCTCATTTTATGCATAACGATTCCTCCCTTTCTCTCTTAGCTGCGCTATATTGGCTTTCGCATCACACAAAGTGGATAGTTCCTCTGAGATGGTATTTAAATGTTTAAATTGTCATATACTTGCTGGGTCCTTTTGGTATTCTTCTTGTCTTTCTTAGATTCTTTGAAGTTTAGTACATTTTGGCTAGGTTATAGAGGTGGTCGATTAGTTTGGAGGTCTGGAATCAGGGACATACTTTGAACAACAGAAGTTATTGACTGTAGAAAACAAGGGAGTAATCAGGGGAGATAAACAAGACCTAGAAGGGAACGTCCAATTATTATTAACACTTTTTTCCACCACTCTCCTTTGAAGATGTTATTCCACCATTCTGCTGTAGTAAGGGAGTGCTACTTCTGGACTGGGACATGAGCGATCTTTCTGATGTTTTGGGCTGTTTTCAGTACTGCTTCTCCATTATCATCGATGTGCAGGCAGCAGTCTGAGGTGTTAAACTTGCCGCACACTGCACCTTCTTCAGCAAGCAGATAATCTAAAGCAAGCCGGTTTTGATACACAGCTGTTTGAGTTTGCTGTGTACTTATCAGTTGTAAAGCAAAGGTGGTTTGGTTAGAAATTATTTCAATTAGTGCTTGTAGCCTGATGATTCTATTTAACCTGTAAACGGGGGTTCTGTATCCCCAGCTTCCATCTTCTGCCCAAGTTGTAGGTCCAGAACTTTCTAGAATTCGCTCAGGTGGCCACTCCTCTTCAGCCCACTTTTGTGTTCCCCCGATATCATATCTTTTTCTTCTTTTGAGTTCATCATAGAGTGGGACTCCTAAATTGTTTCCAGCCTCCTCGGATAGGAGGAAAAAGCTGGGTTGGATAGCACCTAAAGTGCAACTTCTGCACCAATGAGAGGGTAATTTCGAACAGGCTTTCTTTCCACAAATCGAAAAGAGTTCTTGTGGAGCTTCCCAAAAATTAGTTTGGGTATTTGAGGCTGAAATCCAGTATCTAGAAATTTGGGCATGGACTGTATAGGGTTGACTTTTCGTCTCCCAGCATTGATATAATTGTTCCCCAGGATGGAAAACACAGGCTTTGCCTTCCAACTTTTCTTTGAACCAGAAAATCTCTGGTTCGTTTGGAATCCACCACTGTTTGTGTCCATCGGTGACCAGGTATCTTTTACAAGCAGTTTCTCCAACTTCTTCTACAAACATTTCTCCTTTTCTCCAAATGCATTCATCTCCAATAACTGTGCCACTTAATTGCCATTCCTCTGTTTCTTTCTGGGCTTGGAAGGTGAAGTAATTTAGTTTAAGTAAATCGAGGGGTCCAATGCTGACTCCTTGCCAAGGCCAAGTCTCTGACTCTAGGGTTCCTCCACAAACCCAACAATTTTTTAAATTGAATTGTCTAATAATTTGTTCAGCCAAATCAATGAATAGATTCTTATTAGACGCTAATGGGTTTTCTTGTTTTTCATTTATTACTATCTTTTTAATTAAGTCAATGTCATATGGTTTTCTTTTTAATAAATCTTCCTTTTTTGATATGTAATTAAAATTAAAACACAGGCAATCTTCTTGGAACAGACACTCTCTTTTCCTATATTTATAATTTCCTATATTTTTCCCAATCCAATATTTGGTTCCTCATGTTTGGAACATGTACCTAGGGTAGTTAGATTGTAACAAAAGGGGTTCACATAGGTATGTGCTTGGAAGGAGTGTTTTACTTTGTAAGAGTTTCCTTTCGTCTGGTACACCGTCTTGTAACATCTGTTACACTTGGGTTCTTCAGCTCGTGCAAGGGGGAACCACAGGATCCAGAGGTGGAGCAAGAAGAATAGGATCCACTTACTAAAAGGTGTCGCTTTCCTTTCTCTTTCTGTAATGCCGCAACGGGAGGGTGGTTTGGTGCCATTGCACTCTTTGTCTCTTTCTGATGTCATCTTCTTCCTCTCTGGTCCTTCTTCTGGGTTCACCTCCTTCTTGTTAACTTTTGGTGTACTCAGGCATTGGAAAGTTTTGATCTCCAATTCTTTGCTTCTGTCTTTGGTTTAATTTAATAATGGGGCTTCTTGCTGTAAATTTAAAACAAAGTATCACAGTTATTAGAAATGAAGGTTTGACCGTATTGAACTTTGCTTACACATAGAAATTAAAACTGCAACAGTGTAGCAAGTAACTGGATGTAAACCCAGAACTTGATTATGATTTTAAATATAACTTATGAACAAAGTTGAAATAGTTAACTTTATGACTAAGTATTAACAATAAGAAGGGCATTAATTAACTTGGAGAATTAAAAGGGTTAATTTTAGGTTACAGAGGAGTCTTCAAGAGGTGGTTCAAATAATTGGGAGTTTTGTTCTTCTTCTGGGGGCGCTACCGGTCCTTTCTACTCTTCTAGCATGGGTCCATCCTTTCTCGAGTGTTCTTACAGCAGCCTCTGCATTCAGTTGTACCTGAATGGACCTTCCCAAGAAGGGGTGACTGACTTTTCTTCTCAATTTTTAATGAGTACCCAGTCTCCAGGAGAGATATTGTGAAGGGAGAAATCCAAGGGGGTGGATTGGGGTAAGAAACCTCTCTCTCTCAGGTCTTTCAGGTTGTTGGCAGTCAGTTGCACATACTTCTGTACATTAATATTTGCACACTCTTTGGCATCAATTTCTAGCTGCATAGTAGGAACAGTCCTTTAGGTAACAGTTTGGGACTTTGGCTTAGGGTTGAAGCAGTTTTTCAGTGTTCAGCTTTGTACCATTGGGCGACTTGATACCTTTTTTTGTGCTGGGCTGTCGGGGTCTCCTGGACTCTGGGCTGCCCGGTGGCCCTGAGTAGGAGCCGACAATTCGGGGCCGAGGACCCAAAATGTTCAACGGCTGGAGCGAGCTCACCGCGTAGTGAGGGCTGAGCTGAGCGCCAGGACGGCAGGCGAAGGCGGAGGGAATAAAGGAGCTGAGAAGGGCTTCTTCCGCAGGCAAAGGGTTTATTGAGGTAATGCAGGGAGAAGGAAGTGGAGACGGGGAGCGAAAAGAAGCGCAGGGAGCATGGGACAGCAGCTTAAGTACAGCAACAAACCTCAGGGCGTGGTTTACAACTAACCAACCAAAAGATGACAAGCGAATGACAAGGAACCAATAGAGGGATTTTGGAGGAGGGAAAAACAGGGTACAACCAATGGGGAGCAGAGAACAGAAGAAGCTTCCAGAAACTAATGGAATATGCAACAACCCAGATGAATAAACATAAGGCCTTAACCCAATCGCAATGCGTGCCTAACTGAACTTTCTAGAACGGGGTGGAGACGACACCGAAGGGTGCTGCCCAGAGTTGACGCCTACTGGGCGTTCCCTCTCGATTGACAGGCCCGCTAGGGCTGTCCTTGTGGGGTGACTGATGTGCCCTCTGCAGTCTCCGAACTGCTCCCAATGGATTCTTCATCCATACAATCGTTGTCTCTTGGGGGATATCGGACCCAAGAGATCAGCTCCGGGCCAGAGGGCACATGGGCCACCGCCACACTGGGCAACTGAAATACAAAGTCATTTCTGGGTAGAAGGTTTGAACTGAAACTGAACACAGTAAGGGGTAGAGGAGGAACCAAGAAGCTCGAACTCGGCAGGCTCAAAGGGTAGCTTTGGAAGGTCCTTTACCCAGTCTCTCCAGAGTACCCGGAGGGTGTTAACTGGGACTTTGAGTGTTCTTATTATAAAAGACCTAGCTATCCGGTGAGACTGCCTGTTCATAGTATCACGTAGGAAAAGTAAAAGGGGAGGATATTCAGGAACGGTCAATGGGATCTCCACCAGACAAGTTGGCATTGGGTTTTCTGGGGCTGTCACACTGAGGCATATGTGGTCTTGGTTGAGGGTCTTTGCTAGCAAAGCCCAGACGTTGGATGGAGGCTGGGGGATGATCCATGGTTCACATTGTAGGCTGCGGAGTAGAAGAATTGTACACACTCTCAGGAGGGTTCTGGATTTCGTTGCAGGCTGGTGGGCCATATCTAGGCATAAACAAAACATATCCAAATTAATCGGTGTAAATCATTTAAATGAGTGAACCCGGGATGTTAAAGGGTACATAAAAGAGTATTTATATTTTTGGGACTGGAAAAGAAGGAAATGTTTAGGGGTTCTAGGGATCTCCTCGATGACGTCTCCGCTTCCAGGCTGCAGCGTCTACTTCTTTTGCTGGAACAGAAGTCACATATGGTTTTACCCATTTTGCCAGTATCCATTTTAGTCCTTGGAGCATGGATGTGCTGGCATAGCCTGGCCCCCACGTGATGAGGCGGTAAGGTCCTTCGATCAGTCGGGTTTCTGGGTCCTTAATCAGCACCTGAGGATTTTCTTTTAAGTTTCTGCTTGCCACTGTTTTTAAAATGTTTATAAATGAGTGGCTCTGGATCTTCAAATGTTCCATTTAAAAAGCTGATGGTGAATAGAGCCTTGGCGAGCCTGAATACAGGTGAGTCACATTTAGTGGTGTCACTCTGTGGTAGGAGGACTCTTTTTAGTGTTTGATGGGCCCTTTCCACAATAGCTTGCCTGGTTGGGGAATGTGGAATGCCAGTTATGTGGCGAAGCCCCCGTTGCTGACAGAAGCTTTTAAACTCTATTGAGGTGTAGGCAGGACCATTATCAGTTTTTATCTCTTTTGGGATGCCCAGCACAGCGAAGGCCTGGACAAGGTGTTTCTCCACGTCCTTAGCTTTTTCGCCAGTGTGGGTGGAGGCATACATGGCCCCGGAAAAGGTATCTATGGATATGTGCACTGACACGCTGGCCATGGCGGCGAGCCTCGGGAGCCCCGTCAAGCCCCCTGGGGTCGACCTCGTGCCCTGCCTGCAGACACGAAATGAGGTCGGCAGCGTTGCCCAGCGGGCACAGTGCAGGCGGGCAGCTCTGCGCTCTTCTCCTCTGGGCAGAGGAGGTAGATGGTGAAGAGCCCGACTGTCCCAAAGGCAAAGAGGCAGCGGAGCGGAGACTTCCAACTGCAACGGATTTACTGGGGGAAAGAACCGGGAAAATCTGAGGGAAAT